>JAIXND010000771.1:2975870-3041976 GCA_023646645.1 Varanus salvator macromaculatus | reverse complement strand
AGAGAGAGAGAGAGAGAGAGAGAGAGAGAGAGAGAGAGAGAGAGAGATTTTGGAATAAGTAAATAGCCAATAATGGTGCTCTGTTCTGACAATCCGAAAAAATGGCTATTAGTGCTCAGTCCCTTACAAAGAAAGCATTTTTCTTGCAGCCAAACTTTTTGAACCAAATCAGATCTAGCTTTTTTCTTTTCTCTTTTTCTTTTTTTCTTTTTCTTTTTTTTCTTTTTTCCAGCTTGCTTGTCTGATTTCCCCTAACATATACTTATCTGGGAAATAAGATGATGAAATGGTTCCACTAACAATAAACACAGCATTTTGTCAATTGCTTGTGGTAAACAGAGTAAATTTTTCCCCCTGCTTGTTCACTTGGGTGGGGAAGGGGTTGCTCCCCCCCTCGCCCCCAGTTTCAGTTGGACCAAAAAGCTAAATAGATTACTCGGGTGTTGTCCAGTCATCCTGCTTGCGAGGGGGTGTTTTATGGGCACTGAAGTGATCAGATCTTTGATCCTACGTGTTTCATGAATCCAAAGATGTAAAACATATGTCCCAACTTCAAGCAGATATGGAGAAAATCTAAGCCAGTCCCTAACCTGTTTCATGCACCAATATGAGTCTATAAATTATTGCTTCATAATAGAAAATGCAATGCCTGCACCATGTTTATCATAATCGGAACACAGGGTCTCAGCTCCGAACACGCAAGGCGAGCAACTGGATGCATGCACAAAATGGTGGTGCGGCGGGATTGAGGGTCAGGGTCTCTGGGATTGAGGGTCAGGGTCTCCTGATCTTGACCCAAAAGCATGAGCTGGGCTAGTGAGCATCTTGCAACCGTGTGTGGTGCTTGCCCAAAGCCTCCTGTGGGAAGGTTAGCTCGGGCGCTTGGGTGGTACAGGGAACATATCCTCATCCTCCAAGCATCACCCCTGAAAGATCCAAACATCTGGATCGGCCAGGCTTGAGATATGACGTCAGAGATGCACCTTCTGATTTTGGGTCAACTCCCTGCTAATCTCCCATCTTGGAAGTAGAGAAATCTCAACAGCAGAGCAGATCTGGCCTCCTAGCTTAGGCTGGACAGCCTGTGGTCCTCCAGATGCTTTGACCTACAACCCTGACCTCCTCCCCTAGGCAGCAGACTTAATGCTGAGGGGAGAGGACGTGTCGGCCAAAGCATCTGGGGGCCATGAGGGTCCTGGCTGGGACTGGCATATGGGTCCAGCTCGCACGGCTCTTTGGTGCTCGGGGGCTGAGTAACATGGCCTGAAATCCGCCCCATGAGACCAGCCCTTCCTGAGCAGGCTGGGTGCACCCACAGGCAGAATCCAGTTATTGCAAACGCCCCAGAATCAAGGAACACAGGAAGGGCCTTCCGCCAAGCTGAACATCTAGTTTCACGCCCCCAGCGCTGAGTGGCTGGGGCCCTCCGGGATTCCAGGCAGGATTCCCGGGAACTGAATCCAGAAGACTTCTGGCATGCATACAGCCGTCACCCTTCTCCTTCCCTGACGTTATCCCACCTATGGAATGCGCTCCCCAGAGAGGCCCGCCTGGCGCCGTCGTTATTTGTTTTTCAGCGCCAGGCGAAGACCTTTTTATTTAAATCGTATTTTAATGGTTAAATTGTTTATTTGGTTTATAGTTTATTGTTGGTATTTATGTTCTATTTGTTGTCTAGTTTGGTTATTATTCATTTATAATTTAATCGTGTGGATTTATTTAAATAATGTGGTCTATTGGTTTTTTTGTGTATGATTTTGTATTCTTAATTTGTTGTATTTTTAGGTTTGCCGAGATGCACCGGGCGGGGGGGGGGGGGATAGACATACAGGTTTTTAATTTATACAAATGTTTTGTATTTTTATGTTGTAAGCCGCCCCGAGGCTTTGTTGCGATGGGGTGACATATAAATGTTTTAACAAATAAATAAATGAGTGGCACATGAAGCATTATGTCCGTGGTGCTCCTGTTTGGGTGTTCAAGATACAGCAATTTGCCAAGGGGTCCAGTGAGCGCCGGCTTGAGGTCACGGTGGAGCAGGGGTCTACTTCATTGCTTCATGTAGGTCTTTATACCCCGTTCGTTAGCTCTCAGAACTTCTGAGCTCATAAATCCCTTATCCTGGAGAGCAAACCTTCCTGAGGAGCAGGGTGGCCATTTCTCCTACATTACTGAGGACAGTCCTCTCTTTGAATGACTCTCCACTCCAGGTTTTAAGAGGAAAAACCCAAAGGAGGAGAGGAAGGACTCTGACCATTGACAGCAGGTCCTGCTCCATCTTGGTGGGATGATTATCTATTTAAATCACAGCCATTTCTAAATGCGCCCCTATTGCTGCATGTAATTTAGCCGATGTGCATTTTAAATAGGCCTGGGCATGCCTTTGTCATCTTTAACTTTTTGGCACTACAACTCCTCTGCGAAAAAGCTGGACAGGCAGCAAGGCAGTCCTGCTGGGCCTGCAGCCAGAGAGAGACTAGGTGGGGTCTGCTCCCCACAGCGCGTCTTGCCCACCCCCCAAAACACTTTGCACATCCAAAGCCGTTTGCAAGGTTGGCTTTGAGTGGCCTGCAGACCCGCTGCTCTGCCCACCGCCATTTGCAGTGCCTGCCCCACAGACACGTGGAGGCCGGCCATGGGCTGGCTTCCTGCCGAACTGCCCAGCTGCTTGCGCCGGAGTCCCCGGGCTTTCTGGGCCTCCCGCAGCCTCTTCCCCTGCTTGGCCTCAGCTTTCCCCCGCATCAAACAGCCCTGCTCAGGTTCCCCCCACGTTCGGTGTGGGGAGCACATCCAGTCAGTTCCGCTGCGTGGGTCGCTGCATTCCAAGCACGAGCGCATGAATCAGCCCCCCTCCATTCCAAGCACGAGCGCATGAATCAGCCCCCTGCTTGGGGCAGCCAGGCGGGGACGTGGCCTGCGCTTCCCCTTTGAAGCGGTTCCCATTCCGGTGCCTTGCAGCCATCTGGGCTGGGAAAGGGAAGACTGGAGACAAGTGGCAGCTCGGGGCCTGTGACGCGGCCACCTAGCAGTCCCTTCGCTAGAGCGCTCTTTTGCACGGCGTCCATCCCCATGTGCTTAGAGCGAGCCAAAGAATTGAAAGGGCGGGTGATTAATTAAAGGGGTGATCCAGTGGCCTCCGGACCACCCTCCAGGGGTCATGGGATTTTCCAGGGTCTTGGCAACACGTTCCTGGAGCTGGGAGGCCAAAGGCCAAGTTGCCCTCCCATTCGCTGGGTGGTGCTCCCCAGTCGCAATGGGGCATCTGAGTGGGTGGTCTCCAGGGGGTGCCCTGGAGGCTGGAGCCACAGGCCAATGCCGGTTCCAGTCATTCCCCCCACCTTTCTTCCCTCCTGGTACTAAATCTGGACAGCCGAAAGGAGCTGTCTAGAGAACGTGCAGAGTGCAGGGTGCGGTGGGAATTCCAGAGGCTCAGTTCAGAGGCTCATGAGTTCTGCCATGGGGTGATAGGATCGCACCCTAAAATTCTTTATTGGGTTGGCCATGATCGTATTTAGAGGGACCGATGCGTCCTCGTGGGTGGATGGGGGAGTCATGTTGGTTCAGAGCAGGGGTCTCAAACTTGCAGCCCGCGGGCCAATTGTGGTCTGTGGGACGATATTTTGTGGCCCCCACTTGATATCAAAGTTTAGTGATAGTGCGCCGGCGGTGCCCGGGCCGGCCTCCGGGAGCGACGCAGGATGAGAGGCCCACCGCCACCGCGGTGGAATACTTGATGCGGCCCAGACTCTACTTCAGCGGCCCCCAGGAAGCTGAGTTTGAGACCCTGGTTCAGATGGTTCCCGTATCAGAGCGATTGAAGCTCCGGAGAACCCTGGCCATATTCCGCAGAAGTTGCCAGTGTGAAACAACCCTTTTTCTTGTGGTAGAGAAGTGTATTTACTTTTTAAATTTTATCTTATTTTTAAGCCGCCCAACGGCCAAGACTCTCTGGGCGATTAACAAAAGTTAAAAAAAGCCACGCAAACAGGAAAATTAAGATAAAACAACCAAGCCGCAGCAATCGCAACTGAATCGGCATAGAAGCCAAGCTGGGGCACAGAGCGAAGGCAGCATTGGACATGAAGTCAAACCGTTGACATGCTGGACAAATAGGAGGGGCCTCACATGGCACTGAAAAGGATACCAAGTAGGTGCCAGGCGCACTTCTTTGGGGCGCTCATTCCAAAACCGGGGAGCCACTACTGCAAAAGCCCTTCTCTGGGCAGCCACCTGTCTTACTGCCTCGGGAAGGGGCTCCTGGAACCCCCAAAGATGATGTCACGGTCCAGGTAGGCACGTACGGGCGGAGGCGCTCCTTCGGATACCCTGTCCCCAAGCCATTTAGGGCTCTGCATGTTAATCCCGGCACTCTGAATTAAGCCCTGACTTCAACCGGCAGCCACCTGGAAGAGGACGGGCGTAATGTCCCCCTGAGCCAGTTCCCACTAACAATTTTGCTGGCCTGTTAGCTCAGACAGAGAAACCAACGGGATGCTGCTGGGTGGGCCGTGCACCAGCAGAATCCCTTATCCGTCTTGAGTGCCCAGAGCAGGGGAACACACTCCGAACCCACAGCTGAGTGAATAGGAAGCCGAGAGAGGGAGACCACTTCCCTGTGGACCACGGCCACCACCCCGGCACCCTGGCCCTCGACTCGGAGCCGGTGCCGTCCAGAGTGCCCAGGAGCGCCAGCCAGGTCAGCTCCTCACCCACAGTCCAAGTCCTGCGTGAGGGACGTCTCATTCTTCGGACTGCGCAGAAATGGACAGATTGACTTTGTCACTGAAGGAGAAAGAAGATGCTGATCTCTATCAAACCTGGGACTCTTTTTATTATTGGCTAGAGAAATGGGACTCCATGTAGATCCAAATATGTTTTTAAGTTACATAAATAGAAAAAAATGTGGGGGCTGACCCAGCAGGTCCGATGTTTCTGATGATTGATGTTGTTTTTAGTTTTTAGTTTTGTATTAGGGTTATTTTGAATAAAACTTATTATAAAAGAAAGGGACGTCTCATTCTGGGCCAACCTGGCACCCAGCGGCAGGCTTGGGGGCTGCCAGAATCATCCAGCTGGGGCAAACCAGAGGAGGGGTGTCTGCCAGGCGTCAGGCCCCTCTTGTCACACCCCCACACCTGTGGTACAGCAACGGGGGCAGCCCCTGCTCCCCAAAGTTACTTAGACACACAATTCAAATGATATAAAATAAACTGGCCACTGCATTTCGAAGCAGATCAACAGCAAACGTCGTGGGACTGTCCATCCCCCACGCCGACCCAGAGTGTCCCAGGGTGGTCACCCTTTGGCCACTGAGCACGGCCACTGCCATAGTCTCTGCTCCCTGAAGCGGCTGCCGGTGGCGACGGCCTCGTCTCTGCAGCAAAGCTGCTGCCTCTCCAGCCAGGGCAGGCAGCCACGCAACAGGGCAGAGACCTGGCGCGGCTCTCCCCTTGCTGCCCTCTGCCGCAGGCCGCTGTCTGCCTCCGGTGCCCCAAACAGTACCCTGAAGGAATGTCTTCATAGCATGGAAACGTCTCGTTCTGTTCCGGGAGAGGTGTCTTCCGAGGGCCTTCGTCACGGCCCGTCCTGGCCGTGGCCTCCTTCGCCTGGTGGCCTTTCCCCGTTAATTAGAATGGCATGTGGCCACATCTGGAGTACACGGATCGAGCCTCTGTGGCATTTGAAGGTTCTTTTTATGGGGAAGCCTCCGCTCTATCTGGAAAGTTGGGGGTGGTGCAACTCATCTTGCTGTGTCCTCCAGCCAGACAGCAGCCCCTTCTTGGGACCGCCAGGACAACATTCCGGCAGAACCTCGGCCTGCTCTTTTCCTGACGGCATTGCCCAAGACGGGTTGCTCTGTTCCCCCTGCTGCACCCTGGGTCGCCAAAGGAAGAACTCGGTCGCACGACAGCCAGGGCACAATCTTGCAAACATTTAAACAGAGGTCCACGGTTCCTATGCCCCAGCCGGGGGCAAACCGGGGGCCTCTAAAAAGTTCTCCCATGAAGCTGTGGGGCCTGCCTCTGAATGCGAGGTTGCACTTACCAACCATCAAGTTCTCTAAGCTTTTTATAAAAGCACGAGGCTGCATCAGGCCACGCCATGATGGTAGTGAATTCCGTAAGTCGGGATGCAATCCTATGCAAGTTTAGCAGAAATGAAGGACTACAGTACCCAGCTTCCCCCCAGCCTGCAATGTTGTAGACCGCTTTTCTGGCTGCATTTGCTGCAGGGTTGTACCCTGGATGTCTTATCCTTTGTAGTATGTTGTGGTCTCACCTGGAGATGTACAAGGAATTCGCTTTGTGCAGAAAACCCAATGGATCCCCTGCTTCCGGCTTGATTCCACTCTGCTTTGCAGTGGCCCAGAGTCCAAGTTCCGGGCAAGTGGGCCCAGGGCTCGTGGGATGCTTGCCAGGAATCCAGTCCCACATGCCGCGCAAGCAGCCCCGTCCTTGCCTGCCCCCAGCAGCTGCGTGTGGGGGAGAAGGCGGTCACTGGGAACGGCTGTCCATTTGCCTTCTCTCAGCTCCCTCTTTCTCCCCCTGCAGCCGCTCCTGACGGGGAAGGTTGCTGGTCGCTCATTTGCAGACATCGTTCGGCTCGTCTTTGCAGGACTGGGCCAAGCAGGGGAGGAACGTGCGGATTCTGGAGGGACAGATTCTGAAAAGATCCATCTTAACCCTAGTCTTGCCGGTCGCAAGCCATTCGCAAAGGTTTGGCTGTTGGACCTGGCAAAATACTACACAAGACGCAACGTGGCCATGGTGCTTTGGCCGCGTTGGGAAAGCAGCATATCCGCGAGGCAAAAAGATAAAAACACTCATCGGATGAAGTTGGGCCTTTGCAGTGCTACCTATGGGCAAGCGTCCTGGTTTGAGATCCAGGAAACCGGGGCAGCTCTGAGACTTTTGTTTGGTCAAAGACTTGAGAAATCACATGCAGACAGCTTTAATAAACATCACTTGCCAGCTTTTTCCTCAAAATTAATGCCGTATTTTTTTTTTAATGTTTAATCTCACCAGCAAAAACAAAAAGTTAATTATACATATTTGAGTTTCAGTTCCATCGGACCTCTGTGCCCTGACAAGTAGGAAATGGTTTTGTTGTTCTGCTGACGTCAAGGAGGGCCATAAAAGCTGCATGCATCTTGGATGATTAAAAAAAAGATATACAATCCATGACCAGAGCAGAATCTGCAACTGTGAAGGTGTTTGTTTTAATAATAAATCTTTTGAAAAGCTGTTAGAGTATTTATTTTTATGTTTTGGTTGTTGTGCTGCAAAGGAAGCTAGAAAGAGCCAATATAGAACACAAGCTTTTACTGTTTATTTGACACACAATTTTCCATTTTAAAACTGTCAGCTCTCGTGACCACCAAGTTTAATAAAAAGGGGATCAAAAGTCAGGGCAGGCATTGTCTGACGCTCCCCCCTCCCCTTTTCTTGGCTGGTTTCATGTTCTAGTAATTTGACATTTAATGAAAATGTGGTCCAACAAATTCTTCTCCTAATGATGGGGACTCTTGCAGTTTTTCTTTGCAGACATCCAATGATGGTCTGGCAAGAGAAGGGTGATGAGAACAGTATGACCAGGCAATCTAAAAGTCTCCCTTGGCTCCAGCTGGTGAGTGATGGACCGACTCGCCGAGATGTTTGTGCCTTGGATCAGAACGGATGGCCTTCGCCAGGGCCGCAGTCCAGACAGCCCTGCCAACACTCACTCAACCACCCTCCTTGGACCCCGCACAGCTGTGCCCCGGACGCCTGGTCTCTTGGAGAAGACAGTGTTGACTCAGGGTGACTCACCCCTGATCTATGCTCTGCTCCGCGGAGAGTCTGGGGGTGCGGGCCATTCACAGCTCCACTTCTAGGCCAGTGGCCGTAGATGTTTCTGCATTTGCAATGCTCCTGGTTGTGCGGGTGGTGTAAAACTCTGGGCAGACTCCTCTCCATCCTGCCAGTTGGCGGGAAGAGCCTGGGCCCAGCAGCCACAGGTTCGAGAGCTCCAAGTCCCATCCTGGACCAGGCCCAGGTGAAAGCCGGGGTCTCAACAGTTTGGCTTGCAAGCCACGAGGTCCCGGAGCAATGGCGCCGAGGAGCAGTGGGCAGAAGGAGACACGGAGTTCAGTCCAGAAGAATTCCCACCAGGGATCCGTCAAGGAAAGAGTCGGCTGCATTGCTTCTGGCAACTCTTCCAACTGCTGTTCTTAAGAGGGGTGTCAGAACCCTGCCCAAGACCACGCTGCAGCCGGTGTGCAGCTTCCAGGATATTTCTCAGAAGAGCCCCTCCTTCCAAGGAGCCCCCTTACTCCTGAGGAGCACTCAGCTGCAGCCCGGCGCATCTCTGCCTGAGTTCCAGGAGTTTTGACTGCTTCTCCAGCCCACCACAGTCCAGGGGATTAGGGGTCTCTCCCCTTCTGCATCCAAAGCAGAGGTAGGCTCATTCCTGGGGCCATTCCTGATGGCTCAGTTTTCTCCAAACCCTCTGACATGGGCAGCTCCTGCTTTCCTAAATCCAGCAGCAGCTGCAGGGTCCAGATCTTCCTCTGAGGAGGATTCATCCAGTGGGCACAGGGCCCCCAGAAGCACGGGTCGTCCAGGGGTACCAAATGCTTTGCCACTCTCCCTTCCCATCTCAACTGGCCAATGGTCAAGCTTCCACCATGTTGCCCTCTGGCCGCATCTCCAAATTTGGATCGCTTTCCTCCTTCCGCTGTGGCTCTTCCAGGCACAGAGCAGTTCATGTTTCATGACTGCATTTTTAGGCATTAGTATTCCTTCCCTCAAGGTCGCATGGATGCACATGAGGCAGAACAGACTGGAAGACCTTGCCTGGCCCACATCTGAGTGGAGCTTTGTACCGAAAGCCACCAGTCCAGCGCCAGCGCTTTGGCCACCGTCTCACAGTCTCTCAGACGAGGGATGGTGCACCGTCTCTTCCCAGCAGTCCTTTCTTCCTCAATGGAGCAAAATGGGTCCCGAATGCTTTCCATGCACGGGGAATAAATTCCAACCTTTGCTGCCCCTTTCTGGAGCTGAGAGGAGTAGAGTTTGACCAATGTCAATCTACTAGGTCTCACCTGGAGCTCTGCCTCCAGTTCTGGGCACCACAGTTTAAGAAACACGCTGGGACGCATTCACAGGAGGGCAACAAGGATGATCAGGGTGCAGGATATAACCTGGCCGGGCAGCATTGAATCGAGAGATCGCATCCAATTTAAGTGGAAGGACTTGTGATACGGCCGGTGGGGGTTTCAGTTTCACCCCTTTGGCTGCCACTGTGCTCCTTTTTATTGGTCCAGAGCTGGACTGGGCGAGAAGAGGAGAGGACGAACGGGTGGCCAGAGCCCAGTCCCACGGGCTAGCTGTGGCTGTCGTGGCTTCCACATCCTGCTGTGACCTCACAAAGAAAGACACTGTCCAGCATATGCTGCCGGAAGACAGCCATGGGCTGCCGCACTCGGTTCTCCTTCCCCATCAAAGCCACCTTGTCTTTGTCCAGGTCTCTCCTTGAATCACGTCCTCAGCCAGAGGTTGGTATTACCCCCTCTCCTTTCATTGTAAGCGATGCTTCGCTCTGACATCATATAACCCAAAAAGTTGCTGCCATATCATGTCCGGAGTGAAACCGTTTTGCGTTTGGAGCTCCCGCAAGGCATTTTATCTCCTGGGACAGCGTGGCCTTTTGTCACCGTCAGCAAGTTTGCATCCAGTTGAGGAAATGAATCGTTCGTCTTCAGCACTCAAGAGCTGGCCAACCGTCATCTTGACTGGAATGACACAACTCCTAATCAAAATGTTGCACTGAGGACTTTGCCAAATGTTCTCCGGGTTCAGTTGTGAGGTCAAAAGCTGTGTGTGGGGTGCAGGTTTCCCCCAGTCCTTCTCTTTACTTTACTCTTGCCGGCTGCGGTGGGACACAGAAGCGAGAGCTTTCAGCCACTGGTTTCTCTCTCGACCATCGGCTCAGCACCATGCTCTCCTCGGCTTTGCTTCCTTCTTCCTATGCTCCCAACCCATCAGGGACCCCACAGAAGCCCCAAGAATGCCTCCACCTGACCTATCCCATCAAATTTGTCTACCCAACAATAATGCAGAGATCAGTGTTAATGATTCCTTGGACCGTATAATGTATAATGATGTATAATGTATGCAGCCAATTGGATTACCATGTATAATCCAGCCAATTCAATTACTCTAAATGTATACATGCATTCACACACGTTTTGGATGTAGTCTCTCAACAATGACAGGGGTGGACACCTCTCAGCACTGCCAAAATGTTCACAAAAAGCTCCCTCTTGTGAACCAGCTGCAACAGTAACCTCATGCGTGAAAATGGAACATCTTCAAAATTTTGCAAAACACTTTATTTATTTATTCATTCATTTATTTATTTATTCCAAATTGTTATACCTCGTCCTATACAGAAAAGTCTCAGGATGGTCCAACAACAAAGGCACAGCATAATATCTGATAAAAGCCCAGCTAAAACAAAGTTTAAGTCTGAATGGGAAAATAAAAAGGGTTTGGCCTGGCGCCAAAAAGAATAGTGTTGGTGCCAGGCACACTTCTCTGGGGAGCATGTTCCACAGCCAGGGTGCCACCACAGAGAAGGCCCTTCTCCAGAGAGCTACTCTCCTAAACTCCTTCAAAGAGGGCTCCCGAAGAAGGACCTCCGACCCAGATCTTAAGGGGTGGGCAGGCACAAAGGGAAGGAGATGCTCCTTCAGATAACCAGCTCCTAAACCATTTAGGGCTTTATAGGTTATCACCAACACCTTAAATTGGGCCCAGACTTCAATTGGTAGCCAGTGTAGATGGTAAAGGACCGGCATTGTGTGTGCCTTTCTGCCGGTCAACATGCTGACTGCTCCGTACTCTCTTCAAGAGCAGCCCCACACAGAGCACGTTACAGTAGTCCAGCTGGGAGGTTACCAGGCATGGGTCTTTCAGTGAGGTCACGTCTGCACAGTCCCAGGACCATTCTTTTGAGGTCATGTTTAAGTTTTTTGCACTGAGAAAGACCAATAAAAAAACAAAAACACACAAAAAAAAATTGAATTAAAACCAGAGCACCACAAAGAGTATTTCTGTACCCCTCATTCTGGTGCGATTTTCCCAGTGTACCTTCCTTGTTCCCAGATTACACCCAGGTTATTCCTTTCCCAAAATGGTGGGATCCAAAGAACAGAAGATCCCCCCAGCTCCAGTTTTGCCTCGTCCTTTCAACCCGCCATGCTGGGGTGTCCCGGGGCGCTTTGACCTCAAGCATCGATTCATTTCAGCTGAGGCGTGTGCCCAGAGAAGAGCCACAGAGCTCCACCCTGGGCCGTGTGCTGTCTGACATGTTGATGCAAGCATTGGATGACGGGGCAGGGGGATGCTGGCCAGCCTGTCCAGGAGGGACAGAGGACGCCACGGAAGGTGGAATCAAGACAGGCTGGAATACTGAGCTGAATTCAGCAAGGCAAAATTCATCAGCGCTCAGTGAAAAGTCCCGTATGGCGCCCACCCATCTCCCAGGGAGTGGAAGTCATCTTCTGCCTTCAGCTTTCTCTACCTGGCAGCCTTTTCCAGTGAGTCTCGCCTTCTCGTGAGGGTCCCAAAGTAAGAAAGCCTCCATTTTGTATTCTTGCTTCCTGGCTTGATTTGCTCCCCGATCCTCTTATTTGTCTTCCTGTCGGTCTGGGGCATGCCGAAAGCTCTCCTCCAGCATCTCTCCACTGCCTTCCTGCCAGCTTCGGTTAAGGGTGGCACGGTGTCCTGGCTTCATAGCCGAGCGAAGGCAGGACCGGTAGCCCATCAAAGGTGAGAAGGACCTGGCATGCTTCCCTCGGCGGGCCTGTGCCCTGCGTGGCCATGGCTCGGAAGTGGTGCTTGGCACATTTTCTGGGCTCAGCCTTTGAACTTCCCCTCCTGCCCGGACTGGCCCTTGAGCCTCCTGAACAGGAAGGGCTATAAACGCCTTCCTGTTTGGCCTGGGAGCTTGCCTGAGCAAAGCGTGGTTTCCCTGCCCCACTGTGTGCTTTGGCGCTGACGCTCTGCCCGGTCCGGCAGCTCCGGCCACCTGGTCCCCACCGGCCGCCCCATCTCCTCCCTGGCCCTG
Organism: Varanus salvator macromaculatus; assembly: GCA_023646645.1. Taxonomy (NCBI): domain Eukaryota; kingdom Metazoa; phylum Chordata; class Lepidosauria; order Squamata; family Varanidae; genus Varanus; species Varanus salvator. The sequence goes on along the minus strand of JAIXND010000771.1, from coordinate 3,029,865 downwards.
GCCTCCTGCCCCGCCAGCGCCTCCTGCCCACCCCCACCCGCCCGTGCTGATACAGACCTTCTTTCCCTGAAATTGCATGAACTTTCAGCTCTGCACTTCGACAGACCACAAAAGAAATAACTTTAAAATAAAAGTTAGCTGGCCTCCAACATGCTAAAGCAAACTTTGTTTCTTAGTCCAACTCCCGAAAATTCAATTTGTTGGTGGTATAAACAGGATGTGCTTTTAAAAATATGAGCTCAGAGAGGGAGATATTGCTCCCCCTGAAAGGCGAGGAGGCAGCAACCTGGGCAAATCACAGCCCATCACATTCCTATATGATATTAAAAACCCAGCGGCTAATCGCAAACAGATCCGCGTTCCCACCCACCTATTTCCTCCGCACAGCTTTCGATGGGGCTGCTGCAATTTCCGGGGGGGGGGGGGCAGGACTCGCCAGGAAGCAAAGGCCAGCTTCATCCTCAGTAATGACGCGGCCCCCACACACGGGTCGGATGGTGCCCGGTGCCCGCAGGGCAAGAGTGAGTGGGGCAGAAAGGGCAGGGACTGCCACAGCATCCCTACAAGGAAAGCCTGCGATATCTGGGGCTTTTGCGCTCAGGAAGGGGCAAGCAAGACACATTTATCATCTGCCGCGTGGAGAGCAAGGGGGGGGCAGAGACAGGTTGCTTCTCCAAGCTCGTTCATCACCCTCGAACTCAAGGGGTGGTCCAAGGAAGCTGAGTGGTGGGAGATTCGAGGCAACAGGAAGCCGTTCTTCACGCGGCACATGGTCGAGCTGTGGAACTCACTGCTGCGAGAGGGGAACGCGGCCAGATGGACCGCTTGCAAAGCGGGTAAGACGGATGTGTGGCGGAGGAGGCTGTGATGGACCCTGATTGTGAAGGCCTCCAGCATCAGGGCCACCAGGCCCCAATTTATGCGCTGCTGGGCAACATGTGCCGGAAGGCGCTGCGGCACCCTGCGGGTTTCCGGCCGGGCAGCCTGCCTCAAACGGGTGCCTTCCAGATGTTTGGGACAACTGCCACCCCCACTCAGCTGGCCGAAGTCCAGGAATGTGGCTGGGAGTTGTGGGCTGAAACATCTGGAAGGCAGGGGGGTATTCCAAGGAGGCCTTTGCCCCGGTGTGCAGATAAAGAGGAAGCCGCAGGGAAGGCAGATAGATGGCCGGACAAGAGCAGGCGAGGCGGGTCTGGGAATATTCCCGGATCCGGATCCCCACCCCGGTGCAGGTTGGAAGGATTGCTTCATGGGAGAACTGCGACTCACAGCAGCCAATCAGCCGAGGGCGGGCACAGTCCTGTGCATATTCGGCAGGGGCAAGGCGCAGCAACAGGAGGGCCGTGGCACATGAGCCCTGTGGCTCCAAGCCGTGTTTCCATTGCCCATGGTCGGTCGGTTGGCTTTGGAGGCCCGAATGTCTTAATACTGTAATGAGAGGGGGGAGAAATGTGCCCTGGAAATGGGCAAAAGAGATGATTAGAGGTTCCTGGTACCGCATCCTTTTTAATAATGTTCTTTTGTAAGTTACAGCACCCAGGAGAGACCACACAACCAAAGGGAGCTCAGCCAGTTCGCGTTTCTGCTCCAGTCAGTACAGAAGAACGCCTCACGCCAGGGCTGCCGAGTCTAACTTCTGGGGGAGCTACACGGCCACTCTGTGCAATCAGACTGAAGATTTCTTCACCATCTTGGCCCCTAAAAGAAGCCTTGTTGTCGTTGTTGTTCTGCACTTATATCCCACCTCTTCTCCTCTTGCAGAAAACCCAGGTCAGCTGACGTTGGCCGCCTCTGTTCCATTTTATTCCTGCAACTACAACCCTGTGAGCAGGTTAAACTGAATGGGGGTGACTGGCCCTTTGTGGTTATCCTTTAAAATATAATTCCATTAAATAAGGGGAGGGGGCAGAGATACAAGAAAGCCCACATGGTATACACTTTCCATCTTAAAAGTAGAAACAAGATGTACTGTTTCTGCCTCTTGGTGTCATTGCATGGCACCAAGTAGACTCACTGTTGTCACAATGGGGAACCATCACCTCCTAATGGAACCCCAGAAATGAGCGGATCTGCTCAGGGGTTCTTTCTCTTTCTCCCCTGCGGGTTCTGCTGGCCTGCTCCATTTCAGAGACAAATATTCCCACCAGTTTCTGGTTGGTGGAAGATCTGTGGCTCCCACTGGTTGCTGAGGAGACCTGCCAGTGTTTGCCATCCATTCTGTTCCATCATGTTGTTCATGCGTGACAAGGAAGGCTGTGCATGGCTGTAAAGAACGGAAGAACCTGCTGGATCAGGCCCAAGGTCCATCCCGTCCTGCAGTGGGGACAAACCGGCTGCCCCCAGGATCCCTCCAGCAGGATGGGGGCAAGGCCTCCCCCTGCCCTGCTCCTCAGCAACTGGTATACGGAGGTAGCACCTGGCCAGCAAGGCTAGTAGCCACCAATAGCCTCCTCCTTCATGAAGACCTTCCTGGGATGAGAGGAATCAAAAGATTAGCATGGAATCCTGTGGCCTCCCAATATTGCCTGGGGGCCATAGGATTATCCATGGCCCCATCTCTGAGGTTCTGAAACCTTGTTGCTGGGACTCCAAAGGCCAAATCCTCCCCTTCCCACAGCAGGTTTGGAAAGAACCATGCCGGTTGCCTCTTCCAAGTTTTATTTGTTTGTTTGTTTGTTTAAAACATTTTTATGCCGCCCCATCGCAACGAAGCCTCGGGGCAGCTTACAGCAGCACAAAATACATAAATAAATAACAACATAAACAATAAAAATTTACTTAACCCCCGCCCTCGGTGCATCTCAGCTAAAAATTTAAAATCCAATCAATGCAAATAATTTAACAATTAAAATAAGTTTTAAATAAAAAGGTCTTAGCCTGGTGCCGAAAAACAAAGAACGACGGTGCCAGGCGGACCTCTCTGGGGAGTTGGCCTCCAAGCAGAGGAAAGCAAGCCGGGGGGGGGTGGGGGGGGAGGCTACAGGCGAAGACCTAGCATCTATTACTCCATGGGTGCGTAGAGGGACAGAAAGAGAGCAGAGGACTGCATCTGCGATTCCTTTTCTAATTGCATGGAATTATCCTTTTTCACAGCAACTGCATGTTGGGTCAATATTTTCACAGGGTGATGCATGTTTGATGCATTCCAAACAAGGCTTTGCAGGAGAGCTTCGCAAATACGCTGGACCAACAGAAAGACAAACAGAAGACTCCTCAGTCAAATCAAGCCAGAGCTTTTCCTGGAAGCAAGAAGAACAAAGCCAGGGCTATCGTACTTTGCAAAGGCAGGACTCACTGGAGAAGACCGTCCTGCTGGCTGGAAAAGCCGAAGGTAGAAAAAGAAGTGTAGAACGTAGAAACGTAAAATCAGAGCGAGTCAGAAGGGTCCCCCTGGGCCATCTAGTCTGACCCCGGCTCCACTCATGAGATGGGCTCCATAGAGGACGCCACAGTCTCAAACACAAAGGGCCTGAGCTTAGAGCTGCATCATAGCATTGCCACAAGCCCAGGATGACTAGTCAGCCCAGAACTGGGGCTTGAATATTTAAACGGTTTAAACAGCATTGGCAGAGCTGAATGTCATTTGTTAGCTATTAAGCACCAAATAAATAAATAAATGTATGTCCCTGGTCTTGTACAATATACATTTAAATGCATGGTGTCTGCAGCACAATCCACAATTTGAAAAGGACACAGTCCAATAGGCAGGTCAAGACAACATAAAATACAGCGCAGTGGCAACAAGCCTTAGAATTCCAGGGGAAATTCGATTAGGCCTGGGCACTTTGGCCACGTTACCTGGGAAATAAGAGCTTGATTTTCTTCTAATGTGAAGGGAGATCAGGAAGACAAGTCACAAGGGATTGTGGGGAGTTTATTTCAATAGGAGTTAAGGTTAATTTGACTCTATGAGGGTGCAATCCATCCTGGCATAATTAGACAGAAAAAGCCAGCTGGGGGAGGCTGGAAGTTGCTGGATTTTTCCTGGCTAAACATGTGTCAGATTACACCTTGGGTTTCTGCTTCTGTTAATGCCGTAGCCCTGAATCCGATGCGTTTGCACTCACTGGATCTCTTTCTCACACTCAGCCGTGGCCAGGAAGTGGGCTGAGCTAAGTTCACGTCTGCAAACTCACAAATGAGCAGCTCCTTTGTGCAAGGTGTGCGAAGCCCACTAGTCCACACGTGCAGAAAGAGCTCTGCTTGCACAGCCGTGTAAGGTGCGCAAGCCGGCCTCATGCGCTTGCTCGCCGTGAGGCAGATGTAAAGTAGAGAGCGCGCGCCTGGAGTCCAGGGAGCCGAGCCAAGGAAATCGGAGGAATTCCTAACCCCAGACGGGACTCCTCACACATGCTAGGCTGGAGTTTCTCATGCTGTGGACGCAGAGCAACCCAGGTCCTGCCTACATTTAAGCTGCACCCTTTGTCCACGGTCAGTAGCGAAATCCTCCTGGAACTGCGAAGAACCAAGCGGCAGTGCAAGGAAGTCCTTCCAGAGCCACCCGGTTCTTCTGCAATCCCAGCTCGACCTGGCTTGAACTCTTGCACTGCATTAGGTACACTGAGAATTGGACCCAGCAGTTGGGAAACAGGAACTTCCAAGAAGGGGAGTTAAGGTGAGGCTGAGAGCAGAGCTTCAGAACTGGAACTCACAGGAAATAAAAACAATTTACAAAATGCATTTCTCTTATTATTCTCAGTGGAAGGAATGCTGGAAAGTTGGAGCACATCCCGAGAGAAGAGTGACCAGGACTTTGAGGAGTCTGGGAATCCAGTTTTCACCAGGGATGGCTGAAGGAGCTGGATATGTTCTGGAGATTAGAGATATCAGATATTTATCTGAAAGGCTGCTGTGAAGAGGATGGTGGGAACAGATGTTCTGTTGCTCCCAAGTGCATGTCCGAGAACAACAGGTAGAAAGTGTTTTTCAAATAAAGGCCCGTGTGTGGCGGCAATTCAGCTGGAAATGTTCTATCGGAATTGGAGGCTTCACCCTTTCTTGGTTTCTTTGCCAGGTCCCAATCCAGAAGGGCGTTTACGTGAGCGTCATACTCCTCTTCAGTGGAGCAAACATTTCCAAATATCAAGTTCATTACTGCTGTGCAGATGTTCACATGCTAAAGGCTGTATTTATTACTGATATTATTGCATTGCGTTTATATTCTGCTTTCTTACATTTTTGAGGAATTCAGGATAGCTCACATAGCTCCGTATGTCCCTCAGAACAACAACCCTATGAGGTAGGATGGGTTGAGCGCTTGTGACTCCCTAAAGGGCCCCCAGTGAGATTCCTGGCCAAATGGGGACTAGAACCCGGATCCTCTGGGTGCCCAGTCCAACAGTCTCTGGGTGCCCAGTCCAACAGGGTGCTGCTGTCACTGTTTTGGCTTGACATGGACTCACCAAAAACATGTCAAAGGTGTGCCAAGCGTGCCGCTCAGGGGTGCTTGCAGAATCCGAATCCCCCCGGGCCAAAGGAAGCCCCTTGACGATAAATGAGGAGCTGCACCACTGACAAGGTGGATAGCGATTTCCATGGCCAATAGATGCGGATGGGTGGATCCTGCCGTGAGCTGGGCATCCCTCCCAGCAAGAGTCTTCATTCGACGCAGGAAATCTAAGCATGCACGAGCCTCTGAGCATGCGCGAGGAGCAGTGTGGACCCCTCCCCGCCCCCCTTCACCCAGAGCTCTGCTCATGAACCCTTCGGGGCCGGTCTCTGGCTGGCACGCCTGCGTTGTGCACTCTGAGCCCCTACCCGGGCCGGCCTGCGGCTGTGACGGCGGCCCCTGCGGCCCACGTCTTCGGGAGGCCCGAGTTCTCGTCCGAGAGACTTCCCGGTTCCAAATCCCCCTCCCGTCCTTCATCCGCCGCATTCCCACAGGCGGAGGGAGACTGGGCCACTGGCCGTCCTGGAGCGCCTTTCGCCCAGAGCAGGGGTGCAAGAACAATCCTGGTACCGGAGTGTCCGCTCCGAGCCTGGTCTGGTTCAGCCTGCGCCGCATCAGTCCCCCCAAAGCAGCCCCTCTCTCGGGCGCGCCTGGGAGCTGGCCAGAGCGCGCGCTGACAGAATCTCGGTTTTCAGTCTGCGAGGAAATAAACACTCGGGTCCATGGGAAAGATCAACCGTTTGAACCTCTGCCGCTTTATTGACTGGTGGCCCAGTACCTGCAGTCACCAAGGATAATATATTACCAGGTAGAGGCCAACTCAACTACAAAATCACAGCCCATGTACAGACACTTTTACAACCTGCTAGTCACATACACCAATACAGAGTGTTACGTTTCCAGATGATCCTGGTACAATAGCATCCCGGTGTCTTTAGGCATGACATAATGTTCCAAACCGATCAGGAACACTGGTAACAATAGTATGGAAAGCATGACTGATTGATGTATTGATAGGTCAGCCCAGCAAATTCTTGACAGTTCAGGCCAGCCGGGTTTGTCTCTTGTCTCTTGTCACAGATGCAAATGTGTCTGATGGAGGAATCATTCGGGAAGTCTGCTCTGGCAACCACACTCCGCAGGCGCTTGCCTCGGTGGGACTCAGGTGGGCCCATTCAGAAGCAAAGGGGTGCCATTGTTTCAGCTCTGCACAGGTATTGGCCTCCAGCAGCTTCCCAGTCTAGCTAAGGATGCCACCTTCCCAAGGCTACAGCGATGCTGAACAGCCACCTGGCTGCGAATTCTGCTGCCTTCTGAGAAAGGGGTGTAGGTTTGATTTTATCACACGAAGGCACATATAAGCAATGTTTTTCTCCCAGGATTTATCGGAAATTTCCCAACAGCGTGCACGAGAGATCCCGAGAAACAAGAGCTACAAGAAATGCTTCACATCTCATCGGCACAGAGAAGATCCCGTGATCCATGTTCCTGCTCATTCTGTGTCCGGAGGCTCACCAGTGATGGACATCTGAGGGGCTGCTGCCCTTCTCTCCTGCTTGGGCTTTAACCCACGTTTGGACTGGACAGTCCTAAAAATAGAGGGTGCCTCAAAATATTATGCATCTATTTATTTATTTTTACTTGTACACCACTTCATATAGCAACATTTAATATACTTGTACACCACTTAATATAGCAATACCTGCAGAATTGTAAAATGACTTTTAAAAAGCATATGCTCTGTAACGCACCTTGTCAAGAAACTTTAGATCAGGAGAAACTGGGTCTGATATAAATCTGCCTACATGATTTATAGGCAGATTTGTGAGCCGCCCCGAGGCTGCTGCAAATATTTAAATATAAATAAATAAATAAATGTGTCTGCTCTTCTCCTGCACCTGTCTTTTCGGCACTGCCTTCTTTCTCTGGCCAGGTCGTCCTTTGTTCCGTGCACCATCTTGGCTTCGGCGTCACCCCTTTGTTTACCGCATCAGAGATCCTGGAGTTCTTCCCCTCCCTCCCATTAATGGACTAAAGATGCAGCTTTTTGCCTGTAGCATCCCCACTTCCCTGCCTTGGTTGCAGAACAATCCACCCCTTGCCAGTTCTGCATTTTTGCTTCCCCATCCCATCCTCTTGCAGTGCCACTGTTTCTCATTAGAGGGGACCCTGCATAGTCTCATCTCTGTGAACATCGCATTCCGCTCCCAGTTAATCGGTTCCAGTAGGAGGGAAAAAATATTGCCCAGAATCAAACTGGCAGAGAGAGAGAGAGAAAGAGAGAGGGGGAGAGATCAGAGGCAAAGCAAAGGGAGTGAATGGGATGAGTTTGAGGCCTGCGGGGCACAAGGTTTGAACATTACGAGGATCCTTTGACAAATGCGAAACTCAGTTCATGAGTCAAGCCCTAAAGAATTGCAGTCCGGTTTTGTTTATGAAGTGAGTGAGGTACGAGGAGTGAAGAAGGCAAGGGAAAAATCATCCCCTTGTGACTGTGTGAGAAGGTGAGGGCGTTTCCCGAAGGCAGAAGAGCAGCATCCGGATCCAGATCTGTTGACCAAACAACCGACGGGTTTTTTTGTGTCTACTGGCCTCCCTGGACCGGCCCGATCTGTACCCTTTGCCAAGTCTCTCGTTCTTACTCAAGGTCCCGCACAGGCTGGCTCAGGGAGTTCAGCATGACCTCAGCTGACCTCCCCACTAGGACACGGTGGGCAGCTGCCACAGGCCACAGGAGAAGCGTGATGGAGCAGCGATGCATCAGAGCCACCGAGGCAGAGCGAGCTAACAAGGAGAGGTGGGGAGAAAGCTTGCGCAGGGAGAGACTGACCTTGTCCCTGGTCTGGCAAACTCCAGGCGGTCTCTCCAAAGAGAGACGCAGAGGAGGAAAAGCATCGCCCTTTCTGGCAAATTCTGAACAAACGGAGATGAAATTCTCACTGTTCCACACCAGCAGCTACTACTGGTGCATGGGGAGAAGCTACTATTGGTGCAGCTACTACGCGCATGGGGAGAAACACCTTGGACCAACCCACCTGTCACCCAGCTGCTAAGAGGAGGGGCCTGTCAGAAAAGGGGCGGTGCCCTCGTTCAGCAGTACCTGCCCGGTTGCATAGGCATGGGTTCAAGGCCAAGTTTGCAAAACATTTAAAAATATTTTGAAATGCCCACTTCAGTTTCTCCCTCCTTGAGTTCTTTTTGTCCTGACATTTGCAAATTTTAGATAATTCTTATCAAAACTAAGATGAAACACAATTCTAACCATCCCATGAATCCATCTTCTGTCACAAGGGTTCCCAGAAAGTCCACATCTGAAGAAGAACTCTCATCTGAGAAAGTCCCAAAACCAAAGGGAGAAAAGGAAGGGAGATGCTAAGATTCATAGAAACATAGGATTGTAGAGTTGGAAGGGGCCCAAGGCCCATCAGGCACAGCCCCCTGCTCAGTGCAAGAGGGTTCTATGATTCTTAGATGGTGGAGCCCAGAACCGAGTACAGGACTCCAGATGAGTCCTAACCAGATTCCCACAGTTCTGACGGGTGAATAAAATATTCCAGGTACTAGCAAGTGTGGGGTGTTCAGAGGACACAAAGAGCCTGAGAGGAGATGTTGGCATTCCTCCGTGATAAAAAAAAACTTGGAACCATCCATCAAAGCGAAGGGCCTAGCCCTAACCTGGAAGGTGGGCTCCAAGGTTGTGCACCTTTGATCCTCGGCTGGGTGGCATCCTTGAGACCAAACAGGTGGGGAAGGCAATGGATACGGGCGGAAAGAAGGCCTGTAAGGCAAGGGTTGCTTGCGGAATTCCATCTTAGCCATTGCAAGAGCAACTGATCCTGTTGCACACCTCCTGGGCTTGTGTGCAGCTGTTGTTGCTTGTTCTGACACAGCTTTTGGCTCACAAAACACACCCCGATGCTCATTTTGAAATTTTAAAAAATCTGATCCGGAGTTATGTTCTCTAAGATCTAAGAATGCACACTAAATACGTGGATGCATGTGAATTTTGTGACTTTCTATCGTGGTAGATGAAAGGCAGTACTAGGACTGAGTGGGCTTAAGGGAGAAGAAACATAAGCACGACAGGGGCCAGAAATACACGCACATCCTATTCCTCCTTCCGACCTGCCTGCCCTCCTGGTGCCTTGCAGGTGGAACTAGAGGAAGGTAGATCTCCAAATGATTCTGAAGGCAGCTCCCAGGAGCCCCCGGCAGCACAGCCAAACGACCAGCAGGGGGACACAGTGCAGGGGCAGGGCACCCGTTGGCCTGAAGAAGAACCTGGTTTCCACCTCCAGCACCTGCTGTTCAAGCTGGAAGGCCAGGGCACAGATCAAGGTCGGCAGCGCTGGAGTAGGCAGACCAAGCTTCCTATGTTTCTTCTTCTGAGTATGGAAGTCCTAAACTTCTAGAGCGCTTCTTCCTCCCACCACTTCTTTATGGACTCCTCCAGATAATGCATCATAGCATAGAAACATCAGTGGAAAAGTGAGTCAGAAGGAGCCTCTCAGGCCATCTAGTCTGACCCCTGGCTCCAGCCGGCTCCGCTCATGTAATCCCCCACATGTGGTTGTCCAGTCTTTGCTTGAATGTCCTCCCTGATGGGGCCTCAACCACCTCCCTTGGAAGCCCATTCCATCCCCCTGGGGGCCTAACCTTCAGGAAGTCCTTCTGACACCCAGCCTGAAGCCTGGTCCCTTGAGTTTTGCCCCATTGTCCTCTGCTTCGGGGAAGAACAGGTCCCGGCCCTCCTTCACATGACATCCAGCACTGCCTGTTCCAGCTCTCACTCCAGTGATGTCTTGTTTTCTTGTTCTAGCAGATGCTAAAGCAAAACTTGGCCATAAAATTTGGCAGTCAGTTTTCACGGCAACAGAAGCCATTCATTTGTGGCAACTCCTGGACTGTCTGGTGTCCACTGATGCAGTGAGCAGGCAGCAAAAGGCATTTGCTATACTCCAAAGCTGAGAATGCGCTTAACCAAAGAAGAGATGCAGGAACAGACACAGCCTTTCACAGGGCTGAGAAAGAACAAATAGAAGAGGCTTCAAATCATAGCAAGCCATGTGCGCTGAGCAAAGCTTTTGAACTTCCATGAGCAAAGTTTGCCTGGCAAGTTCTGAAGGGTTGACGTAATATGTTAATAGTCCCTCAAACCCACTTTTGTACTAGAGGTCTGGAGACTGGCCTGTGGAATTACAATTTTTAAAAAGGGATACAGGAGGGTTGTAGGAAACTACAGGCCAGTTAGCTTAACATGTGTTCCGGGTAAACCAGTGCAGAGCATGACTAAAGATAAAATTAGAGATATAACAAAGAGAAGGACAAGCCCTGCTGAAAAAGAGTCAGCGTGGCTTCTGCAGAGCTGCACTTCGTCTCACTGAATTTTTAGAATTCTTTAAGAGTGTCAATGAACACATGGATGGGGTGATCCAATTGTGTAGCTGAGCTCCCAGAAAGTTTTGCAACTATCCCTCCCTGCAGGGATCCTGAACAAACTTAGCAGTCCTGTAGTTTTGGGCAGTGTCCTCTTGGTTAAAGTATCTGGTTAAAGTAACAGTAACTGGTTAAGGAACAGAAATCAGAGAGTGCAAATGAATGGCCATTTCTTCCAATGGAGGGATGCCAAAATTGGGGTCCCACAGGGGTCTGTACTGGCCCCAATGCTTTTCAATTTATTCAAAGTCATGAAGTGGCCAGTTTTGGTGATAACGTCAAATTACTTTGGACAGTTAAAACAAAACAAGATGGCAGGATGCTATCCTTCAGGGCTGCTGTCCCAAAAATCTAGAAAAACTTTACTGATTAAATTCAGTTCCACAGTCTTGAGATGGCCAGGCTTTCTTTTAAAATGGGGATGGGGAACTATTGGACAATAAGTCCCATCATCCCTGACCCGGCTTTGATGGAGCCCACCAAAAGATGAAGGGCTGTCAATTCCCCACCTCTGTTTTAAAGCAATTCTGCCAAGGGGAAAGATCACACAACCATATCTCATGTCAGGTTAAAAACAAAGCAAAAGGAAAACAAAACAATTGAAACAATTTCAAAACATCCTTAATTAGGACACTAGGTACTCATTTAGAACAGAATATCTGCAAATTTTCCAGGTCTAGCAGCTGAGCTCCTGGAGTATTTTAGCACTTAAACTGATTTAATAGCATTGCTTCCCCCAAAGAACTATGGGAAATGTAGTTGCCTGAAGATGCTCTGAATTCTGAGTTTACTAAATGTATATAAACCACAGCACTTTGAGAGATATTAGCGTGGTATACAATACAATTAAAGCACAATGTATAAAATTACAACAAAAGCAAATAGATAAAAAGGCTGAAATTTATTCATCAGGAAAAGTTGCCTTAAAAGATTATACAATTCAGCATTATACTCTGATAAACCTAGGACTCAGGCGGACATTACATTAGAGTGAGCTAAAACTCACTCTTTGAAATTTGCAATTCCTTGAATTTTGCAACTGAAAAGACCAATCAAAAATGTCATGTGCATAAGAGAAAAAGTAACATTAAATTGCATTACATTAGCAAAATTGCTTCTAGAAATGAGACAGAGATGCACACAGAAACGCAGGCAAACGCAGGCAACGCACGAGAAATCTCTCCCAAAATTCATAAGAGGCCATTTGCAAGAGAAATCTACGAAGGGGTGTTATCCAAATAGTTTCCAGTTTCCTTTCAATGAGTGTTTCTTCCCTGCTTTTGGCTTAAAGGACATGGGGACTGGGAAGTCCGAGCAATTCCAGTGCAAGGGTTGCCCCTTTTGCAACGCATTGGAGGAGTCGGCAGGGCAGCCCCGCGAGCAGTCCCAGCATTCCCTTGCCCTTCTGCGGTGAATGAAATCCGGGGAAGGGGCTTTGCCACGGGTCGCCCCCTGCGATCTATACCCATTTCGCAGCCTTGCCTGTCAGATTCAGTCAAACTCCCTTTCCAAGGCCCATTGCAAGGAAATGGCCCGATTTCTGCACATGAAAGAGAACTTCGCCACAGAGTCCACGTCTGTGACAGCCCCTCTCACATTCGCACCTGGTAAGGAAGCAGCTACGAGGCTAGGGATGGAAAACAGGTAGGGCATTGTTTTCGATGCTCGCTTGGCCACATTTCCGGGCAATTTTCTGGATTAAGTTCAAGCTTCTTGCCCCAATTTGAGAATCCAAGGGACTTGGGGGTGTTAGGATACCACCCGTAGAAATATGATATTTATACCTCCTTGGGATTTTCTCCGTCAAATATGTTTCAAATAAGCCGAGGGGGTCTTTCATCTCGATATTTCAGAGGCTTTTTATAATGAGTCTAATTGGGCCATTCCAAAGCCAGATGGAAAAGTTATTAGTTGTCTATGGTGGTGGGAGAGCATTTTATGGTTTTAGAGCTGTCTTCCTCAACCTGGTGCCCTCCAGGACTACAGATCTCATAATCCCCACCAGCATTGCTATTGGTCATGCTGGCTGGGGATGGTGGGAGTTGCATTCTGACCCTCCCGGAGGGCAACAAGTTGGGAAGCCAATCCCATTGTCTCAAAGAACTATGGAAAAAGAGCCGCTGAACCATCAAACCAACCTGGCTTGCAGCTGGCCCCTCTTGGATACCTTTTAACAATTTTAGTGGAACATTCAGGATGGACGAAACATAGGAACAGAGTGAGTCAGAAGGGGCCTCCCAGGTCATCTAGTCTGACCCCCAGCTCCAGTCAGCTCCGCTCACGACATGCCCGCCATGTGCATATCCAACCTATCCTTGAACACCCGCACTGGTGGGGCCTCAACCTCCTCCCGTGGAAGCCCATTCCACGCCCTCGGGGTCCCAACTGTCAGGAAGTGCTTCCTGGCATCTAAATGGAACCTGGGTTCCCTGAGCTTTGCCTCATTGGAGCGTGTCCTGCCTTCCTCTGCAGGGGAGAACACGCCTCTACCCACCTCTGTGTGACACCCCCTCACACACCTGTATGTTGCCAACATATCCCCCCCACCCCGAGTATCCTCTTCTCCAGGCTGAAGAGACCCAGTTCTCTCATTCTCGCCTCATACCCCATCCCCTGCAAACCGGCCACCAACCTTGTGGCCCTACGATGCACTGACTCTAACCTGGCTATATCCTTTCTGTAATGAGGGGCCCAAAACTGAACACAATACTCCAGTTGCGGGCGCACCAGAGTCGTGTAGAGTGGTAGTAATACCTCTCTTGATCTAGAAGCCACACTTCTGGCTATGCAACCAAGGGTGGCATTCGCCCTCTTGACCACCGCAACACACGGCTGACTCATGTTCAGCCTGCAGTCAACCAGCACCCCGAGGTCCCTTTCACAAGTGCTGCTCTCCAGCCACTTCTCCCCTAACCTGTACTTATGGCACCTATTCCTATGCCCCAAGTGCAAGACCTTGCACTTGTCCACATTGAACGCCATCCTGTTGTCTCCTGCCCACTTCCATAGTCTGTCCAGATCCTTTTGGATCTGGAGTACCTGCTCCTCAGTTGTGGCCACTGCTCCAGTTTTAGTGTCGTCTGCGAATTTGATCAGCAGACTGTTCACCCCTTCTTCCATGTCATTAATGAAAAGATTAAACAGGATCGCCCCCAGAACAGAGACCTGGGGGACCCCGCTTGTCACTGGCCACCATCCCAATGATTCCCCACTAATGGTTGCCCTCTGCTTTTGGTCAAAAGATGCGCTTCATTGCTCCGGGCATGTCTAACTTACAAGATACGCTTATCTACCTCTCTGTCGTACAGCTGTCGCTCAACGAAATGAGTAGCTTGATTTGAACTAGGACCCCCTTGCTTGGCTTTCTGCCAGCCCAGGGTATTCACAAAGCTCTCCTCCAGCACCATGTCTCAAAAGCATCCGAATTCTTCCTGCCAGCTGTCTTCTCTGCCCAGCTTTCACAATCATCCATAGTACTCAGGAACGCAACTGTGTGAATAGCTTGGCCTTTGTCTCCAGTGAATCATCGTTACACAAGATGATCTTTTTCAGCTCCTTCATTGCTGCCCTCCCAAGACTCCATCTTCATGGATTTAATGGCTGCATGACTCTTTGAATTGAGGTGTGCAGGATCCTTCACAGAGAGTTCTATAATTTTGTAGGGAGGGATGGATTCATGTGAAGTCCGTAGGCTCTCTCTGCACATCTCCTTGCCTATCCTGGGCCTGAGGAAGTGCAATTTGTGTGTAAGTTTGACCTTGTGGGTGCATTACCACCAATAGTCCCCCATCGAGGCATGGAAGTCATTAAGTCTTTAGCCCAAATGTTTGGCTAGAAATAGCCAGCTAGCCGCTCGATGGGCCACCTCCGTTTGGCTTAATCCGGCGTCAGCTTGGCATTTCCCAACTTTCTCAGCAAATGTTCCAAGGAGGGCCATCTTTTTTCCAAGAATCCATTCCCAGCTGTTACCGTTGGCACAACTGTGTCTGTGGCACCTTGTACACTTCTTATTTCTTCCTTGGAATTGCAGCTTGGCTCCACCTGTCCGGCTGCCAACCCAAAGCACCAGCCATGACCAAAAGCTGCCAGGAAATAAATTTATTTACTTTGCTAGATTTATACAGCTGTCCCATAACACAAGTTCTTGGGGCAGCTCATAAAACAAACACAACACTAAAATACAAAACCATCAAAGCTATTAAAACTAAAACATGAATTTTAAACTGGGAGGCCCAGGATATAAGACATAGCTTTATGTTTTCAGAAAAATAAAAATAAAGTTTCCCCCTCTCAAAGAAGCCCCACTTAGAGTCACGAACGTTTTTAATTAACCCTTTGTCTTCCTCCCAGCTAGGGAAGATGTTAGACAAAGCAAGTGTTACACAACTTCCAAGCATTCAGACAATCAGACCTGACCATTGGCTGCCTAGCGCTGCAGTCCTTCTCCAGACGGGTGTCCCCTTGATATGCAGGACTACCACTCTCATCATCCCCATCCACGATGTCCATGGATGCTGGGAACTGCTGTCCAACATGGCCAGCAGATGCCAAGCCAGGGAGCCTGCCCTCAGCCAGAAGGATGAATTTGAGAAAGGGCCGTGAAGCGTCCAGTTCCCTCCGGACGTGCTGGAGTTCGGCTTGTGGGCCGAGAAGGGGCAAAGGTGTTGTCATTGCCTGCTTCATTTCCATACCGCCCCACAGCTGGAGCTCACTCGAAGAGCAGCATCTTTGGAGAGCATCCCAGGAAGGAGAAGGCCAAGTCACGTGGCAGGTTGTCCCATGCCCCACTGTGCTCTGTTTTTGCCAACTTGGGTCTTATGAACAGTGGGGAGAGGCAGCCCCTACAGCTGCCCAAGGCTGCCATAGCTGAGCCAGTGGTCCATCCATCACAGTACCGTTAACTCCGCCAGCAGCTCTCCCAGGGCCCAAGGAAACCCCGTCTCATCTCAGCCCCTTTGCATTCCTTTAGTGCAGGATGCTGAGAAGCAAAGCTTGGACTTTTGCTAGTCCAGAGTTTCCTCCACGTGGGCAGAGCTGGTTGGGCTTCCCGTGGCCCCACCACAGAGGGTCGGGGCTGGGCAGGGAGCTCCCCCTTGGCTAGGTCCAGGTAGCCATGGCACCCGCGGCTTGTCCCCCAGCTGCCTGTTGCCCCCCCCCCCCGTGCCCCCTAAAAAGTGCGGAGCGGGTGGCACAGCTAGGTCTGGAGTGGGGCTCCACCACGCCTGTCTCCCCGGGGAGAAAATGACTGGCTCCACCTGAAGCTCCTTCAGGAAGGCCCCCTCCACCGAAGCCCTTTGTTCAGTCCTGCCGAAGGACAGCAAGTCCTCTCCTCCTCCCACGGCAGGCAGAGCTGGAAAGGTCTGTGCTGAATCCCACCGAAGCCACAATGCAGCCCCTCCGGAAGGGCAGCCTCGGCTGCTAAAATCCAGCAGGGAGAAGCATCCGTTCTTATGCCAAAGGATGCAGAACCGCAGTCGTGCTGGATGCAGGTGGGGCGGCCGGCCCAGGAGCGGGCAGACCCTCCGGCGTCCCAGGGCCCTGGGGAAGCACCTGGGAAGTGCCCGGCCAGGCCGGAGCGCCGGGCGGTGGAGGACAAAGTTTGCTCTCTCGTGCCTGAAGCGAAGAGCCTGTAATAAGTCCAAGATGCGCTGATTGGGTCCAGGGCGGAGTTCCGATGATGTGCCGCCGCGTCTCTCTGCCCAGGAGAGTAATTTGAAAGATTACCACCAGAAAACTGTTTACAGCATGGGCAGCTGCAGATGTGCTTGTCAAGGGTTTTGTTTACTGGTCGGGCTTTTTCATGTCGGCAAGAGAGAAAGGCGAATGTGCGTGCCTTCGAGGAGCTGGTCAACAGGCCACGTGCGAATGCAGCTGTTGGGGAGCCGTCTCTGCGGCAGTGCCACTGAACTGCACTGCAGGGCTCTTGGGAAGGGGCTAAGGGGCACGGGCACATTCCCCTGCTGTGGCCCAGTGGGAGGCACGCACAGCTGAACGCGTGAGGGTCCCCTGTGGGGACTTGCTTACCTATTTTATCCATGACCGAGGTCACGGGATGGTTTAACAATAAGGCAAAATAAAATTAAGCACGGCATCCTACTAAATTTCCAATAAACCCCAACAATAAAACCCCAATTAAAACCATCAGATCTTAAAACATCGGGAAAATAAAAAGGTTTTAGCCTGGCGCCGAAAAGAATAAAGTAAAAAGAATTGAGGTGCCACTGCAGAGAAGGCCCTCCTCCGGGTAGCCACCCTCCTAACCTCCTTCAGGGAGGGCTCCCAGAGAAGGGCCTCTGCCCCAGATCTTATGGGGCGGGCAGGCACATATGGAAGGAGACGCTCCTTCAGGTAACCAGGCCCTAAGCTGTTTAGGGCTTTGTAGGTCCTCACCAGTACCTTAAACTGGGCCTGGGCTTCAACTGGTAGCCAGTGTAGGTGGAGAAGCACTGGCATTATGTGCTCCCCATTAACAACCCGGCAGCTCTATTCTGGACCAGTTGAAGCATCCGGACCGTCTTCAAGGGCAGCCCGTGGCCTGGAAGGAGAGCGGAATTTGCCACTGAACTTCTTCCAGCAGGAGCACCAGACTCCGGAGCAGCTCTCTGGGCCATGTTCCTGGAATGGCAGAGCGAGAGGGAAAGGGGTAGGCCCAAGCAGCGCATCTGAGCAAAGGGTTCTTGCTGCCAGAAACAGAGCATTAAGGGAGCTGCCCTTGAAGACGCTTCAGAAGCTGGCAGCCAGGTTGCCAACTGGGGCCCAGAGGCCCAGGCATGGAGGATCAGTTCTGGCCCGCCTGAACTGGCAGCCTGAGTGCTTTCAAGGGGCTGGGCTCAACCCATGAAGCCTACGTGGCTTGGGACAGCGGTGCCTGTCGGAGCACCTCTCCCCACCCCTCTCCTCTCCCCACCTCTACGCGGACCCTCTGCTCAGCCGCTGGGCCTTCCTCCGTGTGCGAAGGAGAGGCCCAGAGGGGGGCAGCTCGGGAGGGTCTTTTCTGTGGCAGCCCCCATCTTTGGCTCAACCCTGCTGCTGAAGGTCAAAACCAAGAGATGTTTACAAAGAGGGCACCGAAAGCCGTTTAGGGTGCTGCGTTTAGGTGAACTGGTGAAGCTCGAGAGGATGGGTAGAAGAGTCCAAGCATGGAAGAAATTGGGGAGGATTAACCCCATGTGGAAGTCTAGAGTGAAAGGCAGGGAAATTAGGCGATTCTTGGGAGGCAGTGGAGGTCCAGCTGCCCCCAGCCCCAAGGGCTGCAGGGAGAGGATGTGGGAAGGGGGGATTCACGGGCAAGAAGCTTGCAGCTGGCTGCTGGGGACTACTCAAATGGAAACAGAAAATGGCTGCCCTCATGCACACCCCTAACCCTAATATGGGGGTGAAGCTCCATTGGAAAGAGGGCGATTCTGGAAAAGCCTTCATGGAGTAGCATTTTCTGCACAGCTCAACATTTCCGCCCATTCAAAACGTATTCCAACCATCAAAATCATACCAGGAAGCCTCGTTTTTCTAACCCTAACCCTACCCTGGTGCTCACCCCTAACCCTAATATGGGGGTAGAGCTCCATTGAAAAGAGGGCGATTCTGGAAAAGCCTTCATTGAGCAGCTCTTTCTGCGGTCCCCAAGCGGCTGCCGGGAACGGTACAAATGGGCACCGCAGTTCTGCCCGCAGGTCCAGAAGCGGAGCTGGCCCACTTTTACATGCTCTGGCGAGATGCAGGGGAGGTGACGAAGAGGCATGAATTTCGCATGTCAGTTCGGAATAAGTGAACAGCCAAATTCTTGGCTGTGCTCCCCTCTGAGCAGAACTTCATTTCAACAAAGCCCAGAGAAAAACCACCTCATGTGGAGCGCAAGACAGCGCCTCTCTTCCTTCCTTCCTTAATATACAGGCAGATGGAGGGCCTGATGGAGAGCCAACCCCACAGGACCTGCCTCACGAGTTCTTGCATTTTCGTTGGAGCCTCACCCACGTTTTTTCTTTCCCCGAAAAGAAAATGTTGTCCCTTCCTCCGTCTTGGGTTCCGCACAGATATTTTCTTCCCGTCTCCCTCTCTCTTTGTAGCCATCTTTTAAAAGTTGTAAAACTTTAATTCAAAGGAAATTAAAAAACCCCAAGGAGCTATTTTCAAAATAATTTCCCAATCAAAACATATTCCCTCAGTAAATCTAATTTGTAGGATATAAAGAACAAAGCATTACAATAAAGGGCTTTTCAGCAGATCTTAATAACTTGCATGTGGGTGTGGAAGGGCTGCATTTGAGCTACTCGGTTTAATGAGCGCGCTACTCCAGGGAGAGGGCTGTCAGGGCCCCTTTGCTCAACCCAGGAATGTGCCTTCTTCTGCCCAGGGAAGGAGGCCCCAATCCGGGGCATCGCGAGCACAGCTGGCGGTTGCATGCGAGCAGTTGCGCTGGAGCCAGGATTCCCCCCACAGTTGTGGGAAGCTGTCACAGCTCTGCTCGCCTGCAGTCCAGTAGCAAACGCTGAACAACGGTTTTGCAAGAAAACACCCATGTGCTGCCCTTTCTTCCCGCTGTTTATTTGTCTGGCTCGCGCTGCCATTCCCAAATAACCCAGAACATCAAGGCTTGCTCTTGTGACAGTTTGTAGGCTTTCCAGCCATTGAAATTTAAAAAGATATATATCTGGTCTCGGGAAAAGACAGAGGGCCTTCTGGAGGGAGGCAGAATGCAGAGGGGGTCGGGGGGAGGTGGGCTTTGACAGCCAAGGAGCCCAAGCATCACGGGTACAAGATACTGATATCCCTCCGGTGTATAAATACAGAATTAGGTGGAAGAGGAGGGCTTTGGCCCTTCCTGGCAAGTGGGCCTCATCTTAAAGCCCTGGAGCAAGAAAACATCGGCCACGGCATTTATTTCTGGCCATGTCAGGAATCCTT
The DNA here is from genome assembly GCA_023646645.1 of Varanus salvator macromaculatus. Taxonomy (NCBI): domain Eukaryota; kingdom Metazoa; phylum Chordata; class Lepidosauria; order Squamata; family Varanidae; genus Varanus; species Varanus salvator. The sequence goes on along the minus strand of JAIXND010000771.1, from coordinate 3,010,139 downwards.
GCTAAAAGCATTCCATCTCCCTTTGACGGGGGGTCGGGCTCTGCACTCCCACCTTCTGCTCACCAACGGTCCTGGATTGGTGTAAGGATGCACAGGCGCTCCTGCCAGCGTGCATTTGCAAACAGCCCACACAGATGCTTTCAGGGGATCTGCAACTCCGTGGAATCCACAGGGGGAGAATGTTCCTCTGTGGAATCGGCACGTTGGATTTATAGAAGGCCAAGCTCATTTGATTCGGTTGCGGATGTCCTTACTGAGAACCCAGATGTGCAGTTGAGGAGGAGGACCGGTTCCGGGTGTGAGGGAGCCTTTGGCGCTGTGTCTAGTGGGTCTGATACGGAAGGGAGCCCCCAGGCGGACCATCTCCATGCCGGAGCCCCCTCCTGGTGAATTCCCACTGGGGGGAGATGAGAACTGCGAGGCTACAGTTGGAAGCAGCTTGGCTCTGCCCCTGAATTCCCCCATATTGCCCAGAAACACCCTGAGAGAACAGTGTCTTGTGAGGCCTTCCATCAACTGCCCCAGGATGCTGGCATTAGACATGTCCAGAAGTGCGGAGCAATGGGACAGCCTGCACAGCAAGATGGCAGCGGGACCTTCCCCAGTTTGTCCCGGAGCTGCTCTGAAAGGTCAAGGAATCACTCGTTCATAGAGAGGACAAAGCTGATGAAGGAAGCATTACCCTTGCCCCCAACTGGCTTAATTAGCCCTACATAATACCATGGCATCATCAGCTACGTAGCATCACAGTGTCAGATTCATGAAATGACCCTAGATTAGCAGGGATAACCCCAGTGAAATTTCACTGGAAGAAGGCCTTCTCTACAAAGTGGCTTGAAAGAACGACAAAGAAAGAAAAATCCAAGGCTTGCGGCTTCTCCCGGAGTGCTGAACACGGGCAAACATTCAGTGCAGCATAAGCTAAACTTCTCAGTGAAATCCCATCTCAAGCCATTTTAAGAGAACATGTGATCATTCCTCCTCCTCCTCCGATTTCATTAAAGGAAATTTTGAAGTGAATTTTCCCCCAAACAAAGCATCCGAGGCTTTCAAAGCAAACAGGATGGGGTGTGGACGAGAAAGCTCTTCCAACAAGGTTTTGCATTTCCCCGGTTAGGTTTTTGTATCTGGAATGGGCACTTCCGAACTCTTCAAAAATGTTTTTAAAGGCAGATTTCATTGGCTTGTCTTGACCCACTCAAAGTGGTACAGATGTTGCACCTGGTAGAACACTTTCCCCTTTTATGAATACTCCGTATTTGCCCATGGCTGCTACCAAATTCCACAAAGTGGAGCGTGGCTTGCAATTAGCAGTTCTCGTTGAGTCAAGCGGTGCCTGTCATTACCTCCTGAAGCCAACACTTTTCCATCCCAACACCTGCACGCTTGTTTGGCTAAGTGGTTTTCCTACTCGGTATATTTTGAGATGCTTTAACACTTCTGCACTAAAACATCTGTAATGTCATTAAATTTGCTACAACCGATCCATTGTCCCTTCCCCGTTTCACGCGCTTAGACTGAGAGGTGCTGCAGCTCCCGGGAAGAGTGACGAGAGAGACAAAGGCTGGATCTGCATGTCCTGGCAAACAGCCCTGCATGGTTTTCAGAGCACGCGGATCTTTGCCTGAACTTCCCAGCCCGGCAATTCCATGGTTTCCACAGTATCATGGCTACCATGCTCCCCATCCCTCCCTCCTGCTCTCACCCCATCCCAGCACCCGCTGTGAGCAGAGTCCCCTGCCTTATGCTCTTCCTCCAGCTTCAAGGTGGGTTATCCACGTTCCCTTCTTGTGGGTGCCTTATCTCTACAATGCTTCCCAGCTGTTCCAACCCCCAAAGGAATTTTTATTCAATCACAATAAACATTTTGATCCCTCTCTTTTCCTCTGTGCTTTTTCCTACGTTCTCCCTGTTTCCAGAATTAAGCAGGGAGACAGGAACATTGCTCAACCAATAGGAATAAATGATGTGGGTGATGATGCATCTGTTGCTAGGGAGCTGAGGGTAGTAGAGAACTGATGGCTGCAAGGGCCTTTCTGTGGCTCCTCTATCCACAGGACTCTATGAAGTTTCTATATTTCTATAGAAATATAACGGGTTTTATATTTGTTTTCTTATTCCCTGTTTCTAACGGGAGGGGATTGAGGTCCCATCGGTGAGGGTGTTCAAAGATAGGCTGGACATGCACATGGTGGGCATGTCGTGAGCAAAGCCGGCTGGAGCCGGGGGTCAGACTAGATGGCCCGGGAGGCCCCTTCTGACTCGCTCTGTTTCTATGTTTCTGTACTAGCAATGTCAAAATGGAAACCCCCAGGTCTGGATGACTGCAGGAATCATGGCCAAGTGTGGAAACCTTACAACAAAGCAAGGATTCTCTCTGTTGTTTCCAGAAACATAAGGCGCGTGCAGAAATGACATGGCAAAGTAAAAAGGACATCACCTTGTGATGTGTGGACACGGCTGAAGTTTCGATATCTCTAATTCCCAGTTAAAAGGGTACATTATAGTTTTATGTGAACGAGCCCCAGCCCAAACCCTGCTGAGCTTCTGCCACTCAGAGTAGATACTCAGCCAAATGCACCACTGGCCCAGTCCAGTACGTGGCAGCTATATGAGCCCACCTGGCCACTGACTCAGCCCGAGGACTTTGAAGCCTGTGAGACCATGTGCGTTCGGGCCTCTTGCATGTGCAGGAACATGCGACGTTTCCTGCGCAATTCCGCAGTTCAGAGCCAAAAGGGAAGGTCTTCAAAAGGCTGTTCCTCGTCCAGGCCCAGCCTCTCAACATTTGGTCAGGGCAGGAGGGAAGCGGGACCATCTCAGCTCTTGGCGCCTTTGCTGCAGGAACTCCCACCGCCCTCCGGGGCCCTTTTCACTCACCATACCCTGAAAAAGAGCACGCCCTGGAATCGCTTTAGTCGTCCCTCAGCTATTCACAAGTGCTACCAAGTACTTGGTAATTTTGAATGAGGGAATGGATACTCCCAGAGAAATGTTGCCTAGCAACATTTATGCATGTTTGGAATGAAAAGAATCGCTTTCAGGGAAAATGTAAAACAAGAAAGGCCCCAGCATTCAAATGTGATTGGCAGAGTGCCAGGAAGACTCTCCGTGCAACAGGAAAGTGCAAAATGAGCCACGGATTCTCCCAAAGGAGCCAGTGAAAGGCGGAGGTAACTCAGGTTGGGGAGGCAGCGCTTACTGTCAGAAGGCAAGAAATCTGACGAGACCCAAGGGCAGTCTAGCCCAGCCCTGTGCTTGCCAGAGTGGACCTCCCAGGGGGTCACAAGGGGCCCGGGAGGGCCAGAGACCCCTCCTGTGTGCCCTCTGGCCAGTTCCATGCGTCTGCATTTATCCTTTTTCCCATCAGAAATTCAGTTTTTCCTGAATGTTTGAAACATGTGTGCCCTTTTCCTAGTGTACTTCATTTCTGTCTATGTTTCTCCTGAATGTTTACTTTTCCTCTTGGTTTTGGAAAGATGCCTGTTGCAAAATTGGGGAAACTGTGCATGTGGAGAATGGTGGACTGTCAGCCAGTGTCTTGGCTGGACCCCATGAAATTACCTAAAAGGTGTGCCAAATGACGCTCCCCACCCCCACCCCATCCAGAAACAGACATTCAGATGCAGAACATCTCTGGAAGTGAAGTTTCCAGGCAAGCAGGGTGACAGATCGATTTCTAAGAGTCCTTTCAGGTCCATCTCTCTCCTTTCTCTCGCCTGAATCTGGTCCACCCATTTCATTGGCTGTTGAAGGGACCCCTGGAGAGACCAGGTGAAGCTGAGCGAGACACCCTCTGCGCCAGGATGCTTGATTAGCAGCCAAGCAGCTGCCTGCGGACAACCCACGGCAGTGCCCCCTCCCCCCCCCCCCCGCAATTGCGGCCGAGGGAGGAAAGCTCCTTTACCGCCACATCCTCTGCTGCATGTATAATGTACTAATGCATTTCGTTGGCTACACCTGGGAGTAAGCACACTAGGGCTTACTTCTGAGTAACCCTGCGTCACATTGTGCTGCCGCTCATCTTTTTCCTACTGAAAAGGTCTCCACTCAGGGGGTACCACATGTGACCTTCCAGATCTTTTGGCTTAGGAACGCCGGCTAGGCTGGAGTGGAATTGCGGACCAAAGCATGTCGAGCTCCACACATTGCCCATCCCTTCCCCGACTGCGGCAGCCTTTTCCCTTAGAGGAGAGGGTGCGTCTGCCTGAGAATTTTAGAAGCCCTTTTCCGTCTGGGCCTCCTCTTTCCCAAAATGCTCTGCAAAATACTTTTCAGGATACCACAACCAGATTGTACGGGGAAGGGCAGAAGCAGCACCGTCTTGGGTTCACAGTTTGATTGGCAGCGTTCCTTTCTGATAATCCCAAGCAGCTTTCGCCACGATCATGCATCACTTCTTGTCTAGGGAGGGACAGCTCTGTCGGGCTGGCTTTCCTCCATATTCGGATTTTGTTTAGCCCAAGTACTTTCCGGTCCCTTGGTGAAGAACTTTGCAAATGTGGATAAGTTCTTCTCCAAAATGAAATCAAGAGAAACTCTCACCCAAGCTCTGTACAGCTGTTCCCTGCAGTATCTTGTGCCTGCCGGCCAGTTCGTCTTTAAAAATGAGGAGTCTGGCCAAGCAACAGAGGTGGGCAACTTACATTCAGCACTACAAACATGGTTGGAAGCGCAGAGGTTTAAAGCCAGAGTTTTAAGAACTAAGACCCTCTTCCTGGATGGACAAATCTATCAGTTTTGCTTTGTGCCTTCTTCTTCTCTTCCTCCGCTTCCTCCTCCTCCTCCTTCCTCTTTCACCCTACTCCAGCCCCTGCTCCGTCTCTCCCTCCTTCCTATGCACTGTAGGTCCTTGGAAAGACATGGGGGGAAAGGGCTGCTCATTGAAGACTTTGACCTCATGGAGGGAGAACGAGCACAGCCGGGAGCTGGTCATCCCCAAACCTCCATGCGTATTTTCCAAATGCACACATCAATCGTGCTGTCCTTGTTATATGGCATTGTCCTCGACTTATCGATGGGCACCCAAATCACCCTGCCCTTCACAGCCCTGCTCAGCTGCTGGAAACTCAAGGCTGCAGCTTCTTTGGTGGAACTGATCCCTCCCATAACTGGTCTTCCGCATCTTCTTCTGCCTTCGACATTCCCTAGCATGATGGTCTTCCCTGGAGAGTCTGGCCTTCTCAGGATGTGCCAAGGTGCAACAGCCTGTTTCATCATGTTTGCTTCTGTGGAAAGTTCTGGCTTGGTTTGATCTAGAACCCAAATGTTCGTCTTCCTGTTGCTCCAAGGGATTTGCAAAGCTTTTTCCAGCATACCTGTGGAATGCATGCTTCCTTCCCTCATGAATTAAAGCATATTCGCATATATTTCTCAAAGGTGGGAGCCCGTGTGCCGGAGTGGTGAGAGTGCTTGCCTGAGAGTCAGGAGAGCTGGGTTCTGTTGTCTGCTCAGCCATGAATCCCACAGGGGCGGCTTTGGGCCAGTCACAGGGTCTCGGTCTTACCCACCATGCAATGTCGTTGTAAGGATAACATCGAGAAAAGGAGGATTCCTTTGGTTTCCTTACTGGGGTAGGTGGGCGTGACATTTTTTCAAGTACATTTTGCAAATACGCATGCGTCGTCGAAGTGACGGGTGGGGGGAAGGTCCCCTACTGACGCTGCAAGATCGGAAATGCACAGGCTTCAGTTGCAGCTTGCATCCAAGCCTTCGTTCCTCTGGAAGATGCAAGGTGGGTAAATCCTGCTCGAGAATCAACCAGAGCGAATCTCTCTCACACCCCGAGACACTGCAGGGGCCCTCCTTGAGCAGCAAGAGCAACTGCAGCGGGAAGACACCATAGTGTGGGAGATGGAGAGAAAGCCTCTTCCACAGACTCTGGAGCACCAGTGCGACCCAGAGCCACCTCTGCCTGTCTGCTCCAGAAGCTCTCCCAGTCTCCACAAGCCCCAGGCCAGATTCCAGGTGTACATTAACCCTCCCAAACACGCACCTGGATCCTCAGAGAGCGAGAAAGTGGCTGGAAAGGAGCTGCTGCAGGGCGAGCAAGAAGGTGCCCTGATGCCCTGAGGCATTTCCCTGTCAGATCCCCCTCGCCCGTTCCATTTTTTCCTTCAAAACTCAACCACCCAAGTCCTGTTCCTGCACACGGACTGGGCTGCTCAGCCTCCAGAGCAGTCCCTTGAGCCACGGGAAGGAGAAACTGCATGTTGCAAGTGCAAAACCAAGAAAAATCACATTCTCCAGAGTTCAGAGGAGGAAGGAAAAGCCAAGCAGCAGAGGAATGGCGTATTGACCCCCCGTTGCTCCTCTCTGCAGCGCATTTGGGCCCTGATCCTTCAGACGCCTTGCTTATCCGAGTCCATGGAGAGGGGAGACCACGCCAACGGAGACTCACATGTGCGAACAAAGCGAGGAGGCCGGGGTTTCTGCAGACCAAATTCAAACCATATTTGGAGACACAGTAGCAGGAGGGAAGGAAACCGAGTGCAGAAGGAACATTCAGACAAAGCCACACATCTTTCATCAGAAATGTTAAAAGTACAATTAGCACTTCCAAACTCCCAGTGCTGTTAAATGCAAGATTTAAAGCAGACCTAAACTCAGCTTGGGTTTGCTGGTTGCCAATACGCTCTGGAAACCGAGGAGGGCGAGCAAGTCTCAGCTCACTGGCAATTCTTCGATTCCCAGAACGTCTCCCATGACTCATCCGATGGTTACATCCAGGGATGGTTTGGTTTTTGAGAAGGGCAAAAGACTCGAGCCCTCATTAGCTCATTCCTTGTGTTCTGGATGTCAGCCAAAGTTAATAATCAGTGGGATTTACGGCACAGAGCGAGGGAGAGAGGCGATCGGGTTCCCTGCAGATGAACTGGCCACTGTCTTGACCAGACGCCACGCCTCTGGAACACAAAGCACATGTTGGTAAACAAGGCCGGGAGGAAAGGCATGCGGGAGCCCTGCAGGATCCGACCATCAGAAGGAATAAGACATTAGCATTTCGGCCTCTGTTCCTGGTTAAGTTTGCCAGTTACTTTAAAATCCTCAGTCCAGTTCTTCCTCAGAGGCCAAGTTTTAAAAAATGGTTTCCCACTGCTTCAGATTTTAAATCTCATTTCAAGGAATGTCATAAAAGCATGCTGTTGCAACAGAGCGCAGAGATGAAAAAATGGCTCAATATGTAACCAGAGAAAAGTTATCTTTGATTATATACTTCGCATGCACTGATGTGTCAGTCCTCCCAAACTGCTAATCCTGTTTGCTCAGGGAGGAGACAATGCCCAAATAGTCTGTCTATTTGCTGAGGAAATACTATTTCATCTTGCAAGAGGCTGATTGGAGTCCCCCGCCCTGAAGAACAGCGAGCGCAATGAATGCCATTAATTCCCAATCGTGGGAAGATTCCAGAGGTAGGCCAAGGAAAAATTTGATGGGCCCCGGGCAATCGCCCCAACCTTCTTCCCGGAACCTCAAAGGAAGAAGCCCATCATGGAAACACTGCCGATTCCCTCCACCGATTCTCTCCATCTGCTCTGCCAGTTTCACAAGAATCCCACAGCCTGCAAGTTTGGAGACAACTTAGCAGTAAGTCTGCAAATGATGGAATTGCACCCATAAACTGCAGTCCTGCGTCCATTTATTGGTTTATTTATTAGATTCCTCTTCTGCCTTTTTGCTTTGAGTGAACTCAAGGGGGCTCACGTCGTTCTCCTCCTCTGGTTTTCAGTCCTATCCGCATAACAGCAACCCCAGAAGGCAGGGTGGGCCGAGAGTCTGCGGCTCGGCCAAAGCCACCCCGTGAGCAGCGTTCACACCACCAGTGGCTCTTGGAAGAAAGCACTGACACAAAGTGGCTGCCCACATCTTTGTCAGGAAAGGGGGAAGAGGTTGATGCTTTTGTAAAAAAAATGCTGGGGATGGAAGAGACTAGCATGGGGCATGACAAGCTGAAGAGAAAAATAGGAAAAAGGCAGCACCCACAAAAATACTGGCAGTAAAGGTTCAGCACTGGCTACCAAGAAGCATTTCCTGATTGAAGAGGCCGCTGCCTCTGCAAAGTCTCTTTCCAAGATGGACGAAATGGCGTCATTGGACAATAAGCGGAGACAATGTAAAAGCCACCCAAGAGCAGAGCGGATGATCCGCCAGCTTGATATTCAGCAGCAAAAATTCCGGAGCCAGGCAGCTCATGGGCCGCTGGACAGAGCGCTTTCTGGCTGGCATTTACAGGCCAAGAGAAAGGGGGCCGATCTGACCTCCCCGAGCAGAGGAAGCCAGCAAAGCAGAGAAACCTCTTTCCTGCGTGGCTGCCAAGCGCACCTTCAGTGCAGCTGGTGCCTTCCATGTGTGTTGGGCTACAGCTCCCATAGCTAAGCGAACTGGGGGGATCTTGGGAAAAGATAACGCCTGCAGGGGCTTGGCTTCCGGAAGAGACCTGGGGCCCCGGGGCCCGGAGCTGGAGCTTTTTCAACCTTTTTGAACCTCTCGCCTCTTTTCCTCCCCTCTGAGATGCTGCTGCCACGAGTCAGAAGAGCCACGTCTGGCGGGGCACCTGTGGAGCCAAGAAGACGGCCACGGGTCCTCCTGTCCTGCATAGCGTGCATGGAACCCTCCAGGATTGGGGCCCCTCCCACTGCATTGCACCCCAGTTGGTTTTTGTGGTGTGAACACGATAGAAGTGCTGGGGAAACTCAACAGGCACCGAGTGGGAAACGAGCCGTGCGCTGGGCCCGGCACTTCCACGCAAGCCGCCTGAATGAGGCAGGGCGATTGCACAAGCAACACTTCATCTGGGAGCACCAAGAGTCCCGAGTTGTTTACATCTTTAAAAGTAATGACCAGTCTGCTTTTTTATTTTATTTTTATTTGGTCTGGAAGCAAACTGGAAAGCAAGGCAGAGAAGATCCAAGAAGAATTGAGTCACATGCTTACAAAACAAAACAAAAAAACCCTTCCTGGCTTCAGCTAAAACCCTTTTTGCTGCATTTTTTGACCACCAAATGCTTTTCCAAACCAGCCCTATTAGAGGGTGCCATAATTATGGACAAAGAAGAAATTCAGCCAGTTAGCATTTTGCAGTCAACCTGACTTTAGCAAGGGTCACCCTTTGGAATGCCTGGGTGAGCCAGAACTCAGCCATCCTTTGAAATTCTGAATTTCTCTGGATTTCGCAATGGCGCCCCCATCAAGAAGTGTGCATTTATGGAAAAGGAATGTTCAAAATGCATCACAGTGGTAAATGTTTGCCAAAAATAAAGTGTCTATTAGGCAAGCATACGTAGTTCAAACTGGCATATCATAGGAAATATGTGAACAAAAATGCATTTTATGGATCTTCATGCAGACTTTGGTTTTTAAAAAATCCCCAAATTCAAGAAGAAATTGTTTTGTCCCTGAATAGGTTCCCACAGTTTAAGACAAACCAGAAGGCTAGAAGGATGTGAAATTGGGAGAAACCTGATCGATTTCTTGCTCTTTGTACTGTAATTGGGTGAAGATGCTCCAAAGACGTGCGAGTCACAACCGGTTCTTCTTCCCCAAAGTTGGGAGAACTTTTTTACGCAGTTCACAGAGTCTCCCACTAACCAGATCCAACAGCGAATTTTGGGTTGGGGTACTGGAGGAATTTGCAACAGGTTCAAACGACTTTGGGGTTCTTTGTCTGGGACCCACAGATTCCACAGCAAGCCAGCTTTTTCCCTGAGCTGCACAGATTCCCCAAAATTCATACCAGAATTTTGCATGTATTTATTCCCAGAAAATACCATCAAAACAGCACGTTTCCACCCATAGGTTAAGCATGAAACTATGCGTGGAGTTCTGTGGCACACCACATTTGTCAATCGTTTATTCTCTGAAAACGGAGGCCCTTCCAATATCTTGTGAGTTTGAGATACTGGCAGCCACGGATGAATGAGTCATGACCCATCGCTGCTCAAAGGCGTACCTTCTTCCAAGAACAGATTTGGAAGTGCTGGGGTCAGCGAATCCAGAATACATGGATTCTTGATCCAACCGGCCTCTGATAGCATTACTCTCGGAAAGCGCTGAGTTTCTGTGCAGTTTCACTGTTCAGGTAGGCATGTAATTTGATGCAACACTGATGGGATATTTTGTTTGTATTATTCACTGTAAAAAGTGTTTTAAAATATATACACGGGCAAATTGTACCTGGATTGATTGATTGAGAATATAAGCCACCTTTTAGGGAAAACTTTCCTAATTACATTAAAGCTTAACTGTTGGAATCATGGAATTGTAGGGTTGGAAGGGGCCAGAAGGCCGTCAGGTCCAGCCCCTTGCTGCTCCAGGGTACCAATTTACACCATCCCACTCAGATGGCTGTCCAGATGCTTCCTGAATGTCTCCAGCTAGGGAGTAATCGGCTCCATTGTCGTACTGCTCTGACAGTGAGGAAATTCTTCCTGGTGTCTAGCCTGAATCTGGTCTCTTTTAGGTTAAGCCCATTATTCCGTGTCCTGCGCCCTGGAATGGCTGAGAAGAGACTCGTCCTTCCCCTTGTGACAGCCTTCCAGGTGCTTATGGAGGGCTATCGAGTCTCCCCTCAGCCTTCTCGTCCTGAGGCTGAGCATGCCCAGGTCGCTCAATCGCTCCCCACAGGGCTTTGCCTCCGGTCCCCGGATCACCCTTGCTGCCCTCCTCTGAGCCCTTTCCAGCTTGTCTGGATCTCTCTTAAACATGGGCGCCCAGAAGTGGACACAGGATTCCCAGTGAGGCCAAACCAGTGCTGGATAAAGGGGAACGAGTACTTCACATGTTTTGGAAGTGGTGCTTCTGCTCATGCAGCTCCAAATAGCATTTGCCCGTTTGTTTGTTTGGACAACTTGTATGCTGCCCGCTTCGCATAAGCCTCGGGGCAGCTTCCAATACATAACTAAATATATTTCTATACAAAATACATAAAATACTGGAGACATCCTGACCACAGATCTAAAATCAATAAATAAAATCAACAGTTAAAATAGGGTTTAAATAAAAAGGTCTTGGCCTGGTGCCGAAAAACAAATAACGACGGCGCCAGGCGGACCTCTCTGGGGAGTGCGTTCCATAAGTGGGGCGCCACCGCAGAGAAGGCCCTCCTCCGGGTACTCACCTTCCTAATATCCTTCACAAAAGGCTCCCTTCTTCCTTTTTGCAGCTGCATCACATTGTTGGCTCATAATTAGCTTATGATCTATGCCAACCCCAAGATCCTTCTCATTTGCGGTTTCGTTGAGCCAACTGTTCCCCATCTTGTAGCAGCGCTTACGGTTTCTTGTTCCGAAGTGGAGGGCCTTGCCACTGGATTTGCCCCGCTGGATTTCATTCTGTTGCCCCCTGCCCAGCATTCTAGCCTGTGGAGATCACCCTGTCTCTTATCTCACTTCCAAGGAATGTGCTTTTCCACCGGGCTTCGTGTCATCTGCAAAGCAAACCAAGTTGAACAGGAGCTGCAGCCTAAGGCATCTGGAGTGTGTGAGGCTGACAAAGGATGTTTTAACCTTTTCCACTGGCTCTGAGCCAATGGCAGAATTGGGGGAAATTCTAAAAGCCACCTCGTGACCGAACACCTGAAGTGAATTGCAGTTTTGCTTCCACGTTTCTACTTTTCTGAATATTACGATGCAGTTCTCCAATCCGCCGTGTGTGCAGAAAGGGAGAGATGGGCCCAAAAATGCGTATCTCAGTGGAAATGAATGTGTAAAAATGCATTCTACTGTGGAAAATTCTGCTAAAAATGCATATATTCGGAAAAAGTCATACAGTCATGCTTCACTTAGAAGCAATGCACAAAAAAATTCCGATTTTTTAAAACTGCAAAGTGATGGTGGAACGGGGGGAATGACGTGAGCAGAATCCTATTGCTGCTGGACAGTGTCCAGGTGGTCATGGGATTCTTTGGAGCCCCAGCTATGAATGTGGAAAGCCATTGAGATCAAAGGTGGGCTCCAGGCGTGCTCCAGCTCCAGCACAAAAAGAGCTTCTCTGGATGCTCCTTGAAGAAGGACTCGCAGCCAGTAGAAATGTATGGAAACCCAGTTTGGGGTGGGAATCTCCTTCAGCACAGCCTCCTGGACTCCAGCCCACTTCCTCTCGTCCCTGAGTCTGACTTGGCACCGGGGCATCAGCCATGCACATGGGCACTGCCAGGAATCGCGCCCACGCACCCACCGTGCAAGCAGAATCCCTCTTCTGCACGTGTGATTGTGTGCGTTGTGTGTTGCAGAAGTTCACTAGCCTTCACAAGTATCCAGAGGTTTCGTCTCAGCCTGGCTCGCTTCCTAAGCCAGGGCTGAGCACAGGGAGGAAGTCTGACGGGCAGAAGAAAGCCGGATTCTGGGAGAATTGTTGCAATCCTAGCTGCTCTTCCTTGGCCTCGTTCCCTCTCTCTCCGTGCAAGGTGTGGAGCGCGGAAGTGACCTCCCCCTGCAGTCCTCTGAATTTGGGGAGCTACGGGCCTCTGGATTGGATTGTGCCTTTATGGCAGGAAAAACCAAGAAGCCCAACCAAAGCAAAACAGACACATCTGTCTGTCCCTCGCATAAAGATGGCCGCATGGGAAAGGGTGAACACTGTGGCACCCACCAGGCCACGCTCCTGATTGCCACGTATCCGTGGGCTCTCCAACAGTGACTGAATGAAGCTGACCCTTCAAGGGAAGTACCGCTGGCCTAACTGGACGTGGAGGGAGGGGGTTGAAATTTCAAAGCGGCTCAGGCCTCGCCGCTGCCGGCTGACGCAGAGATGCCCCCGAGCTCGACGCCTGAAGGACCATGTGGTGTCCATCACCTAAAGTTGCTGACCTAAAGTTGGCCCTAAAGCAGTATAATAGCAAATGGTGGAGGATCTTCATGCAGGATGTCTGAGGAATTTTGACAGCCATCCAAAAGTGTTGCAATCAGATGAGAGCATTCCTCAGAGTTGTTTCCTCACATCCCACCCCAGAAGGAGATGAGGAATTCGGCTATGCCAAATTCTTAGCGCTTCCTCCACCCTCCACTTCATTTCTCGCTGTTCATCGCTAGCAGAGTGGAACATTTCCCTGGTGCTGAAAACTGACTTGCGCGGGTGTTTTGCATTCCGTTAGCTTATGGCCACCTCAGTGTCCCTCTTGGGCAATGGTAAAGTGAGACCCGATGCTCGGCAGCGGCAGGAAAGCGGGCGGGTGAGAGGGGAACGCCGGGGCAATTGGCCCGTCAGTGGGGGAGCGGAGGAGCCCGAGAGGCAAAGAGCAGCTGGCTGGCCGGCTTCACTGGTGCTCTGGACTTGAAGGTCTGGGAGCTTTTCCAGCAGACGCCAACCGGAACAGAAGCCATCGAAAGGGGACCTGTTGTCATTGGCCTTTCTGCTGACTTGGTGACTGACTCAGGGGGTCTTCTGTGGGTGAGGATGGCGAGGGAGCACGGGGAGAGCCAAGGACTACTGCCTGGCTGCCCAACTGGGGGGCGAGAGAAGACGCCCCGCAAAGGCTGCCCAGTGGCCAAGGCGGGGGCACCCAGAGCAGCCGCGGCTTCTGCTTGAGAAAGACCAGTGATCCCTGGGTTGGGGTGAGAAAAACCGGCGGGTTCACACAACACGGCAGGCATCCCTGCATTGTTTCTGCAGTGTGTGAATTGCAGCCCAAGTTGCCTGGTCGGACCATCGGGGTTCCCACGGCAACGCAGGCGCTGCATCCCAGCTTCACCCGTTCTTGCCTCTGGACTCAGCCGCCTCCGCCTGATTGGTCCACTGCGGTCCTGAGGCGGGTTCCCTTTCCCCCTTCCAAGTGGACTTGGATGCCCATGGTGCCTCCAGTCCCCATAGAAATACTTTCCTAAATGCAAACCAACAGTTTTCCCACAATTCCCCTTCTCCTTCTGCGTATTTCCACACCGTCTCCCTGTTTCCGGGATGGAGCATCACTTGGCCAATGGGAAGCCAGCGAGCCATGATCCATCTGCTGCTAGGAGGCTGAGGGCAGCAGACGCCAAAGGCTGGCCAGGGGACTTGATGGTGTTTCCATGCCAACCGTGGCAAAATGGCGCTCCCTGGTCCAGAGGCCAGCAAAGCGTGGAAACTGAGAACAGACCATGGACTGGCTCCCCAGTTTGAACAAACTAATCCTGCCATGGAGGAACTCGACACTACAGGCCCACCATGGTAACATTTCGCCATGGCTTCTCGTGTCACGTGAACCACCCACCGTATGTGCCTGTGACAACACCGTTACCTGCTCAGCGAATGGATGTGCAGCTAACTAAACCCTCCAGCCCAGTCCAGGGCTCTCTCTCGGGCACCAGGAGCTCCAGGCATCCCACGCAGCTCCTAAATCTTTCCCACTGGGAGACCTCCAGGGCTGTCCTTGGTCCCAAAACCATCCTGGCCCACAAGGTGTGGAGCAGAAGCCCTTCTCCTTCAAGGCCCTTGGGAGCCACAGGGCATTCATTCAGTCATTCATTGATTTATAACTTTTGTATACCTTCCCATCACAGGCGTTTCAGGATGGTTCACAAGAACAATAATAAAATAGCATACAAATAGAAGTAAGAGTGGCGCAACATCCAGTATTAGGTATAAAACCACAGATTAAAAGAAATTAGCAATTAGAATATTGGGGGAATAAAAAGGGTTTCGCCTGGTGCCGAAAGGAAAGAGGTGTTGGTGCCAGGCAGACCTCTCTGGGGAGCGTGTTCCACAGTCGGGGCGCTAGCGCAGAGAAGGCCCTCCCGGCTCAAGGTGAAGAAGGCTCCAAAACTGGAGAGACTCGCACTGGTTCAATGCCCCCCACTTCCCTTTCTTACACACACACACACACACACACGAATGAACGAGGTATTTGGGCCGCGTGCTCCAGATGGTACCAGCCACAGCTCTGTAAGCAGCCGATAGTTTGCTTGTTACTCCTTGCACCAAGACCAAAATTAGACCCCCTCTGGGTGAACCATTTCTTTAAAAACTCCAAATTGCCAAGGCACTTTAGAATCTAGATAATTACATAAATTATTAAATTAAATAAAAATACATTTGATACATTTGATAAATTCAATAAATTCAATTTCGAAGCACATGTTCTCCTTCTTGACATCATTACAATGGTAAATCAACCTCAAGACTTCGGGCTCCAGCTGCCAAAATGTCCTGGGGTTGATGGTAAACATTCATTTACTCAGCCGCTGCACCATCACCAATTCCTACAGTGATTACTGTGCTCATCTCACATCCATCCCACTTAACTCCAATATCTGCATTTTTATACACACCTGCCACCTAGGAATTATACTTAAATCGTGCCATTAATTCTACATACTCTATGAGGAGGCCCCATCCAATGCTATGTTTCTGTGATCTCACCAAGAAGGCTGTGATCCATGAAAGCTGCGGCTGTAATGAATACGCTAACCTTTAATGCGCTACACAAATCTTTTTTTCATACACATATGTGCACATGCAATACATTAATACGTTGACGGCTGTTGTCAGCTCTGAAAACAACAACAGACAGACTGTTTTCACTGTATCAGGGGATTACAAATGTAGTTGTATTCCAACTCCTATCAGGCTTTCTGAATATCTGGAGAGCTACTAACGCTCAGAGTTGACAATACTCTTTCTTACCTATAAGGCCCTAAACGGCTTAGGCCCTGGTTACCTAAAGGAGCGCCTGCGCCCATATATGCCCTCCCGCCCCCTACGATCAGCGATGGAGGCTCTCCTCTGGGAACCCTCCGTGCGTGAGATTAGGAGGGTGAGTACCCGGAGGAGGGCTTTCTCAGCGGTGGCGCCCCATTTATGGAATGCGCTCCCCAGAGAGGCTCGCCTGGCGCCGTCATTATTTGCTTTTCGGCGCCAGGCGAAGACCTTTTTATTTAAGCAATATTTTAATTAATATTATTGTTTAATTTAGGTTTTTGTTTTGGTTTTAGTTTATGTTTAACTTATGTTTAATTTATGTTTAATTAATTTATGTTTAATGTTTAATTTATGTTTAATAGGTTTAATTTATAATTCTGTTCATGTTTTATATTATAACCTGAGATGGGCCAGTTTTTAATTTTGTTATATGTTTTTAATAATGTACCATGTTGTAAGCCGCCCCGAGGCTATTGCAAGGGGCGGCATATAAATTTTTAAATAAATAAATAAATAAATAAATACTGGGATTAGGTGGTCCAACTTGCACACAATACGAGGAAGGTCTGTGTATTAATTCTGTGTGTTTAAAATTTTATTTTAAGCTGCGTCTACCATTTGGCACCTCAGGAACTCCGAGTAGTTTGCATAAAAACACATACAATATAAAATCAGCCTAAAGCAATAAACACCTAAACCCATCAGTTAAAATGCTTAAAATGTTAAACAAAAGCGAAGAACCCCCAGATGAATAAGCAAGCTGACCATATTCATCAAAGAAAGATCAAAAGCTCCGGGAAGAGGAATGTCAGCCCCGGTTAATCCCTCTTCTGCTCTCCGTCCTGCCCTGCTTCCGACTTTGCCAAAGCGAAGCACTTGTTCATTTGCGCATGGTTCCCGGCCTCTGCTCGCTGCGGCCAGGGAACAGAATTACTTTGTGATGAGGAATGCGGGCTGCTTTAATGCATCACAAGGACGTCATGGGGAGGCTGGCCGTCTCTGCCTGCTGCACCCGTTTCCACCCTTCCCAAAAATGACCAGCTTTCTACTAAGCCACTTCTCCATAAACAAGCAGCTGTTTCCTATTGTCAAGACATCATTACTTGTGCCTGACCTTGGCGTGAGAAATCGCCTTCTTTACTCCTCCTTGTTAAAGCCAGATATCGCTCCAGCACCCTTCCACCGGGACTTGTGAGCCAAAGGAAAACTATGAAGGCCCAGGAGTTTGTGGTTTGTGGCAGTGACTGAGCACCACGCAGGAAGCCGTGGCCACGGAGGGCTCATGCTTCGTGTTCCGGTTGCTTCAGGCGCGCTGCTCAGCACCTTCCACCGTCCGCACCGGCTTTGCAGCTGAAGGGCAGCCCGGCTTGCCCAACCCTGTTTCATACATGGTGAAAAGTAGCGCAACCGGAAAAGAGCACTCCCCCCCAGAGGGCCCCAAATGGACCTCAGATGGTGAGCAATAGGTCACCAGTATTAAAATGCCATTACGTGGTATCGCATTCCTTTCGGGGTGGAAGATCTGGGCACATTTTCAAGCAGAGGAGTGTAATGAGTTCAGACAGGAATAGAGGAAGCCCTGCTGGATCGGGGCAAAGGTGTGGAGAAGCTGCTCTCTAATGCATGGGACACTTGGTTCAGTGTTCTTGGCACAGCTGGGTTCACACAACACAACAATTCACATTCTGGCTGGGTATGGTGCATGTGTGGGTCACTGAACCATTGGCTGGCCCAACTTATGGAACGGGCTCCCCAGAGAGGTCCACCTGGCGCCGTCGTCATTTGCTTCTCAGCGCCAGGCCAAGACTTTTTTATTTATTTAAACGTTATTGTCATTGTTGATGTTATTTATTGATTTTAAAAATTTTGCCAGGATGGCTGCACTATTTTATTTTATGTATTTGTATGATGGTATTTATTTATGATTGGAAGCCGCCCCGAGGCTTATGCGAAGGGGGCGGCATATAAGTTGTCTAAATAAATAAAATAAATAAATAAAAGCAAATTGTGTTGTGTGAATCCGGCTCCACAAACAAGCCCTGGTTTGTTAACGACAAACAACCACAAAGAGAACCCCTTGTTTCTTGCTGGGCTGGGATCTGTGCATTCACAAACCATGGTTTGTCAGCGTGACTAGGTTCACACAACGCATGTTTCAGCCATAGCCCACAGTTCAAGGGCAATCCATGCTCAGCCTTGAGCATGGCCTATCTGGTGGTGTGAATCCGACCCAGCAGGACTGGGATCACAGGTTTCAGATGGGCCTTTTTGCAGCCCCACCTGGAGAAGCCAGGACTGAATCAGGAAGCTCCAACATGCTGAACAGGTGCTTTCCACCCGGCTCCTGCTCCGCCAGAGAGAATCCTGGGAAGCTACCTGATCGCTCCAAAGCGAACCAACCAAATTCCTCTTGTAGCGATGCCTGTCCAAATGTCACAGGGGGCTCCACTGTCGCCCTCCAGCTGCTGGTACACAGAAGCATCCTGTTTCTCCTCCGGACACGTATGTATCATGAGCAGTGTCAACAGGCATGACTGGGGCTTTGCGGGCTACGAGCTCAAGGGAGGCCCATCGGAGCCCCTGCACAAATGCTGACAAAGAACAGCTCTGACAGGCTGTGCACCCCCCACTTCCCCCCCCCATTTTTTTGTGGGTGGGGAATGTGGTGCCAGGAGACAAAAATTCATTGCATTTGTCCAGTGGGAGGAGAAATTCTCCAGCAGTTTCTCACAGGGAGGGCCAGTATTTTATTCAGTGACTGCATTTCTAGTCGTTCTTTCTTCCAGCATGGACTCCAGGTGGCGACACGTGGCTCCCCAGAGGTCTCGCCTCCGAGGTCTGAGCAGACCCCGACCTGCTTAGCTTCATGCACTCCGTGACCTGGGCCAGGCCCGTGGCAGAACTCCTCTCTGGGGCAGCTTGGTGGAGTCACGGCGAAAGCTAACGGTGAAGAAAATCGGAGGAAATTCTGCAAAGAGGGCTTTTATTTGTGGGTGAGGAACACGAAGGAATTTCTCAGGGCTTTTCCAAAGCAAATGTCTTTGGAGAAATTCTGGTTTGGGTTTGGTTGTCATTCCTCAGCTGAAATGCTCAAGCCGTATCCTACTCCAAGGAAGTACTGGAGCTGCCACAATCACATCTCCAGTTTCTTGGAGGTCTTCTTTCCCTGCGAAAGGGAGTTCTCAGTGGTGCTTTTGACCTTAACCATTACTTCTCTGAGATGATTGTTCCTGTGGTTTATTTCACTTCTGACCGCCCCGTAGCCAAAGCACGCTGGACGGTTTACAGCAATGTGTAAAACAAAACCTTGAAATACAGTGTAAATGACATAAAACAACAATGTTAAAAGAACATAAAATTAATTTAAAACAGCCTTAAAGTATAGTAAAAAAAATACAATAAAAAGACCCAGCAAGAAAAATTACTAAGATAATACCCTCGGGCCCCTGGATAACCAAGGAGAGCTTTAAATTCCGCCACACGGTGGGCTGCCTTGACCTTTGGCAATAGGATTTGGCAGTAGGAGGGCTGCAGCCGAGAGGCTGTTCCAAAGATGGGGGCCACCACGGAGAAGGCCCTCCCCTAGTTCCAGCCTCTGAGCCTCTTCTGGCATTCAAGGAAGGCCCTAGAGGCTAAGAGTACTTGATGTGTTTTCTTTCTGGTACGCATCAGCTTTTGGATCTGAAGAAGGGCAATTACTCTGGAAGTCTTGCTTCCCTGGAGCAAGATGTGTAGGAAGAAGCCATGGACACAACCGCTTGCCCAGGAGAACAAACCCATGAGAATTTCTCCAAAATCTGCTTTGAATTCAGTGTTGAAGGCAGTTCCGTCTCTATCCCACTGGATGAGAATGGTCAAGAAGTGGGCAGGAAATTTTTTCGACAGGCCACTACATCAAACCTTGCTGATCAGGAAGGCTTTCGGAGAGCAGCCATGTCATAAATTTGTCAGGGTTGGTCATAAAATGACGCTTTTGTTTTGTGCGGTTGGTAACGGTTGGTGGATGGGCACCCTGGGATCACAATTAAAAGTCCTTTGATTATTGTTCGAAACTATTTTTATTATTGTGCGGACCACTTCGAGCTAATTACAGGACAAAAGGAATAAATAAACTAATTCTGGCCACATGCATCCACCAGAGACATCCCGACCTTTCCAGCGTTTCCACATTTCCGGCATTTCAGCTGCCTTGCAAACAATGATGCCGTTTAGTGACTGAGGTCGGTTCCAGTTGAGCTGCAGTAATATTACTGCAGTAATATTTTAGACTATTGCTTTTCATCATGGGTGGTTGGAGTTGAGGCCTTGATGGACTTTTCTTGCACTGGACTTCGCCTTAAGTTATTTTAAAGGTTTAGTGACCTGGGTCTGGTGCTCACTGCCCCTTCTTGTCTTGGGTATCTTATCCGATGTTCCAGAGAGTTCCATAGGATGACTCAAAATTCTTGAAAAAACCAATGCAGAGAACTTGCCTGCACCAGGTAATGACCAGCAAAGTAGCCCGGTGGCCACTTGAGGACCACCCTTGCCTCGTTCACCTTAACGGGTGACCACCACGGCGTTCCGTTTTTCTCCCATTCGGAATCTTTCCTGTAGCCCCTTGCAGAGTTCCCGATATCCGGGTGACAATTTAGTGACTACAGAGTCGGATTTGTTTTATGCAGCAATAAACACCCTTTACTGCTCTCACCAGCTAATTAATGACTTCGCTCGAGCTGCCCACGGTGGCCCGTTAACCTCCCACAACGTTTGCAAACCACACAGACGTGAACAGAGCGAGGCGTTTTCATGTGGCCGAGAGCTCCCGTCCCGTAAAGAAGCCGCAACGTGAGTCACAGGCGGCGAAGAGAGCATGTGCGCCCCCGCGCAGGCTGCCTCCATCGCCGCTCGGCTGGACGGGGAAGCGCCTCCCGTGTCTCCTTGGCGGCTCCGTCAGCCATGCCGACACCCAGAGGGGCAGCTGCCTGCAGGACCGGCCTTCCAGGTGTCCTGTGGGGCCGGAGAAGCCGCCCTTAAAATCCCCAGCAGGCCCCACGTCTCAGGGGAAGGTTCAGAGGCAGGGGCAAAGTCACAGCTCGAGGCTCGGGGTGCAGGATCATCGCCCCAGTTTGCTCTCTGGCAGCCTCTCCAGGCAGGGGGAGAAAAACCTCCGCCTGACATCCTGGAGAACCTGGCTGCCCTTCGGCATCAACCCTTTGTCTCTTTCCCATAACACCAGAACCCAGGGCCATGCCTTGAAGCTGACCTGGTTCAGGATAAAAGAGCATAGGAACATCCGAACGGCCCTGCTGGATCGGTCCCAAGGTCCATCCAGCCCAGCACACCGAACACACAGCCGCAAAACTGCTGCCCACAGGATCCCTGCAGCAGGAGGGGTGCAAGTCCCCCTCCTGCCCAGCTCCCCAGCCACTGGTGCATGGAGGCCCGAAGGAGGGAGCCCATGGCCAGCAGGCCAGTAGCCACGGAGAGCCTCCTCCCTCCTCCAAGAATCTGCCCAGTCCCCTTTTAAAGCCATCCAGCTGGGCGGCCGTCACCTCTTCCCATGGCGCGTCTTCACACAACATAGCGTTACATTTAGAGGAAGGCTGAGACTTGGCAGGTCAGCAATGAAGGAAGTACAAAAGATGCTCAAGGCAGCATATTTCACCGGAGGTCGACGCGGTTCTATTGCTCATCATGTTCTGTGGGCGTGAAAGCGGCGCACTGACGAAAGCTGGCAGGAAGGAGGTGGGGCCATTCTGAATGCGGTGCTGGAGGAGAGCCCAGCACCCTGCACTGATCGAAAGGCAGGCAAGGGGGTCCTGCATCCAGTCAGGCCTGATCGTTCCCTGGAAGCAAAACAGGACAAAACTGAGGCTCTCCTGCTCCAGACGCACCAGGAGAAGGCACGGCTAGCGGGACAGGGCTTCCTTCGAAGAAGCCATGTTGATTATCTTTCTTCAGGGCCTGACCTTCCATATGGAACTTTTATCTTTAATAATGATTTCAATTGTTTTACCCACCAACTAACCAGTCTGCAATTCCCTTAATTCCTCTCCCCAGTTCCTATGTAAAAGAGGTTTCCAGGATGGAGTGACTGACTGAGATCCAGGTACACATACGGGGTAAATCCAGCCATTCTCTGTAAGGCACATGTTAGCTCTTCTTGACCTGGTGCTCTCCAGATGAGTCGGATTCTAAGTCTCATCATTCCCAGTCAGACCATGTGCCCTCCAGAGGGTGCTGGGTTGGAGCAGGCTAAACTGGACAATATCCGTTGCCTCTTAGCTGAAATTCTGTGGGCAGCTCACCAATCAAACTGAAACTACAAATCAAACTAACAGAGTAAAACATTTTTACTGAAGCAGTTTCATGGACGCAGGAGTTTGATTCATCACAAGTTAAAATGTGAAGTGGAAGATTTTGCAGAGTCCGGTTTTGTAGCAAGCGTAGCAAAGGGCGTGTTTCAAAAAATGCCTCCGGGCTGGACCCCCCTCGCTTCGCTCAAGAGCAAAGTGGCTGGTTTGACCCAATGGCCGTTCCATAAGTGGGGGTGTCCGATTTGCTGCTCAACATTTCACTGCACCCCCCGCCCCCCCGTGCAGTGGGCACAGCTCATCAGGGAGCCCAGAGCCCGGCAGCTGGCGGTTGCTTGCACGCGCTTGTGAAAACAGTGCAGGACCCGGACAAGCCCACTGGCTATCCTGCCTCCCTTAGGAGTGATCCTGCTCAGTGTAAGTAATACACATCTGCCCATGCATGCTCCGTTTTTATACCGTCAATAGCTGAGGCACGCGATCTAATTTTTTTTTTAATTTAGCGTACGACGATGAAACAATTAGCCAGGAGCCCACAATGCTAATACAGAATAGATGTTTGTTGCTGCTGTTTGGTGGCTAAGTCATGTCTGACCCTCTGGACCTCATGGACCAGAGCACGCCAAGTCCCCCATCCCCCACTGCTTCCCAGAGCCTGCTCAAATTCGTGTCCGTGGCTTCGATGGCACTGCCCAGCCACCTCATCCCCTGCCGTCCCCTTCTCCTTTGCCTCCAGTCGTTCCCAGCACCAGGCTCTTCTCCAGGGAGTCCTTCCTTCTCATGAGGTGGCCGAAGTATCTGAGCTTCATCTTCAGCACCTGTCCTTCCAGTGAGCAGGCAGGGTTGATCTCCTCTAGGATTGATCGATTTGATCTCCAGAGTAGGTCTGGAGTTTGCCCGTCTGCAATCGCCAGCTCGTTCTGTTCCCGTCCACACACGTACCCAGCATGCACCTCAGGGGGCGAGCGGGCTCCACACACAGGTGCACCGGCTGGCATGTGGGTTGCACTCATCTGGGTTCTCCCACCGGTCGCGCCTCGCCTCACGCCCGAGCAGGGCCGGCACTGGGGCCCACTCGCCTCACACGGCTAGCTTTTCCCACCAGTGTCCCCATGTATCTACTCGCAGTATTACATGCTTTCGAACTGCTGGGTGGGCAGAAACGAGAGGCGGATGACGGGACTCACTCCGTCACACGGTGCTGGGCTCCGACTGCCGGAGGGTCAGCCCTTCCTGGTCGGCACATCCCACATCATCGAGCCGCTGCCCCACCATCCCTCTTGTGCAGTCCAAACACAACCAGAGGCATAAATGCAAGCAAATAAATTTATTTTAAATAAATAAAATAAAATAAAGCTCTTCTATGGAAATGACTGTTCTTATTGCTGCCTCGTCATGTTTTGTCCGGCTTCACTCTAAGTCTAGGCTACTAGTGATGCTGTGGATAAAATGAAGCAAGCCGGAAGAACCTGGGGAGGGGGCTGGATCCACGCATGAGAAGTACTCCACATCCACTTGAAATATCCATTTCCGATCTACGTTAGCATCACGTTCACCTCAGTATTTCAGAATGTCGGTCAAATCTGCTGTGCTTCTTGCAGTGGCTGCTACTGCATCCCGACAGACTCGCATCCCTTCCAGGGATGTCCTCCTTTTGTCGACGCTCCCTCGGGTCTTTCTTCCATTCACCCCTCCCCTCCCGACGGATCATGCTGACACACCGGACGGTTTCCTGACGGTTCTTGACATGACGCAGGGCACCGACTGCGAACGGATTTCTTCCCTTGAACACTTGCGCCTTTCTGCACAGGAAGCAGCCGGGCATCTATGAGAAGCCACTCACAACTTTAGAGTTTTGTATGGACTCCACGGGATGCGGGTGGCGCAGTGGGTTAAACTGCTGAGCTGCTGGGCTTGTTGATCGAAAGGTCGCCGGTTCGAATCTGCACACGGGGTGAGCTCCCGTGCACCGTCCCAGCTCCTGCCAACCTTGCAGTTCGAAAGCATGCAAGTGCAAGTAGATAAAAAGGTACTACTTTGGTGGGCAGGTAACAGCGTTTCGTGCACCTCGGTGTTTAGTCATGCCGGCCACACAACCACGGGGACTGTCTGCGGACAAACGCTGGCTCCCTCGGCTTTCTCACCCATGCTCCCCAGCAACGGCCCCTGCTCCTGGAGGTACCCTCTAGCCGCCCATCACCGCCTCCATGAATTTGCCCAATCCCTTTTTAAAGCCACCCTGATTGACATCACACGGAAGTGACCCCCACAGCTGAAAAGGGGCTTCCGTCAGTCTGTGTCCGGTCCTGCCGGTGAACGTCATTTCATTGCGCAATGGAGGAAAAGCTCACACGCCCCGCTGGGCCACCGAACGGTGAAGGCCAGCTGGAGCACTTGACACCCCACCCACTAAGATCCCACTACAAGGCCCTTCTCCTTTGTTTTTGTCTTTTTAAACCATTTCATTTCCATCCAATTAAAGAATAATAGTCCAAAAAAAAATGTGGAAGGCATTTCTGGCACAGCAGAATTCAGGACAAAGGAGCATACTTCACAGGGTGCAGAAAGCTATGATCTGATGCATGTTTTAGATGGAAGGCCCCACAACTGGAAACGCTGGGAGGTTTTGTGACTAGATGTGCATAGGCTTGTGACTTAATTAATTACTCTGCTGCCATAAAATGTGAATTTGCAAAAAATTCTGCTCTACAATCCCAACACAAACCAGAATACAGTCAGCTGTCCAAATGCAAATACACTTCCAAAGTTTGCAACACAGTAAGCTGCAAAACGAAACCTATCGAAACGGCCATTTCAACCATGGATACCCTCTAAAAAGGCACACAAAAATATTTAATTCAAGGGTGGGAGCAGCATTTGCAAAACCATACAGAACCTGTTGTGCAAAAATATGGATATTTTAAAATATATACACAAAGGCATGTTCAAATTTCTAGGCAGCTTTTTTTTTAAAGCAGCAGACAGCCCAAACCCAAGTAGAATCAGGATGGAACAAACTTGGTGCTAGGACAAGGAGAACGGATGCAAAATTGAGCGTGAGCTTATCTGACCAGTGGGGAGAACAGGAGGGGCTTTGCTGTCACACCCACCATCCCCGTTCCCATCGGTAGCTGGCTGCCTTGATGGACCTTCGGTTTAATTCAGCCAGGCCTTCCTTCTGCCCAGCTGCTCGCGAGACAGCAAAGCACCTACTCACCATTACATGCGGGGGAATCACGTCAAGCCACGGTCCATCCTGAATCCTGGCAAGGATCCAGTCTTGACTATTTGCCGAATTCTTGACTCTTTGCAGCGTGCTCTGCTCACTCTCCTTTCACACTGACATTACCCGGCCTGACCCCCGGGGACTGGGTGGGCTATACATTTAAAGAAATCAACACGAGCTGTTGAGTTCTTCCAATCGCCTAGTACTGTTTCCATTTGAAAGTTGGCATTTGCTTTTTCTGCCTTCAAGGCCTGTCTTCTTTCACGGGTCTCATTCCAGCCGTCCCATGGGTTTGGGTGGGAAGTGGGAATTTCATGACAGGCAAGCAGGCGGTACCCATCCCAGGGGGCCTTCGGGATCTCAACCGCTTAGCCAGCGAGGAGAGGCGCCCAATCGAAAAAGCATCATACGCAGAAGAGAACCCCGTTATCTGTTTCAGGGCTCTGCTTTGCATCAACGCTCTTACATAACCAGTTTCTCCCTTTCTTCTGTATTTTTGGTGCTTTGCACAGCGGTGGGGAGCCTCCCGAGAAGGGGGTCACCCCGGCCTCAGTGCCAGCACGTCCCCGACTCTGCATCAGGCAGGGGTAGCCTCGGAGCTGTGTCGGTCCCCTAAATGAACGGCAAGTTCTTGGAGTCCCCCAAGGGGCTTTCTTGGTAGCCGGCCAGAAATCACAAGACTCTCCTTCCATCTTGCTAGGCCTGCCCATGCCTCTTCCTGCCTCTCCTGCCAAAGCAGAAGCCGAGCACCGGCGTGGCCTCCAGCCCAGAAGTTCCTCGAAGGACAAGGCCTAACGAGGAGGAATCTTGTCAGGCTCTGCAAAGGGATGAGGCGAGACTGAGGGAGCTGCGTCTCTTCAGCCTGGAGAAGAGGAGACTCAGGGGGGATCTGTTGGCGACACACAGGTATGTGAGGGGTGTCACACGGAGGTGCGTAGAGACCTGCTCTCCCCTGCAGAGGAAGGCAGGATGTGTTCCAGTGGAGCAAGGCTCAGGAAACTGAAGTTCAATTTGGATGCCAGGAAGTACTTCCTGATGGTTAGGACCCCAAGGGTATCGTTGAGCCCGCATCATTGAGGGTGTTCAAGGATAGGCTGGACGTGCACATGGTAGGCATGTCATGAAAGGAGCCAGCTGGAGCTGGGGGTCAGACTAGATGGCCCTGACTCGCTCTGTTTCTGTGTTTCTAAGGTCTTCTGTTATAAATCAACCTGCCTCCAAGATTCTGCTGTGTCCTGAATTTTGAGGCTCCCACCACTGATGCTTGGAAGAATCGGGTGATGAGCCACGGTGATGCTTGAGGGATTATGAGAGCTGGAGCAGCCGAGCAGAGCTTTTCCGAGTCCCAAGAAGGCCTCTGCTGGATCGAGGGACGAATCATCCCCTGCCCACGAGAGCCCACAAGCGGGGCGTGGGAGCAGCCGCACCCTCCTGCCCCAAGAGGCAGCACACAGACCACAGGGCTAGTAGCCAGCCGGAGCCACCTCCCCCAGGAATTTGCCCAACGCCCTTTTAAACTGGGGGCATCCCTACTTCTTGTGGAATGAAGCTCGCAGTTTAACTGTAAGAAGGCTTTCCTTTCAGCTGCCCTGGATTTCCTGCCTGGCAGCTTTAAGGGCCAGCACCAGGCCTTCGTGTTATAGGAGAGGGGAGAAATCAACCAGCCAGGTCACCACTTAAAAGGAGCAAAGGTGAAGAAAGCCATATGGGACCAAATCCAGGATCTGCCAAGTCCAGCATCCTGTGACCACCACAGCTGGCCAGCTGTCAAGGCAACCTGCGAGCCAGGTCGGTGTTCTGCACCTTCCAACCATGCTCTCCTGCAGCTGGTGTACATACTCACAACTGCCTCTGATCCCAGAAGTGGCATATTCTCATGAGGACTAGTAGCTGTCTGAAGCTAAATGCTGCTGCTGCTGCTTCAAGAGTCAGGAGCGATCCCAGAGGTAGCCTTGAGTGTCGTCCAGGCTGAGTAGCTCCCGGCAGTTATGGGAGAGAAGCAGCTTTATTTCGGGAGGAAGCCGGAGCGAGGCTGAGATGCTGAACTCGATGGCAAAGATGCCGCTGTGTGTTTCATTCCGGATGGTTTCACACTGGTTGCCGGAGCTGGTTTTGCTTTGGCCACATTCGCATGGCACTCGGGGCCAGAAATCTGGACTTAATCAAACCGCGTTTCAGCACGTGGATCCCTCGCTCCTGCCGCATTTCTCTGAGCATGACGCCACACCAAAGTCGGCAGGTCCGGGACCCGAAGCCATGGACCTCTTGCTGAGAAGGAAACGACGCGGCGTCGACAGCCTGTGCGGGCCAAACGAAAGGAGCCAGAGCAAAGGAGCTGCTCCGGTGCCTCCGCCAAGCGCTCAGACGCAGGGGAGCTGCTGCGGCACTGCATCGCTTTGGGCCTTCAAGGGCCGGGGGCCCTGGGAACGCCACTTCCCCATGGCCCCTGGGACCGCAGAGATGACGTCTCCTGCGTAATCCAAGCAAGAGGCAGGCGAAAGCCTTGGCGTGTGGCTCTCCAGTGAAGGCTCCCACCATGACCAGCAACAGTTTCATCCGTGGAGAGGGAAGGAACCCTGCCAAGAGTTGGGGGCTTTCGGGGAGATGCGAGCAAAGGATGCGCAGGCATCTGAGCTGCGGAAGAATCCGGGGTCAGCGCCGGGCACGGCGTAATACAGCCAAGCACCGAAAACAGCCTAACTTCGCGCTGGAAGTGAGAATTGCAACCTGATGCAACAGGACAGCGTTGAATGCACTAGAAATCACGTCATTCACATGCCAGGTCTTACCCTCCCCCCCCCCCCACTGCACCCGTTAGGCTTGTGCAGTTACAATACTGCTCCATGTGCAAAGTTTCCTGTCCCTGCCCTGCCCTGCCCCACTCTTTTCCCATGCAGCCCCGGCGTGTCCGTGAGGTCCCCAGGGGAAGTCCAGTGGGTAGTGGCACCCGGGGTAGTGGCCGTGTCTTTCCCAGGGGCAGCTGGTTGGCAGTTGTGTGAACAGAACGCAGGACACGAGCGCGCCCAGTCCAGCCCAGGGCTCTCTCTCTGCTCTTCAACCGGCCCAAGTGGCGGTGGGCAAGGCTGGGCATTTTGCTCCCTTGTCCCGCTCCAAACAGACTTGTCTGAGCTAGGTTTGGGCAGGGGCACAGCTGGCTGCCTTCCTGGCACCCCGAATGCACTTCCCTGGCCCTGCATCTGTTCCACAGAGCCCTGAAAACACACCAGTGCTAGCGGTAAGATCTTCTCTTGGCCGCACTGCCAAGCAGAAGGAAATGCTCAAGGGGGACGACAGCCAGGGATGAACGGGTTAGCATTCCGCTTCCCATCTGTGAGGAGAAAAACCCCTTTCCGTGGGTTTGGGATTTTCCGGGTCATGGTGCAAATGTCTCGAGGAATTTATTTTATCTGAAATATTACAATGCAAAATTAAATGACTGGCTTTGCCAACTGAGAAATATTAGGGTTTTTTTTCTAAATTTGCGAACATAGCTATATATTAGCATATGCAAGCTTTGCACCATCCATTGGTCTGAAAAACTATTTTCTAGCATATACTAGCAATTAAGGCTGCCTCCCCAGGCTTGGCAGCCTTCAGCTGCGCTGGACTATGGAACAATGACTATGCCGGTTAAGTATGTTCAGCCCTTCTGAACTTGCTGGGTTTGAAAAGCCAGGGTCGCCTCCACTGAATCCTTGCTCCTCACATAGCACGACTTTCTCATTGGTTTGGTCCTCAACAGAAGGCAGAACAGAAAATATTCTGGTGGTAAAAACTAACCAAAATGGGGGGGAAAAACTCCCAAGGTGGCATTTAGAAAGGACGGAGCGCCCCCTGGTGGACGTTCCGCAGACAATGTGAGGCTTCAGTTGCAGTGATGGGGAAAGATGGTGGTCGCGATGGCCAGAAGATGCAAAGCAGATGCACGGGACCCCCTGTTGCAACTATTGCTCTTATTTCGCTTCTGCAGCACCCAGTTGCTGCCACCTGAGCACCTTCCGTTGGTCGAATACATTAAAATACAACATGGAATTTAAGCAACAGTTAAAATTCAGTCTTTTGTTTATTATTAGATTTGCATTCCACTTTTTTCTTACAAAGAACTCAAAGTGACTTACATCATTCTCCTCCTGCTGCTGTCAAACTCATCCCCACAACAACAGCCCTGTGAGGGAGGTGGGCTGAGAGTCTGTGACTGGCCCAAAGGCACCTGGTGGGCTCCATGGCTGAGCGGGGACTTGAACCCGGATCGCCCGAGTCCCAGTCCCGCACTCTTAGCCACGACACCATATGGGCTCTCAGTATTTAAACCCAATTTTCACAGCCTAAGCAGCAGAGACAGATTCATGCAGCTCATTCTTCTCAAAAGAACTGGGAATACGCACCCCAAGTGGTACATGGAGCTGTGAAATGCCTCCGCTTAAGGGGCAATCCTCGTCCGCCAATGAAGGATAGCAAAGCTGATGCCAGGGGAGCCTCACTGAAGAGAGCATTCCAAAATTGGGGGCTACCACACAGCAGGCCCTCCGTCTCCAGCCCTCCTTGCAGGAGGTATTTTGGGGGAAGGCCTCAGTAAGCGAACTGACCCTCAGTTGTGGTTGGGGGACAAGGGTTCTGGCCCCAAACCTAGCAGGGCTTTATCTGGGTAACTTGATGTGGTTGCTTGCAAGAGGTCCCTGGAGCTCCAGCCTCTGCATATTGCAATAACCGGCTTCAGTCAGTCATGTACAAATCAAACATTTTAGGAGCACGGGAAGGTGGCCTGCATCAGAGCGCACGATTTCGCTGTCCACAGAGCCAAATGGATTCAGCGAGTCTCTGCCTCACATCAACTGACCCGTATTGGCCGGCAGCTCCAGTGATCTTAAGAAACGAGGCCTGCGCATGCAAAGCCCTCCCACCAAGCTGTGGTCCCAGTGCCAGAGAGCCATCCCCACACCGAGAGTATAAGAGCCCTGCTGGGTTCGACCCCGGGGCCCTCTGGGCCAGTCCCTCTTCCCACAGTGGCCAACCCGCTGAGGAAGGAAACCACAAGCGGGACCTGAGTCCCCACCCATGCTCCCCAACCACTGGTGCATGCGGACACATGGCCTCGGATCCTGGAGGTAGCCTAGGGCCATCGGGACGAGTAGCCACGGGTAGCCACCTCCACCACGAGCCACCTCCTCCAGCTCCTTCTACAGTGGGTGGCACAGCAGGTTAAACCGCTGAGTCTCCGGGCTGCTGATCGGAAGGCCGGCGGTTCGAGTCCACGCCACCCTGCAGCTTTGCCCCAGCTTCGGCCACCCCAGCGATTCGAAAACATGCAGGTACCCGTAGATAACCAGGTACCATTTTGCTGGGAAAGGTAACGGCGTTCCGTGCACCTCGGCATCAAGTCATGCCGGCCACACGACCACGGAAGCAAACGGAGGTGAGTCCCAGCCCCAGAGTCGGACACAAAACCTTTCCCTTTCACCCTTTGAAAGCCACCCTGATTGGGGCCCATAACTGCACTGGGTGGAAGCGAATTCAGCCCTGGATCTCCCCATCAGCTCCGCAGGGTGGGCCCCTCTGGGTTCAAGTGTTACGGGAGAGGGAGGGAACCCCCCCCCCCGTCCACTTTCTCCATACCATGGCATGACTTTGAGCACCTGCATTTATTTATTTATTATTTATTTTACAAATTTATATGCCGCCCCCTTGCAAGCAAGCCTCGGGGCGGCTAACAACATATAAAAAATACAGTATAAAACAATACACAATCTAAAGCTTGCATCACGTCTTCCCCTCCTCAGGCCTTTACTCCATCTTCTAGAATTAAATAATAAACTAGGATAAAACAGATGAAAGGGATCAAACAATATATTGAAACACAATCAATTAAAACCGCGGTTGTTTAGTCCGGGGAGGCCTTCTAAATAAGGATGTTTCAGGAGGTGCCGGAAACAACACAACGTTGCAGCCCTGGTCCATCCAAGGCAGGCGGGTCACGGAAACGGAGCAGCATACAGAAGGCTCGCAGAATCAAAGAGCAGAGGAGCTGGGGGGGGCCGGGGAGCCCCCGAGTCCGATTCCCCGCTCAGTGCAGTCCAAGCATCCCGGACAGGTGGCTGTCCGGCTGCCTCTTGAACGCCTCCAGCGTGGGAGAGCCCACCAGCTCCCAAGGCCTTTGGTTCCCCTGCTGCACCACGCTAACACGCAAGAAAGTTTTCTCATGTCCCGCGAGAATCCGCCTCCGTGCAGCACGATCCCATTATTCCGCCTCTGCACTCTGGGATGGTTGGGTAGCGATCCAGGCCCCCTTCTTTGCGGCAGCCTTTCAAGTATTTCGAAAGCGCTGTCTTTCCACCCCACTCGGTCTTCTCTTCTCCAGGCTAAACCGGGCCCGGTTCTTTCATTCTCTCCCGTTTCCGGAGAGGGCTGTTTCCGCTCTTCTCCAGGTAGGCCCTGATCTGGCCGTGCAGACGCACCAGAAATGGAGCCGTGTGCAGCCACCAGCCCAGCCCGGGTCCAACCTCCTGGAGTCCCAGAAATGGGCCTGCGTGTGACACGGAAGACTCCCCCCTGGGGGAGCTCCAGCCAAGGCCATGGTCCACGTGGAGCCGCTCGGGACAAGCCGCCCGACAGCCTAAGTGACTGGGCAAGCTGTGGGCTTCATACACAAGCCCCAAAACCTTACACCTGGCCAGGTGGAAACAGACGAGCAACGCCTGTCCCCTGAAAGGCGGCCCAGCTCTCCCCTCCCCACCGTTTGCAGAATCACAGCCAAAGCCCCGACCACGGAACCGGAAGGCTGACGGGGAGGTCGCTCGGCAACGGGAAACGGCCGCCTGGCAGGGGGAGGCCCCGGGAGCGCCCGGCGGCGGCCTCGCTGCTCCCCCTGCAGCGGCCAGGACGGGGCTCCGCGGCCATGGCAGAGCGGCCACGCAAGGCACACGGTCAGTATGGCGGCGGCCGCCGCCACGGATGCAGCCTTCCCATCCGGGCTGGCGTTCTCCACACGGGCGGGCAGCAACGGCCCTCCAGGCTGCAGGCCGGCTCTCAGCCGGCCCAGGCTCCTCTGTCTGACGAGTGGGGAGCCGGGGCAGCGGGCCGAAAGGCACGCTTGGAGAAGCCCAGCCTGAAAAAGGACTTCCCAGGACAGAAAGCCCGGGCCTCCCGCTGCCCGCGGCTCCATCGAGCTCGCACGCCAGCCGCGGCAGCGGGAGCAGAGCAGGGCGAGGACCCGGGGCCATCCCGGCCCCTTGCAACGCGACTGCTCTTCCCTTCCCTTCCCTCCACCCAGGCCAGGAGAATCATTGCAGGCTTAATTCCCCAACTGAGCGAGCCTGGCCTTCCAGGCTGCCGACTCGGGCGCCGCTCTCCCGCCTTCCCTGCGCAGAGGGGCTGCGCAGATGACTCCCAGCGGTGGGACGTTCTTCCCAGGGAAGGCCACCAGGCCACCGCTGCGGCCTCCTCTTCCTCTGCCTCCCCATGTTCTTTTAGGCTGCAGTCCTAAGCACACCGGTTGCGACAGCCCTCTAAGTTGGACTACACTCTCCAAGGCTGGCTAGGGGATTATGGAAGTTGTTGTGCAACCCATCTGGGGGTGCCAGATGTGTGGCATAGTGCTGGAGTGGCACTCGGAAGATCCGAGGAGGAGGAAACTCACTGGGTGACTTTAGGCCTTCTGCCTGACCTACTTTGCAGGGCTGTCGTTGTGAGGGTAACGCAGAAAACCTTGTAAGCCACTTGCAAGAAAAGAAAGGCAGCTTTGATGCGATAACAACATAAGGTCTCATTCAACACGGGGGTATTTATGTCTGAGTAAACTTGCCCAGGGTTGCTCCGCATGAGACCCCCCCCCCCAGTGAAAAATGAGTTCATCATTTCCAAAGGTGGAAGCAAGCGGCTTAAGTGTAACAGGGCTTCCTCACCGGCAAATCCAGGCCTACAACTCCCATCACCCCTTGCAAGCGCAGGAAAGGCTCATGGGAACAGGAGGCTCAAAACCACTGGCAAGCCCTACAGTGCCCTGCTTTGCTAGCCCTCCCGCCCTCTCCGCACTCCGCAGGGCTTGCTCACGGCGTAAATAAGGCTGCCCGCGTGTCGCCATGAGGATCTCCAAGACGAGACCTAGCAAGCCTGAGATTTTAGCTCAAAATAAGGTGGCACGTGGCACCAAGGAGAACCCAAAGGTGTCCCGGCTTGGAGCCTCCTGAAGCGCCCAAGAGCAGGGGAGGTCGTGGCATCCCAAGGTGTCCGGAATCTCCTCCCCGCGTATGGAATTAACCCCTGCGTCCTCTGGAGCGCTACCAAGCTGGCAATATTCTGAAATATTTTAAAAAAGATTTTAAAGGTATTCTGAACTGCCTCCCTTCAAAGGAAAGGCAAGGAGACCTTCAACTCACACTCGGAGGTTGGCGTGAGGTTTAAGACACAATCCTAGGGCAGGAACACGAGAATCCGCCGCCTCCCAAGACGGACTGGCACAGTCGCGCCCGGCACAGCGGGATTCAGGGCGCCCACGAGGGAAAGGCCCCGGGCGGGCGGGCACCGCTGCCGCGCGTTTCCGCGTGTGCTCTGCTCCAGCGCCGCCCTGCAGCCGGGGCTCCGCGCGGCTTGCGGCAACGGCGCCCGCGATCCGGGCTGCAACCGCGAAGCGCGGGCCGCCGCCCGTGGGGTGAGCAGGCGCCCGGGCGCCGGGGCTCCTCGCGGAGGGAGGCAGCAGGCAGGCAGGCAGCGAGCCAGCGGGCGCGAGGGGCGGCGCCGCAGCCCGGCCAGCGCCCCCGGGAGGCCCGCCGCGGCTGCGCGGGGAGGAGCGCCCGCCCTGGCTTTCGCTTTCGCGGCGGCGGCGGCGAGGCTGACCTGCGCCCCCCGTGCGCTCTGCAGGCGGCGGCGGCGGCGGCGGCGGCGCCATGGCGGGGCTGGAGCTGCTCTTCCGCTCGGCGGCCGCGGACGTCTCGTGCCCGCAGGACGCGCTCGTCTGCTACCTGCACTGGACGCTGATCACGCGCGGCTACCGCTGCCTGGGCGCCGGCGACCAGGTGAGGCGCGGCCCCGGCCCGGCCCGGGCTGGGCGGGCTGTGCTGGGCTCCCGGGCAGCGGCGGCTCCTGGAGGCCGCCCGCCCGTCCGCCTGCCCGCCCGGGCCTTCCGCGCCCCACCGGGCGGAG
>JAIXND010000771.1:2952717-2975470 GCA_023646645.1 Varanus salvator macromaculatus | reverse complement strand
CCCCCCCCCCCGCGGCCGGAGGCTGCACGGGGCAGAACTGGCGCTGGGAAGAGCAGAGTGGCCCCTGCTCATTTTTATACTTGTCTCCCACTTTCTCCTCTGCAAGGAGCCCAGAGCAGCTTGCAGAGTCCTCCTCTCCGTTTTATCCGCACAACAGCCCTGTGAGGTAGGGCTGAGAGGGAACGTCAACGATCCTTCACTGCTTGGGGCGTGGACCTTTTCCCTGGCCCACTTATTAAGGGATAAGCTGAGCCCTTAATTTTGTTTTGCTGGGTGATCCTGGGCCAGTCCCTGTCCTTAGCCTAACCTGCCTCACAGGGTTGTTGTGACTGCTGGGGGGGGGAATCGTGTTCGCTGCCATGAGCCCCGCAGGGGAAAGGCGGGCATGATTGCGCCCTGCTGGCCAGGCCTTTTCTCCTCCGCCTGGAGGAGCTGCAGGGGGTGTTAACCATGCAGCCTCCGCGGACGTGGCCCCCCCAGCCCACCCTCCCAGCGGCCTGTGCGGCAAAAGCCAGGCCTGTCTCTCTCTCGCTCTCTCTTCGGGGGCCGTTGCACAGCCCGGCTCCGGCGAGAGGAAGTCGGAGCTGCTGCCGGCCGGGTGGAGCGCGGACAAGGAGCTCTACACGCTGCGCTACCGGCTGAAGGACGACTCCCGCGACCTGCTGCTCAAGGCCATCATGATGGACGGCAGCATCATCGTCAACGTCATGGTGAGCCCGCGTCTGCCCCGGGAGCCTGGCTCGGCCTTCCGCCGCGGCTTGGCTGGGGCTGCCGTCCCCTCCTCCCCGCCAGGGTGTGGGACCGAAGCGTGAGAATGCCCCCCATCACGCGTCCGTTCTGGGACCTCCTTGACGGACGCCATTCGCCAGCAAATGGGTCCCCAGCTCAGCTCTGCCTCTCTCCTCTCCCCTTCAGGATCCCAAGTCACAGAAAGTGGCAGATTTGACCTTGAAAGTGACGGACTACGTCAACCCGCAACACCTGGCTGACTTCGACAGGTAAGTGGCCTTCCTGCCCCCAGCACCTTCTTGCGGGGCTCAGCGTGAGAGCCACCCTGGACCGGGCCAGAGGTGTGTCCTGAGCTTCTTGACCCTGGTGCCCTTTGGGTGTGTTTGGAGTACAGCTCCCATCCTTTCCAGAGGCCCTGCTGGCTGGGGATGATGGAGATGGGGAAGGCCAATATACACACATACGCACACTTGGTTCCCCATTGTAAGAAAATACATCCAGGGAACACCTGCCACCCGAAACCCCTTTTCTCGGGAAATGCTGGGATTGGACTCAAGGTGCCGACGCTTTGCCACTGAGCCATGGGCCCTTCCCATTTTATTTATGTATTTATTGTTCGATTTCTAACCTGCCCTGTTAGCTGTGTGGTTCCCGGGGTTGATAGGTTGATGCTGAGTCCGGGGCCCTCGCTTGTCCCTGCCCCAAGGGGCTTACAGTCTTCTGGGGAGAGAGGGAGAGTAGGAGTAGATTAGGGCTATGCTACCCCAGGGCACGGGAGCAGGGCAGGGGGCAGCTCCCACCCACAGCTGGGCCTCTTCAAAGGCAGCACCGTTCCACTGACTGCAGTGTTGTCATTGTTCATTATTCAGGCCATTTTAAGATGGCTGTTTAAATTGCTGCAAAAAGCCTCAGGGGCCTTTTAGCTGATCAGGCTGCTCGTTACATGTTAACAGCAACACGTAGCAAGCAGCCCTTTCCGGCTTTGGATGGGACACTGACCGCAGCAGGCCCCGGACTGACCGTGCGATGCAGGGAATCCCAAGGGTTCCCCCAGTGCGGCTCCCCAGACTCCGCCCACTTTCCCGCAGCCCTGAGCCCAACTTTGGGCCGAGCGCCCCTGCCCGCCTGACTGCCCCACGAGCCTGGCCTCTGTGTGCACAACTCGGAGGCTCCGTTGCGCTGCGTGTGCTGCAGAGGAAGGTCGCCGGGTGGCACGAGGGGAGTTCTGTGAGCGTTCATGGGCTTCCTCTCAGCTCAGCGGGCCGAGCATGAAGAAGCGGTTTTTGCCAGCCCCACCTGGCCTGGTTCCCTCCAGATGTTTTGGATGGCAGGTCCCATCAGCCCAGCCAGCCTGGCCAGTTGTCCAGGCTGGTGGGAGATGGAGTTAACACTTGTGGAGGGCGCCAGGTTTGGGGGAAGGATGGCTTACGCCCCGAGACACACAGAGACGCCCCTTAGGGGCTGCTTCCATGGACCCTGGTGCCGGTCGGGATGGCCCAGAGCTTAACATTCCTTTGGTGTTCTCCGGCGGTGTCTTGCCAGGGTGTACCTGAACACGGACGAGCTGCAGACGCGCATCATGCACCACATCCTCTCGCCCTTCGAGGCCACCAAGGAGCGGGCCCCCGCCAAGGAGGAGCCCAAGCGCGAACGGAACCCCTCCCCCCCCAACCCTCCTGACCACGACCCCCTGTGGATCCCGCCTCGGCCGCCCCAGGGCACCCGGCAGCCCCCCTGGTGAGTCCCCCGCCGTGCGAGCAGAGTATGCCGGAGCCACGGAGCGTGCAGCCTGGGGAGCCAGCCTCTCGGGGGGCTAGCATGGGGTGGAGCTCATCTCAGTGGCCGCATGCCGTGCAAGGACCTGCGGAGGGGGTTCCTTCGCTTTCCACACGTTGCGAGGCCGGGCCCAGGCGTTCCGTGAAGCCTCTTTCCCCGTGCCACATGGAGATGCCTTCTCTTCCAGGCGAGATCCCATGGGACCCTTTGCCGTCGGAGGAGAAGACCTGGACCCCTTTGGGTAAGGCGGGCCCTTGTCGAAGGGCTTTTTCCATTGTTTGAATGCCAGCTCACGCCCCCACCGAGAGAACTGACCAGAATCAGTGGGGCTGTGGGGGATTTTTAGTGTGGGGAAGAGTTGCATCTAAGCCAGCTTCAGGGAACCATACAGAAAAAAACAACGCAAAGAGATAGCAAGGGCTACCTGTGAAGGCAGAAAAAAGCCCAAAATCCACAGTTGGCCAACCCCTCTGTTCAGTCCCACCAACGCAGGCCTCTGGATGCACCTCTGCTTTTTGTACCCTGGCGAAGGTTCCTGGAGAACTTGGGAGCTTGTGTGTTTCTGTGGAATTTCAGCTTCATGGGAGGCTCCGTTGGGTTGCGTAATCATACAATAGCGAGAGCACCATCCCCCGGTCTTGTTTTCTTCCCACAGCACAGGTTTTTGTACACCTTTTACAAGGTCATTCTTCACTCTCTCTTAGCTGTTTTGAATGGTTGTTGCTTTTTTAAAATAAGATGTTTTACCGTTTCTCTTGTATTTTATTCTAGCCTTGTTATGTACTGTTGTGCTTCAACAGTTGGTGGGATAGAAGTGAAATTGGTGATGGTGGTCAAGTCCAGGCTGCACCCAGTAATTAACCCAAGTCTGCCCTTCTCTTGCGTAGGGGCCGAAGCGGGGGAATGCTCATGGATCCCCTTCGCTCCAGATTCCGGAACCCCGCCATCGACCCATCCTCGGGGCTCCCCAGTAATCTTCCACCTGGCTCGGTTCCTCCCGGTGCCAGATTTGATCCCTTTGGACCACCTGGGGCCGGCCGCGGAGGGTGAGTTGCGGGGGCATGTAGTCGGCAGCCGAGGTTTAAAGCTTTGCAACAAAACACGTAGTAGCATTTTCACTGCCCAAACTGCTGTTGATTCCCGGAGCACCAGTTTTGCTTAGCAATGGGAGGCCCCCAGGATGGGGAAAGGCCAGTCAGGAAAGAGGGTGAATTTTGGGTGAGTTTCCTGGGATTGATGGTGCCAAGGAAGGACATCAGTGTCCGATCCTTGTGAGCTTTCACATGAAGTTGTGACCTGAAATGGGCCAGAACCCCTCGGTATTTGTAGGTTCGGTTTGCAGTGGATGGGAAGTGGAGTGCCGCGGACCCATTCCAAGGCTGGATATCCTGGACTGGAGTCGCTCAGTCGCAGGCAGCGCCCGCTAAAGGGTCCCCTCTACATGTACTTCATTGTAAGCATCACTGGTAAACTAGCTCCCCCAGGCTCGGCTCTGGGCTTAGTTCATCTCTGACCTCAATGACTTCAGTTAAACTCAACTGAAAAAGCCTGCATTATGTGCCCGGTGATGTCACCAGTCCTGTGGTGGCATCTGGATACCTTCCGGCTGCTACCTTCCCTTTCCATAAAAGATATTTGGTGGCACCAGGTTCTTGCCTCACGAAGCCAGAACCCTAACCCTGCTCTGGGATCCATCCTGAGCAAGGCAAGCCCCTTGCAGGGTCTTTGGGACCCATGGAAACTCCCTCTCCCATGGATCCTTGTGGCCAAGAAACTCCGCAACACCACCAGGAGCCTCGCAAGGAATCTTTCTCCTGCGCTACTTTCCACGTCAAACTTTGCATGGGCAGGCTGAGCCCCTTCGGAGCTGCCTCGGCATTTCAGGCTCGTAATGGGGCTCGGCGGGGGGGGAGTCCAAGCTAAAGGAGCTGTTTGCAGCCTCCCCAATTTTGTGCCTCGGAGCCATCACTGCTTTGGCCGTCTCCTTCCCTGCTACTGCAGTCCAGCCAGCCACAGATTCAGTCCCACGGTGATTGTCGCTCAGCGTGTGAAAGATCAGCTGGTTCCACCTTTGTTGCCGCTTATGAGCGCCATCACAGTGGCCTGGTTTGCACATAATGCTCAGCCATGGGGCGGTTTGTTGAAATTTGGGTTGTTGTTGCGTCTGAGCCCATCCTCACAAAGAAACCTGGTTTGTTACTGGCTTACAAAGAGTCTGGCTAGACAGAACCAAGAAGTCCAACCCAGAACGGTGGCTTATCCCTGGTTGGTTTGAGCTGAGCAGCCCAAGAACAAAACTGCTCTGAAGGAGGAATATTGGGTGGGAAGGAAAGCAGACAGAATTGGCAAAACGATCGGCCGCTGCTTTGCTTGTCTTCAAGATGGCTCGTGACAAATCAACCATTCCTGGCTGAAGTACACAGCCATGCCACAAAACGCAGTTTCTCAAATGTTTCCGTCCTAAAGCTCAGGGCTTTATACTTAATGTTCTCCATCCATCTTTCAGGCCCAGTCCTGACCATCTTCCACCACCCAATTATGACGATATGTTTATGTGAGCCTCCGGAGAGCCCCCCCTCTGCACTGGCATGATCTGAGCTTGTCTCTGGCGCCCAAATATTCGAGGCACAGACGTCGGCGGGCAGGGCGGTTCTCTCTGGCTCTGCCGGCTGGCTTTGGTTTCTTGGCATATAAAGCAGAAGAGGAAGCAGCGGGCAGAGATGTTCCTCGCCGTCATCCTTCTCTTTCTCTCCCCAAGTTTTCCCGCCGTGGTCCCCCGGCACTTTGAAACGGCACGGGCCTGTCCAGCGAGTCCACTGCACGGTAGTGGTGGGGCCTTAGGGTGTGTTGTTTTCAGTGTGGTGTGTGAGAACCAAAGCATCTCTTCTTTGAATTTTGGTCAGCGGCTGAGAGCCCAAGCGGCTGTTCACCCGCTGGAGGATCCATGGACCAGGCGGGCGTGCAGCCCCCGAAGACCTCCATCTCCCCCAACTTGCCGCTCCCGTTATTGCCACATCAACCCATCCCCCTGTGGGTTTACCGCTTCCTTTCTTGAGGGCTGCAGCCTCGAATTCGTGGCTGTCTCCCAAGGAGGGGCTGGCGGGGGGAGTCTTCTCTCCGTGGAAGCATGAAGATAGCAATGAGGAACTGGTGATCTCTGCCCAGGAGACAGATGATAAGACACGGGAGGAAGCGGAGAGCTGGAGAGCATTCAGAAAAGCGCTCGCAGCCCTTGGCCTGCAGGCCGCACCCAGTTCTGGGTGTCCCCCTGGCGTGGCCCAAGCCGTGCCCCAAATTTAGAAATAACGGCGAACAGGTCAGAGTTCTGTGGTGGCCGTGGAGCACCCCAGTGGACACATTTCGATTCGCCAGGAGTCTAAATGCGGCGCTCTGAGCACCACCAAGTGGGTTGCCACAGATGTTCTTCTTTTAATGCTTTAGAGCGCAGGTGGCTGCCCAGGAGCAAACGCAGCCGCCTGTTCGCTGCCATTCCCAACCCCTGATTAGAGACAGTATTTCGCCCCCGGGCTGCCAGCTGCCGACGGCCATTCGTACACCCGTTCCGTGACGCCGCAGTGGCTTGGATCACGCTCCGGCCGACTGGAGCAGCTCTGGGAAGGGAAAAGTCAGCTGATTTCCCCAAGAACCTGGCCCTGCCATCCTGGCTTTTGCTGTAAGCAAACTTGCAACCTTCCTTTGCTCTTGCCTTCTTGAAGCACAGCCTGCCGTCCAAAAGAAGGTGACGCTCTCCCCTCCCTCCTGCCTTCTAAATATTTGCAGGTGAGGTAGCTGTCAGCCGGTGCTTCCCCACTGCTGCTGCCCTCCACATGTGTTGAATTAGAACTCCCATCATCTCAGGAGATGGGAGTTGTAATCCACCGTACCTGAAGGGCCCCGAGTTGGAGCAGGCTGTTTTTGAGCCTCTTCCCTTCCCATCATCCTTTTTAATGCCCTGGGATATGTTGACTGGCCTTAGCTGTGATCCCGGGATAAGGGATCTGGCTTCCCTTCTGGAGGACTTGGGTTGCTCCGTCATTCCCTCGGAGCGGAAGGGGAGCTAATGAAAAGGTGTCCTCCTTCCTGCAAGTTCCGTAGCTGCCAAAGATGACTAATTTGTCGGTGTGTCTCTCAAAATTTCTTTCCTTTTGATGAGTGTTGAGGCCCTTGTGGATACTGGGGCTTGGCGCATCCCTGGAAATGGGCAGGTGTTGGTGGAAGCCACAGGGGGCCAAAGCGTTGCATGGAGCGTTCGCAAGTGCGACCAGCGGGTGGTGGGCAGGGCAGTTGTGTGAATCGGCTGCAGGGGCTTCCACGGAGGAGCGAGGGCCATCAGTTGTGGGACCGTAAAAGGCCCGGCCCGTCTTGGATGCAGCCCAAGTTTTCTGAGTTTTTGCCAACTAGTGGCTGTTGATTGTTTTGCTGTGAATGCAGAAGGCAAGTGAATTAAAAGTCTCTCTCCAGTCCCTCTTGTCGTCTTTTCTGCTTGCATGAGCTTTTCCCCGTGGCTCAAGTACCCCACGGCTGTGAAATCTGGGGCACCCAGCATCAACTGCGCCACTGAGGGAAGTGAATAACGCATGGGGGCTGCACAAAGGTGCGCCACAGCTGAATCACACTTTAAGGAGCAGTGAAAAGGCGAAGGCTGATGCTCGGGGAGCCGCTTCTGTGCCTCTGACCAAGCCACGCGGGGAGGCATATCCAGAAGTCGCACAAGCTGGTTCAAAACAAAGATTCTGGATAACCCGCTAGACTTCCCACCCGGTCGCGCAAAACAAAGGCGGGCACTCAAATTCCACAGGTTCTGGATTTCTCCAAAATGCCCCAAGGATTTTTCCAAATCGGTCCACGGCAGAACCAAGGAAACACCTGAGAAATAGTTATCTTTATTACTGATCAGGGCTGTCGATGGAGGAAGGTTTAATTTTTAATTGCCTACCTACCACTTAATTGGTTAATCAATTAAAATAAATGAACAGTTGACTGGAAAACTCAATAGAGGTTGCCTTTTGAGATACTGAACTGGTGAGATGTTTTACTAAAGGCTGTTGTCAACGGAAGGAAAGTTCATCTTTACGCATTTTTTCTACCTCCTCACATTATAGTGACAAGCTAGAACCAAGGTAGGCTGCAGCAAGGGCTACTAGTCCTCATGGCTACAGGCCACCAGAAGGAGTGGAGGCAGCGTGCCTCTGGATGCCGGTTGCTGGGGACGGGTTGCCCCCTGCCGCCTCGCGGGCTCCCCAAAGGCAGCTGGCCGGCCGGCCGTTGGGCAAAGGACATGCTGATGGGTGCATGCGATTTGGTCCGGGCCACTCTGCTCATGTGCTCGCCATGATCGCTTCTCCCTGAAATAAGCCCCTTGTGCGGTGTGGAGAAGGAGGGGGCTTTCTCACACTCCCAAAACACTCAAACCCAAGACCATCCCATGAAGCTGGAGGATGGGAGCTTAGGGACAGATCAAAGGAAGGACTTCTTGTAGCATTTAATCTGACTATAGAATGTGCTGCCATGGGAAGTGGTGGTGGCCACCCATTTGGAGGGCTTTAAAGATTCGTGGGGGACTACTAGCCTTGCTGGCCATGTGTTCCCTCCTTCCCCAGAGGGGACTCCTGCACACACCAGTCCTGAGGAGCTGGGCAGGCGGAGGTCTTGCCCCCATCCTGCCGGAGGGATCCTGGGGGCAGCTGGTTTGCCGCTGTGAATGGGATGCTGGACTAGATGGACTTTGGTCTGGGCCGCAGGGCTTTCCTGATGTGCTTCTGCGCGAATAACCCAGCGCATACTCCGCATCCCAGGCAGAATACCACCTCCGCACCCTGAATGAGGGGTCTCGCACCGGAAGCAGTTCACCCACCCAGCCAACAATCGGCCTGGAGGGTCTGGGCTCCACTGACCCTGCATCTCCCACCCCGCAGGATCCATTTGGAAATTCTCCAGCAATCGTTCCATTGAAATGAATGGGGACTGGGCTCCCATTTGCTTCGTGTGCAGAAGAGTTTCTCAGTGGATCAGGTCCCATGCCAGCGGATTGGCTAGCACTGGCATGAAATAGCTCTGTTTCAGCCACTGTGCAAGTCAGCCTTCCCCGACTTGCTGCCCTCCCCTGTGTTGGACTACAACCTCCAGCATCCCCCAGCCAGCAACTCCCAGCCAGCCTCCGATGGATAATCTGGCAAGGCGATGTCAGCGTAATACACCCCTGATTTCATTACAACCTCTTGAGAAAGAGCCATTCACATCGTAACGCAAAGCAGAGCCCTCGACCCATCCAGCCAGGCCTTCTGCAGATACAATCTCTTAAGCAGGTCGCGCTTTCCTAAAGGGCATTTAATTTACTGAGTGCAAAACCAACAAGATGCTCACTCAACAGGCTGGCTTTCTGGCACCGCTCCGGGA
This sequence comes from Varanus salvator macromaculatus, assembly GCA_023646645.1. Lineage (NCBI taxonomy): Eukaryota > Metazoa > Chordata > Lepidosauria > Squamata > Varanidae > Varanus > Varanus salvator. The sequence continues at coordinate 2,966,569 of JAIXND010000771.1, read as the reverse complement.
TGGCTGCCTAACAGACCTGCCGGGGTGTGCGCACACACTGCTTGTGTGTGCAAGCAGAGGCTGCCTCTTAATCCACCCCGGACGATTATTTCAGGGCAACAAGATTACACATTGAAATGTGTAGCAGAACAGATGCACACGGCAATCCCTGGCAAGGGGGCTTATAAATTCCCCCTCTGCAGGATTTCAGCCCAAGTTTTGAGGATCCACGGGGTCTCGACTGGCTCCGTTTCCAAAATGTTGGGCTGTTTTGGCCTACATTTCCAGAAGTGGGGGTTGGTGTTCAAAGAATGCTCCCCCCACCACCCCACAAGGCACCGCAATAGAAGAAACATGATTTGCATCATTAAAACTAAAATATACTTTTGAAAAATGGAATGTATACATGCACACGTGTGCGTACTCCTTCACTCAGACGTGCAACCCTGCACACACCCCCTCCAATTTCAGGCAGCTGTGCAAAAGCCTTTCCGGCGTTCCAAAACCCAGGTATCCAGCTGAAATTTGATAATTACAGAATGGAGATGAGGGACCCCACTGACGCCTAATTTTCAAGGCATGGGTCTCTTGTCACTGGGTGTACTAATTGTCCTAGGTCAGTGGTGGCGAACCTATGGCCCGCGTGCCACAGCTGGCTTTGTCGGCACACGAGCCAGGTCACCCCAGCATCGCCTCAGCAGCCGAGCATCGGAAAACAGTGCACAGAGGGGCCATGCGCCTGCTCGGAAAGGAGTAGCGGCGCCAGGCAATGACGACACGAGCCGCAACTCAGTAGCCATGACTGGTCCGAGTTTTCACATGGCCGGTCAGTGCGCTGCCAAGGATATATATATATATGAATTTCAGTTTTTGCGGCCTGATGATGTGGACAAGGTGCTTGGATCGGTACGCTCAACCACCTGTTTACTGGACCCGTGCCCATCCTGGCTATTAAAGAGCGCCAAGGACGGGATTGTGCCCTGGATCTTGGAGGTGGTAAACGCCTCCTTGAGAGACGGCCGGGTGCCGGCCCCCTTAAAGGAGGCGGTAGTCCGGCCAGTCCTCAAGAAGGCTTCCCTGGATCCAGAGGTGGTCGCCAATTATAGACCGGTGGCCAACATCCCGTTTTTGGGTAAGGTGCTGGAGCGGGTGGTGGCGGGACAACTCCAAGCACTCTTGGATGGAACTGATTATCTGGACCCATTTCAGTCCGGTTTCAGACCCGGTTTTGGCACTGAATCTGCCTTGGTCGCCCTGTATGATGACCTGTGCAGGGAGAGGGACAGGGGGAGTGCGTCCCTGTTGGTTCTCCTGGACCTCTCAGCGGCTTTCAATACCATCGACCATGGTATCCTTCTGGAGAGGCTGACGGGGTTGGGAGTAGGTGGCACTGCTTGGCAGTGGTTCCGCTCCTACCTCAACGGCCGATTCCAGAAGGTGGTGCTGGGGGACTATGGCTCTGTGCCATGGCAGCTATGCCATGGAGTTCCGCAGGGGTCCATTTTGTCCCCCTTGCTGTTCAACATCTACATGAAACCGCTGGGGGAGGTCATCAGGAGGTGTGGGCTGTGGAATCACCAGTACGCTGATGATACCCAGCTCTACCTCTCGTTTTCCACCGATCCAGGTGAGGCAGTGGCTGTGCTGAACCGGTGCCTGGCCGAGGTAATGGGCTGGATGAGGGCCAATAAACTGAGGCTCAATCCAGACAAGACGGAGGTCCTGTTGGTGGGTGGTTCGGGCTTCGGAGTGGGGGACCTGACCCTAGTCTTGAATGGGGTTGCACACCCTCTGAAGGACAGGGTCCACAGCTTAGGGGTACTCCTCGACCCGGAGCTGACCTTGGTAGCCCAAGTGTCAGCAGTGGCGAGAAGCGCTTTCCACCAGCTTTGGCTGATCCATCAGCTGCATCCCTTCCTGGAGTTCGACTGCCTGGCGATGGTGACACACGCGTTGGTGACTTCCCGGTTAGATTTCAGTAATGCACTCTATGTGGGGCTACCCTTGAAGACGGTCCAGATACTTCAATTGGTGCAGAATAGAGCTGCCAGGGTGCTGACGGGGACTGGGCGTGGTTCTCATATCACCCCAGTTCTCTGTCAGCTGCACTGGCTTCCCATTGAAGTCCGGGCCCAATTCAAGGTGTTGGTTCTTACCTATAAAGCCCTTAACGGCTTGGGTCCTGGTTACCTAAAGGAGCGCCTGCGACCATATACACCCTCCCGCCCCTTACAATCTGCAGCTGATGCTCTCCTCCGGGAACCTTCTGTGAGAGATATAAGGAGGGTGAGCACCCGGAGGAGGGCTTTCTCTGCGGTGGTGCCCCATCTATGGAATGCGCTCCCCAGAGAGGCTCGCCTGGCGCCGAAAAGCAAATAAAGACGGCGCCAGGCGAAGACCTTTTTATTTAAGCAATATTTTAAATGTGGTTAAGAGCATGGGACTGGGACTCAGACGACCGGGGTTCTAGTCCCCGGCTCAGCCATGGAGCCAACTGGGTGACTTTGGGCCAGTCACAGACTCTCAGCCCAACCTACCTCACAGGGTTGTTGTGGGGATAACATGGAGGAGGAGAATGATGTAAGCTGCCTTGAGCCCTTTGTAGGAAAAAGGCAGGGTATAAATCCATAAATAAATAAATAAATTTATTTATTTATTTATTTATTTATTTATTTATTTATTTATTTTAAATCTTATTGTATTATATTGTATTTGTCTGCTGTGTTTTCTCCCAAAGCAATTCAGGGTGCTGCTACCTGCCAGGAGGAAATGGGCCTCGGGATCTTTCTCTGCACATGAATCCTGAGTGATGTTCTGCCACCCTGTGGCTTCCTGCTGGGGGGATTTGGGGAGCGAAGGGGGGGGACAGGTGCCTGGTAGTTCGCAACGGCAGGCCATGCTTTCTGCAAGATGAATGGGTCCCCCAAAATGAGCTGGGTTGCTTTATCCCCCCTTCATAACCACCTCCCACCCATGCACAAAATCCATGCATAAATTCTCCGGAGGGCCCCAGTCCAGACCACGCTGCGATTTAAAATCATCCAGGTAAGGTTTTGCTTGTGATGCCCTGGAAGAATTTGGGGCTCCCACACATGGCAGGGCAGTTTTGCAGGAGGCCCCTGGCTGTGGAAGTTCTTCTGCACAGGTCCAGCTGCCTCTCATGCTGTTGTCCCTGAGCTGCTTAGTTAACGGGCAATTTCTCTGTGGAGGCTTTGGAGGGATAGACACGTCTTCGTTGGATTTCTCAATGGATCGTCTCGATGGTTTTATGATATTTTGTGATGCAAGAGTCATGATTGTACTGTTGCTTGTGTTGCATGCTTTATTGTATGTGGGAAGTCAGCCACTCCGGCTCTCTGTGAGGAAGGACAGGATGCATAGAAACAGAGTGAGTCAGAAGAAGCCTCCCGGGCCATCTAGTCTGACCCCCAGCTCCAGCCGGCTCCACTCATGACATGCCCACCCTGTGCACATCCAGCCTGTCCTGGAACACCCTCACCAATGGGGCCTCAACCACCTCCCGGAGAAGCCCATTCCATACCCTAACCATCAGGAAGTACTTCCTGGCATCCACCTTCAACCTTTGTTCCCTGAGTGGTGCTCCATTGGATCGTATCCTGTCCTCTTCTGCAGGGGACAATAGATCTCAGCCCACCACTGCATGACACCCCCTCACATACCTATATGTTGCACTCAGCTCCCCGCTGAGTCTCTTCTAAGCTGAAAAGACCCAGCTCCCTCCATCTCACCTCATATGGCTTCCCTTGCAAAGCGGCCACCAGCCTTCACCACCTGGTAAATTTGGAAGCAGAGCTGCTCATCACAGCCGTCCCCACAACCACGAGGAGGAGAGTCCGGAATGCAGGCAGCTGCATCGACTCATTTCCACAGTCGAGCCCTAGCAGTTTCGATGTCCACCAAGCACAGCAATTTTGCAAAACAGGCCTTTGTCACCCAAATATTTGGCACTGCAACTCGGAGCAGCATGTTGTTGCTGGAAAAACCAGCCCCAGCGCATGTTTTCTGCCCTCTAAGACAGCAGAGAACCCACTCGCACCCAACGGGGGACCCTAAACCACTCCAGCGACACACACTGTGCACCCCCGTCCTGCCCACTACGATCCCCATCGCCCACCTCCCTTCCCAGAGCCACTCCTGCAGCTCTCTGGAGGGGCACGTGGGCTTTGAAAAGTGGCCACTCTGCAGAAAGGCTTCCAGATGCTGATATCTGACAGGGGAATTCCTTCTGCACTGCTGAGTGTTTCTGGGGCTCACCTGGGGGCACGTGGATTAAATAAATGCCCCACAGTGACTTCTTTAAACTGGAGGCGCATGTCCACGCACGGATGGCCTGCAGACCGTGTGTCATCCGGACTCAGGCGGCGTGGCTTGTTGGAGGGGGAAACAACCCTCAAACAGCCCCAGATCAGGGCAAGCGTCACCCGAAGATCGTTTCCCCTCCAGCAAGCCACGCCGCCCAGGTTCTCGATGGCATCTCAAGCCACGGCTTGAGTGACGATGAGGCTAACAGCACCCAAGGTGCAAGGGCACCGGTTTAAATAGGCCACCTCGGAAACAGGGTCATGCAAACCGGGTCGGGTGATTCCTTTCACAAGTATCTGCCTGCCTCTTTCCAGGGGAGACACACTTCGCCCGGCTCCAAGCCATCCGCACAAGCGGTGCTTTCCGTGTGCCGGGTCCCTCACCCGTCGTGCCCATCCGTGACGGCACTGCAAGGCCCGTGTGTGTGTCGCCATCCGTGCCCCGTGACTTTCCTTGCTGAGAAAGTGCTGAATTTGGAGGATCGGTCCAGAGCCCCTACAGACGCGCCTTTCCCAGAGGAGGGAGAGGGAAAGATCAAGAAGTGGAGCCGAAACATGACCATGTACCATTTTCAAATGGTCGTTGCGTTTATGAGAAAATGTTAAATTTAAAACATTCAGAAATGGATGCTAAGATGCCGCTTCATGAGAGACGTTTGGGGGGTGGTCCTCAGAGTGGGGGAGGGGAGTTGTGACCATCTTGTCCATTCGAATAGTCACCGCTTTGAGCCCTTCAGCCGCCTAGGAGAGCCATGTTGTGAAGCAGGTGAGGAGACTATGAGGTGAATACAGTGAGGTCCAGAGTGTAGATGAAGAGAAACAGACTAGGACAATGAAGCAAATGCAAGTTAGAGGTATTTTCTTCCACTTTCCCCCCGAATCTTTGCATCTTCAGGGCTGGCCCTCTGCATGCAGCAGAAAACGCTGGTAGGGTCCTGAGAGGCTGGAATGGCGTGGCCCTCTATGCACCGTGGGAGAAAAATCCTATTTTTAAAAAAGGAAAGAGGGAGCTAGGCTGCAGCTTTCTTCCCCAGACCCTGGGCCGCACGGTGGTTTGGGTGCGGGACTCGGAGTCGTAAGATCCGTGTTTATTCCCCGGGAGGCTCAGGAGATGACTCTCACCTAACCAACCTCATCAGGTAGGTGGGAGGATAAAATGGAGAGGTTTACCTAAGCCATGCTGGGCTCCTCACAGGAGGAAAAGAGAAGGGGTAGAAATACAATAAATAAAAATAAAATATAATGCATAAATAAGTTAATGGCAGAGGAGGACGAGGCTAGGGCTAGTGAATGCCAGTGTGGCACGCTGGTTAGAGCACTGGGCCAGGATTCTGCCTGGACAGACTCTCTGCCTGACCTACCTCACAGGGTTGTCGTTGTGAGGATGAAACAGAGAGAAACTTGTAAGTCACTTGGGTTCCTTGCAAAAGGAAAAGAGGTGGAGTACAAATGCATTATTAATTATTATAATTATTATTATTCCCATAAGAACAATAACCCCATAATAATGACGCTAGAGACAGTATGGTGTAGTGGTGAGAGCACTGGACAGGGGCTCAGGAGATCTGATTCTAGTTCCCATGAAGCTCACTGGGTGACTTTGGCCAGTCCCTACCCTCAATCTAACCTACTTTACAGGGTTGTTGGGCAGACAAAATGGAGAGGAGGAGGATGGTGTACGTGGGCTTAGCTTCCCTGCAGGAAGAAATGGTGGGATAGCAATGCAACGAATTTATAAATATGAGCAACTCACAGCAGCTGCCTGAAAAGACACAGTTCACAGTTCACCGCCGTCTTTCGCTGTGCATGTGGATCCAACCCTACACGTGACGGGCTTTTCTCTTGCTCTGCGTTTTTAAATGAGTGCTACTTCTATCTCCCACTCCCAATGATAGCAATTATAAAATTCTAGGAATTCCAGGAGGAGCTGGGAGATCTGGGAGCGACATTTAAAGGGAAAACAAAGAGAACGAACCATTGTGCACAGGATTCAAAAGGACGCCTTCCCTTCACTCCTTGAAATCTTGAAAACCGAGGGAAACATATTTCCTGGTATGCGGCCTGCCCATTTCTTACGCTTGGCTGACGGCAGCACTTTCCACTTTTTGTTTTAAACTGGCAGCCATACCTTTTAGAGGTCACCTTTTTGTTTGACCTTGGCTGAGTGAGTTCCATTTTTAACTTCCTGCTGACACATTTTGCTTTCCGTTGGCCACATGCTGGCCTTCATCAATGTTTCATGCTTTGCACTGAAGATGTAATTTTATCCCCAAACTGCAGCGAAAGCTTTCGGCTCCCGCCCGGCGGGTGAACAAGCCACTCATCGAGGAGGAAGCTGGGATTACTGGAGGTCCCTTCCAAACAGCTCTTTGCAGCACTTCCTCAAAAGGCAGAGATGTTGGGGCACAGGTGGGTTGGGTCAGCGAGACCAAGGAGCCGAGCGTGCTGGTGACACATGGATGCTGGCAGGTCAACTCCTGCGCATTTTCCGTCCAGGTTCCCAAGTCGTGCGACAGGCGCAAAGCGTATGGGGACCGTCCGCGAGGTGCGAGTGCCACAGAATGCAAACAAACCGCGTCCCGCGTGGGTACATCCCACTCCCTCACTGGGAGAAGTGAGGGCTGAATTTCAGCCCTTGCACATCTTCTAGGTGGAGCTATTGCTACGAGGTGGTTGGCTGAAAAAAACAGAGTCGCCTGGCTCACCCGGGTGGTACACAGACACTTGGACAGGGTACTTTGGTTCTATTTCTTCAGCATATGGTAGTTGGTTGTACAACAGTCACAAAGCTACGGGAGTTGGCAGATCCCGGCACTGTACATAGCACAGAAGACATTCAGGGCTCGCAGGTTCTCTTCGAGGTCGAGCGTCAGTGCTTTAGAAAGACATTTCCGCTCCCCGGAGAATGAACAGTCCTATTTGGTTGTCCAAAGTTGTGTTTTGCGTGTGGTAACAGTGGAAGGCTGGTCTGCGTGTGCCTGAGATTTGGTTTAAACTGCTCCCATGCATGTTCCCCCTCCAGGAGGTGAAACCACAGCCTTGCTCTCTCGCTCGCTTGCTCGCTCGCTCGCTTTCTCTTCTCTGAGGTGCAAAGGGATCCCTCAACACAACAGCTGCATTTCTCCCTTCCAGTCTCAGGAAAGAGTCTTCCTTGACCCTGGTCCTTTCACGCGAGGTTCGGCCTGGGAAGGCTGCATCGGGTGTCAGTCGTTCTGGCTGACGGTGGCGGCTTCGGTGAGGACGTCATTCTCGACCAAGGTTTGTCCCCCTTCCCCGTTGAGCTGCCTCATCCTCAGGTTGATGGATCCGTACGTCTTCCGTGGGGCTCTGGAGGCAGGGAAAGTCCTCCTCCTGTAGAGCTCCCCCTTGTAGATGGACACCATGAGGAGGACGGAGAGCAGCATCCCGCCCAAAGTCAGCAGTCCCAGGCCCGCGATGATGCACTTGTCCAGGCGGGAGCCCAGGTGGGCGTAGTACCGCTCCAGCCGCTCCATCTCCCGGGCGGACACGGAGTCGGGGTTCACCCGCGCCTCCCGGGGGATGCTGTAGGCCACAATCACTAGCAAAATCCCGCTGACCAGGAACACTAAGGCCAAGATGAAGCCGTAGTCCGTGGAGTTCCCAGCGGTGTCCGGCGAAGGGGCATCCTCCGATCTTGGGGAAAGGTCTCCGCAGGGGGGAGCAGTGCACTCCCTGGGGCTGCTCCCCGTGCCTTGGCCACTCCGGAAGGAGGTCCTTGCCCCCTCCTCGTCCTCCTCCCCCTGGAAGGAGGTGTTCTCGATTCCGGAGCGGGGGGCTGTCCATGGTGCCGAAGACCCCCCCTCTGGGGCTCGCTGGCCGGGCCCTGTGCCATTCCCCAGGACTACCAGTTCCAGGGGCTGCGAGGACGCCATTGGGGTGCGGGCGGCCCCTGGGTCATCCCTGTCAGCACGTCATCTGCTGGGACAGAAGAGCAAACCAAGTCACGAGGACGGCCTTCGTCCCCCGGTCTTCATCCCGGCCCACCCACACCCCACCTCCCTGATGCTTGAGAGGTACCGGTTCCCCTCCATCCCGGTTCTCCGACTGTTCTTGCACCCATCAGACCCACAGCAGTGCAGGATGCCACCCCTCGGCTTCTGCCCCCTCTCCCATCCCCAACGTTCCTGACCCTTCTAAATCCCCCCACCCCAAGCCGGATTTCCTGTGAAGAGCAACAGCCCCTGGGAAAGCGTCCAGCCTGCGCTTTACACAATGACTGGCTGGGGTCTCTGCGGAGCTTCTCCAGGCACGATGAAGAAACTGAAGAGGCCTCGCAGTGCATGTCGTGCACCCCGGATGGGTGGCCGCCCGGCCTCTGCCTGACGCCCTCCACTCCTACTGCCTTGGCACTGAAATCAGGGGTCCCCAGGCATTCGTGTGCTCCACATTACACAAAAATGACTTGTCTGCTTCGAGAACCCAAGAACAGCTGCACTGGGCTGGATCAGACCCAGGGTCCTTCCAGTCCAGCCCTCTGCCCTCACAGTGCCCACCCAGCTGTCCATAGGAAACCCACAAGCAGGGCAGGAAAACCACAGCACCCCCTTACCCATGTTCCCCAGCAACTGATGCACCCAGCTACACTGACCCTCACACCTGAGGCAGCTTATAGCCCTAACCTCACGGATCAGCTTCCCCTCCATGAGCGCAGGCTCTTTTCTTTCCTTCTTTTTTGTTATTCCTTGTTATTGTCTTTTTATCATCTGTTTTAGCTCTTTTAAACTTGATCTGTTTTTTCTGATATTTTATTGTACTTTTCCCATCTCTTTTTATGGACTGTGTATGCCACCCAGAGAGCTTCAGCTGTGGGGCGATACAGAAATGAATGAAAGATTGCCCAATGCCCTTGAAAAGCCAACCAAACCGGTAGCCACTGCTACATCTGTTGGTGCTGAAACTTTCTCCCACATCGCAGGACCATCCACAATCAGTTTGATAGGAAAGATACCACTTTCTTTAAAACAAAATTAAAGAAAGGTGTCTTGTGCTTGGCTTACCTAGGAGGTAGTGGAGAAATGCACACAATGCCTTGCGCTTCTGTTGTACAAGCATCTCTATGGCAACTTGGACCATCCTCAACTCCCTGCACCTCAATTAAAGCCTGGGGAAATTCTTCCAAGGGGGCTTTTCTAGACCAGGAGGTGCGGGAAGCCCAGGGGGCTGCAGAACATAATGGGGGGAGGAATCATACCCACCTCACCCAATACTCTCTTGCTCTGATTAAGTCGGATCAAAAACATCCCATAAATAAACTATAACACACTCTGAAAATGAGGCAGAATGAGGAGTGCATGGATTTTGTTGAGTACAAAATCTACATTTTGGAGGGTATACGACATCTTTCATGCCACTGTCCATTCACTGGCAGGATCAAGTTTTTTAAAAGCAGGATTTCATTCTATTTGTGCTAATGTGCATTAGTTAATGTGGATTCATGCTGATGCATGTTAGCACAAATTCACACACTCACAAATTAAAGTGAAAAACTGGTCCATAAGTCCAGGAAGCTCAGAGAAAGCTGGTCCGCTGTGCAATCCACAGGTGAGATTCATAGAAATCCATTGTGGGTTTCTCTGACATCCCTGGATGGAAGAGCAATGGAAGAACTTCTTTCTTTGGGGGGAAAACTTTCAGGAAATTGGACCGTCTGCATAAACTGGATGCGAGACAACCCACTACACCACAGCACTGCAAAGTAGAGTGCCTCTGGCCAACACAACTAAAGCTATTTCCACTTGCAGGAACAGCACCAAAAATTAAAAATAAAACTCTTAGGGGGAAAAGAAACAGAAACTGCTACAACCCCTGACAATAATGAGCCGGGCCAGTGAACGGTCTTGGAGAATTTCCCCTCTCCCTGGAGAAACTTTGTGAAATTGTCTGCCCAATTTTTCTTCCTGCGAAAGGGTGGAGAATTTCAAGAGGCCGGCTGCACACAGCTCAGTCCCAAGTGATACCACAATACCACTAAGTCTGGCAGGGATTGTGCACTTGTGGGTGGGTGGGTTCACACGGCAGGGCAAGCCACCGTGGTTTCTACCATTGTTGAACTGTCGTGTCATCTGAACCCTATGTGGTATTTTAGCATGGTCCAGTTATTCTTTTATTTTGAAAGATTAATTCATTTAAAATAATGTATTTTAAAAAATACAGGAGAACTTTGTGAATAGCCTGGACTGACAGAAAGACAAGTGGCTCCCAGAATGAATCAAGCCAGAGCTTTGCCAGGAAGCAAAAGGACCAACGTTGAGGCGCTCTAATTTGGACACATCATGAGAAGGCCAGACTCCCTGGAGAAGACCCCCAAAGGCAGAAGACAAGAGGGAGGACCAAATTTGAGATGAGCTGAATCCTTGAACTTGGAAGAGCTGGACAGGGCTGTCATGGAAAGGGCTTTTGGAGGGACTTTCATTCTTTAGAAACGGTAAACAGTCCTTTCTATGGTCCCCAGGACCATGTGCTTTGTCGTGTGGTCTCAACCCAGAAAGCACAACCTGCTGTGCTAACAGTGCCAGAACTAGAGGGCTGCTTGCCAGGAGTGGCCTGTTGGCATTCGTGCCAAGCAGCCAGGCAGAGAGTGGCGCTGCCCCCTGCCCTCTTGCCTGGCCATCGGAGGCTTCCCCACTCTGCCTGCCACCTGCTCACCTGCCTCGGAAAGGTGTGGCGGCTGGACGGTGCTGCGGGAAGGCGCACCTGATTCCCCTGCCACTGGGTGCAGGGCCAGAGACCCCCTCTCAGAGGTGGGGGCCAGAAAGGGGGGCGAGTACCCTTCCTGGCCACCACTGCCCTTGCAGGAAAGGTGCTCAGGCGCAGGCCAGGCGGCAATGCCTCCCTTGCAAGTGGGAGAGAGAAAGACAGATGAGCGTAGCAAGCGATCCGTTCAGCCACGCCGTCCCTGGCCAGGTGCAGCTCCAAGTTGATTCTCAGGGAACTGGGTCTCTTCACCCTGGAGAAGACAAGACTCAGAGGGGATCTGTTGCTGACATACAGGTATGTGAGGGGGTGTCACACGGAGGTGGGCAGAGACCTGTTCTCCCCTGCAGAGGAAGGCAGGATGTGCTCCAACGGAGCCAAGCTCAGGGAGCCAAGGTTCAATTTGGATGCCAGGAAGCATTCCTGACAGTCAGGACCCCGAGGGTGTGGAGTGGGCTTCCCCGGGAGGAGGTTGAGGCCCCATTGGTGAAGGTGTTCAGATACATAGGCTGGATGTGCACATGGTGAGCATGTTGTGAGTGGAGCCGGCTGGTGCCGGAGGTCAGACCAGATGGCCTGGGAGGCCCCTTCTGACTCGCTCCATTTCTGATTCTCCCTCCTCCCCCTTGTGTGTGTGAAGGACTTTCCTAGGGCAAGTGGGGGGATCCATTCAGCAGGGCTGCCCAACGAGATGCCCCCTTTTCCGGAGCATGGGTCAGGTACCCTCCTGCCCCAGCAGCCCCTCAGGAGGCGAGGATGCCTGGCAGCTCCCTCGCCTTCCCTGCTGCACCTGGGCGCTTGCGCAGCACGGCCTGCCTGGGAACTGCAGTGAGCCAGGCTGCCCTGCAATCCCAGCTGCCCAAGAGTCTCTTGCTTCCCCAGGTGTCTCCTGGGATGCCTGCAGGACTGAGAGGAGAGAGATGGCAGAGGGGGGAGCTTCCCCCACGAGCCTGATTGTCTGTCAGGCACATCAGATGAAGAAACTGCAAACCATGCTAGCCACATGGGACTGCTTGTTGTGATGTAGCAATGCGGACTCCATGCTTCCCCTCAAAGGGCTGACCACCTGCTGATGGACGCCTGAGATTGGTTTTTTTTCAATATTGGGCTCCTTTTCAGTTAAGTCAAGCAGCTCTCTTTCGACGTTCCATGCATGGAAGGAACCAGCAGTTTTTTGCATGATGGAATTCGCTGCCACGGGAAGTGGTGATGGCTACCCATCTGGAGGGCTTTCAAGGGGGACTGGGCAGGTTCAGGGAGGAAGAGGCTATCCGTGGCTACTGGCCTTGCTAGCCATGTGCCCCCTCCTTCAACAGAAGCAGCTTGCCTGCACATACCAGCTGCTGAGGAGCTGAAGAGCTTGGCCAGGTGGAGGCCTTGCGCCCATTCTGCTTGAAACATACAAACAGAGCAAGTCAGAAGGGGCCTCCTGGGCCATCTAGTCTGACCCCGGCTCCAGCCGGCTCTATTCATGACATGCCCACCATGTGCACATCCAGCCTACATATCTTTGAACACCTTCACCAATGGGGCCTCAACCACCTCCCGTGGAAGCCCATTCCACACCCTCAGGGTCCTGACAGTGCTTCCTGGCATCCAAATTGAACCTTGGTTCCCTGAGCTTTGCTCCGTTGGAGCATGTCCTGTCTTCCTTTACAAAGGAGAACAGGTCTCTACCCACCTCTGTGTGACGTCCCTCACATACCTGTATGTTGCCAACAGATCTGCTTGAGTGATCCTGTGAGCATCCAGTTTGTCCCCGTTCTTATGGGGTGCTGGACTAGATGGACCTTTGCTGTAATCCAGTATAGCTGGTCAAATGCTCATGTGGCCAAGCCTTACCCACAACATAAACGCTGTGATGGCCCGGCCTCTCCAAAAACATCCTTCTGCGGCATTTCTGCCTCTAACATCTCCCCTTCCTGCCTCAGCAGGAATCTGAAACGCAGATTGCAGGATCCTTGGGGCAGTGGGAGCCTGTCTTTTCCTCCTTTTATTCCTCCGGAAGGCACGCTCAGTGTGCATCCACAGCACAACAAGGCAAACAGCGAGGCAAGGACTGGATTCCTGGGGTGGCTCAGCTGTTTTCTTCCAAGCACTTGTGGCCACCACCTTTTCTCCTCAGGTAGCCCAAGCCAAGAGATGCCCATGGGCCTAAGGGCAGCCAGGACTGGGACAAGGGTCTCCCTGTCGGACACTCTGTCCGATTGGGCTTCCCTGGGTATGCCTAGAAATGTGGAGCCACCCCTCCAAACGGGAAGGAAGATGCAACCCCTAGTTCTGCTCTTGGCTTGTCCTTGGGAATCCTGTCCTGTCCATGCATGTTCTGGACACATGCCCATGAGTCCCCCCCCCCCTCCGTCTCCTAGGACAGAACAACCTGACATGCCACCTGCTTGGGAGTGTGGGAGAGAGGTGAGACAAATGTCACAACGGAAGCAGCTGGGTAAACACCTCTTCTGAATGGATCACTTGTAAAGCTCACCAGAAAGAAGGGCCCAGAATGAGCCATTCTCTCTCTCTCTCATTCTCTCTCTCTCATTCTCTCCCTCCTCGCCCCCCACCCCCGGACTCTCTCTCACACACAGCATCGTAAAAGTAATAGTCCACAGAAGTTGTAGGCAAGCCAATATCATGGTGGGGTTTACTGTGCAATCGATATGCCATTACACACAAAAGAAAACTGAGGAGGAGCCGGGGGCAGTGGGTGGGGGGGAGAAATGATTGCTGTGCTGGACTATGTCAAAGCCCTGCCCCTTATTCACAGAAATGCACCAATACTTATGGGACACCATTCTGCAAAAATCCATCCCTTCTGCAGTTCAGCAAAAATCAGT
>JAIXND010000771.1:2929513-2952317 GCA_023646645.1 Varanus salvator macromaculatus | reverse complement strand
AGGCGGCGTCGCCCCCCCGCCCCGCCCGGCGCCCGAGCGGCCTCCCCGGCCCCTCCCCGGCCGCGCCGGCACCCATCCCCGCCCGAGCCCTCCCGGCGGCGAGGCCCCAGCCGGGCGGGGGGGGCGGGGGGCGCCCTCTCCGGGCCAGAGGCGGCCAGCCGCGGCAGGGACTGGGCAGCGCCTTTCGGATGAGTCCCGGGGCGGCGGGGAGGCTTGCGGAAACCACAACGACCGGATTTCACGCGCTGCATCGTTCGAACTGGCTTCGGCATTTGCACGGATGGTTTGGCAGCCAGGACATCTCTGCACCTTTCCTCATCGTGCATTTCCACGCATTCGAAGTCGTTATGCGTTATTAAACGAGCAAATATTTCCTGGTCTTGTGAGACACTTACAGAGTTTTAATATGGTTGACAGGGTGCAGATCTATTAAAGACACAGAAACAGGCTTCTCTAAGTGTGGGGTGCAGACCCTCAGCTCCCGGGCCAAATCCAGCGCTCTAGCTGAGGTTCCAGTCCTGCCCTCTGGAGTTACCCGGAGGGCCCTGCCTTCCCCCCTCCCTCCCCACCCTTTCTCTGCCACTTCCTAGTTTCCCAGCTTTTGTGGTTTTATTCTCAAGATCCGGGTTCTAGCCACCTCCCCAGCCCACCCCCCACACCGCCACAGCCACTCCACCTGGGAGCTTATCGGGTGACTTAGGGCCGGCCACTGCTCCTCAGACTAGCCTATCTCGCAAGGTGGTTGTTGCGATGCTTACATGGAGAAGAGGGAGCCTTGCCCTGGGTTCCTTGGAAGAGAAAGAAAGGTGAGGTTTAAATGCTAAGTAATACGAGGAAGCTAAAATAGGCTGGCGGTGGCTGTGCCCCTTTCGCCTTCCACCCGGCTCCAGCAAAGTGCAAGCTGCCAAGCTCGGGAACTTTAGCAAGCCCATGAAGGGCCTGGCACAGCACAAGAATCCGACCCCGGGCCGTTTTGCACCCACCTACCTTTGGCAATTTGATACTCACGGCTTCACATAAAGCACAGGTTTACATATTGCACTATGGGTGAACAAACTGAACTCAAAACATGAGCTTTTAACGCAGTGCATAAAATTCAAACATAAATTGAGCAATTGGAAAAAATTGTAAACAGTAACATCAATCCCAGTTGTGAACGTAAAAAGCAACAATTTCTTTGTTCCTGCTTCTCATTCATGATTTTGTCAAAACATGGAACTTTCTTGCTGATTGCGATCCACAAAGCTACCCCTGGATTCAGGCAATTCCTAGATTTTGTCCCGATTGACAAAAGAGAACTGAATCCAATGCAAACAAAACCACAACAAATAATTTTATTCTTGGAATGATTTTCGGTGAAAAGCATTGCAATTCATCCATTCTGGTGAATCGCAACCCAGCCCTGCTCTTTGTCACACCCCCTGAAATGCCATCTTGCATCTGGGAGCCTGTTCTGGAAGAAAGCTGCCAGGACATGCCAAACTGCCCCTTAGCAGCTCCCTTGATGGAGGAAGGGCCCTGGCCAACTATTTGCTGCTAAATCGGGGTGAGGTTTTAGAACACACGTACAAAGCGCTGAACATGAGACCGAGATGACGGAAAGCACTTTCTCCGTTACCCAGTCACTGGAGGACCTTCTGCTAGTGGTTCCACAAGGACCCAGTGCCCAAATGGAGTTCACCCAGACAAGAGCCTTCCCTGTGCCAATGTCTTTCCTACGGAATTCCCTGCCTTGGGCGGCCAGGCAAGCTTCAACGGACTACTGGCTGTTTTAGGTGCCTGCTAAAAGTCTCCTCTTTCCAGGAGGACTTTCTTGATGACCAGCCGCAGTTTTATCTTGTTTTTAATATATAATTTTAATTCCATTTATAGGTCAGTGTTCTAGAATTCTCCTGCATGTGCAAACATGTACAAAAGCCGTTCATGGTTGTGTTGTTGTGTGTGCTTTCAAGCTGTCTCTGACTTATGTCAACCCTACGAATGGAAGCCCTTGTCCTTCAGGGCCCCGCTTGGCACTTCTAAAGTCAAGGATGCAACTTCCATTAGCAAATCGATCCAACTCGTATTTGGCTTTCCTTCCTCTTCTGCCTTCGACTTTCTTTAGCATAATTGTCTTCCACCTTTGGCATTCCAGTTACCTATAATTATCAATGCTATTAGTGAAATAAAAAGCAGGAACTCTTTCTTTGGAGTCCCAGAAAGAACAGGTTTGAAGCTCTGCAGTGGGTGAAAAACTCTGAGACTCGTTCCAGCAAGGAGCATTCCCCTGTGCCCCCTAAAGGCGGTGGCCAAGTGCTGGGCATGGAGTCCTCCCCTGAAGGCAGAAAAGGTTTGGCCAAGGCAGCGGGTTCCTTCGCAGTGTCGTTCCCTCTTCTCGCAAATCCACGCTTTCAGAGGCGTTCCGTCCTCGCTGCGCCAGCCATGACAAAACCAGAGCAAGAGTCTGAAAAGGCGGCCACAACATACAAAGACATGAAAGGCTTCCCATCATCGTGACAACGCTGTGCGGCCAGGTTTCCTTGGCAACACACCTCTGAGCCTCACAACAGGTCCTGGGAGCCTGCCAAGATGCATGTGAAGAGCATCTCCCCAGAGCGTGGAAAGACTGCCATAGGCGCAAAGCACACGAAGTTCCTCATGCCAGGGCAGGAGTTAGTGCTGGGAATGGGTCCTGCCTTAGTGGTACAGCCCCTGCCATGCATGCCAACGGGCCACCGGCATCTCCAGGTAGGACACGGGCCAACCCCGATCTGAAGCCCAGTGGAGCCACCCTTGCTCTCTCTTACGACCACCAAGTAAAGATGCTCCCCTCCTCCTCCTCTTCCTCCTCTTCCTCCTCCTCTGCATCTTCTTGCAGCCCTTTGCCATCTCCTTGCATTATTTCTGGTATTGTTGTGCTTTTAAGTGTGTTAATGGATCTGTTTTATGTTTAAGATGTTTTAACCTGTATTTACTTACTCAAAAAGCCATACAGAATAATAATACCTTTGTGAAGTCAAAATCACCTGCCAACAAAAGTGCGTATAGTCAAGGCTATGGCTTTCCCAGTTGTGAGGTGTGACTGTGAGAGCTGGACCACAAGGAAAACTGAGCGCCGAAGGATTGGCACCTTTGAATTGTGGTGCTGGAGGAGACTCCCGCGAGTCCCTTGGACCACAAAAAGATCAAGCCAGTCAACCTTAAAAGAAACCAACCCTGACTGCTCTTCAGAAGCTCAGAGACTGAGGATGAAACTCAAATGCTTTGGCCACCTCATGAGAAGGAAGGACTCCCTGGAGAAGAGCCTGATGCTGGGAACGATTGATGGCAAAAGGAGAAGGGGACGGCAGAGGGTGAGGTGGCTGGATGGGGTCCCTGGGGTGGTGGGAGTGGGCTTCCGGAGATGGTGCAGGCCAGGAGAGCCTGGAGGAAGGTTGCCCATGGGGTCGCAATAGGTCGAACACGACTTTGCAACTAAACAAACTAATGAAGTCAACCAAGATGTCAATACCACTTGTGAACTTTCAAGCTCTCTGGGTCCCTTTCTCAGGCAAGAAGAGATCTGAAGATCTCAAACACATGGGTGGCCAGGGGTGGGGTGAGACCTTTGAATTGGCCTAATGAAGGCACCACATTCTCTGTAGGGAGGGGTCTCTCATGACCGACTTTGTTAATTACCGCTCTGGCCACTGTTGCAACCAAAGGACTGGCCAGCAAATGGCTAAGTGCAGAGGTTTGCTCTTCCCCCAGCCAGGGGGCCCTCCACAAATCTTAAATGACACCTCCCATCATTCTCAGTGTCAACCGCACTGAGGATAATGGGGCTTGTGGTCCTACACATCCAGAGGGCACCTGGCTGGTGCAGATGAGACGAACAGCAGACCCAAGAGGCACACTCCTGCTAAGAGGTAAGAATGCGCTTTGGCGTGTTTGCAGGTCCTCCAGAACAGCCCCAGAACTTTGCCCTCGAGGCAAAGCATTTGGGGGTGGCTTTAGGATGCGATCCAATGCAAGTCTAGGCAAATGCAGGCCTACAATTCCCAGCATGCCCCAGCCAGCAGGGCATGCTGGGACATTGGGGGGGGGTATTTATTTTATTTTTTAATTTTCAAATTTATATGTCACTCAATAGCCCAAAAGGACTCTCTAAGTGGCTAACAATATACGAGAATCAGTCCAAGGGGAAGAAGGGAGGAAATCTGTGGGAGCAGAGTGAGCACTAAAGCTCAGTTTTTAAATTCGAGTTTCATAAAGTCTGTGAAGGAGATTTTTCTGTCTAAACTTGCATAGGATTGCCCATTTAGCCGAACTTTTCATTCTGCTTGGTAACACATATAAATCGAAAAATAAATAAAAATAAATAAATGAATGAATAAACACACGTTATTACGTGGCATTCATATCCTCCCTTTCTTTTCCTCTTGTGAGGAACACAAGGATGTTTGGACAGCTCCATTTTATCCCACAATCACAGTCCTGTGAAGTAGGTCAGTGGTTCTCAACCGCCAGTCCCTGGCCCGGCACCGGTCCGCCGGCATTTCTGCCAGTCTGTGGCAGTGCTTGCGCTGCCGATTCCCCAGCTCTTCCTTGCCAGAGGAGGCCGGAGAGCGGCGAGGCAGCTCAATGGGAGCCGCTGGGAGCCGGGAGCCGCACGGCGCCGGGTCTGCCCTCTGAGCGGGACCCCGGGGACCGGGCCTTTCCCTTCTTCTTTTCCAACCGGCCCATGTAGCCTCACTTTTCGAGAGCAGCTCCTCCCACACGGTGCACGGGCTGTTTGCTGTAACATCAACTGCTGATAAAGGCAGAGGAGTGATCTGGGAAGGTTTCCCAGGGCAGGGGGCCACCCAGGGCTGCTCTGAACTGGCAGGGGAATGCCTGCATTCCTAGGCCTCCTGCCCCTCCCTGCCTTCAGAGCTCTGTCTAGCTGCAGCCCATCTCAGGATAACCTCCCAAGCACCTGCGGTACCCACAGGGCTCCGCGGCCATGTGCCTGGACAGCACCTCTGCTGCTGCAGCCCCCACCTCCTGGGGCCCTGGGGTTGTCCTGCTAAAGCAGAGGCAGGCTCAGCAGAGCTCAGCTCGCTCGCCCTCTCCGTTTCCAGGCGAGGAAGCTTTCTCCGCTCACGCATCTCTCTGCCATTCCCCAATCAGCTGTTGCTTTGGAGCACCCTACTGTGCCTCAGAATGGGCTGCAGGGAGGGAGTGGCTGGAGGGGGACACGCGTCCCCACGCATGTAGGCAGGCAGGCAGGCAGGCAGGCAGGCAGGCAGGCAGGCAGGCAGGCAGGCAGGCAGGCACACGTGTGCCGGGTCCACTGGCCAGCTGCTCCTGTTTCCGGCTGGCGACTGCAAGGCAGCAACTGCCTGGCCGGTGCTTCAGAGCGACCCTAGAAGTGGGGGGAGAGGAGGAGGAGGAGGGGGAGGAGGTCACACAGCAGTGAGAGACGGAGGAGCTGGCCTCGAGGCTGTGCAGGCCCACGCGGCCCCCTCGGCACACCGGCCTGGCACTGCCTGGAGCGCCTGGAGTTGCAACATGCAGCTGGAGGGCGAGCACAAGACGCGCTTCGAGCAGGCGCTGGCGTGGCTGAGAAGGGAACTGGTAAGTAAGTCCCAGCTTGTTTCCGTTTCCACAGGTGCTTCGTAGGAGCCCACAAGCAGAGACAGGTTGCCACCATCCTCTTCCTCCCATCTCACCTAGCAAGGCGGTCGCAGTTGCCCCACAACAGGCAGGAATTCTGCAGGGGAAGCTTGTTGGCAGGTGCCTGAATGGGAAGCTCTTTTCTCACTGCCAGGCACAAGGGCTAGAAATACTGAAGGGTGGGGGGAAGCATCACAGCAACCAACGTCCCTCCCAGGCCACCAGCTCCCCCCCCCCCAAGACATAGAGCCATCAAGCATCATTAAGGACCCATCACATCTCCATCCTTCCTGGGAGGTGCTCTGAGGCGGCACAAAGATCCGTTTGGCTCTGCACAACGACCCTGCGAAGTAGGCTAGCCTGGGAGTCCGTGGTTTGCCCACGGCCTCCTTGGAAGCTGAATGCAAGTTGAACCCGGGTCGGCCCATCTTTGCTTTCTCACCCCCAAAGTGTTGAAGTCTTGTGGAAGGTGAGACTGGAATGTGCCACGCCAGGGGCACAGACACACCACACACCCTGCCAGGCACGGATGAAGCCGGAGCGCCAGAAATCGGCGCACCCGCCAATGGAACGAAGTGTCCGCATGCCTCACCCGCCTGCCTGTTTCTGGCAAGGATGCGCTGGAAGGTCTTCTGCACAGTTCAGGTCCTTTGCTCCTGATTAAAAAAAGAACATTTGGGCCTGTTTAAAAGGTGCCCAGGGTGCCATCACTTCTGCAGTCACCTGTGTATTTTCTTTCTTTTTTCCCCTTCCTCCCAGCCACCAACGGCTTCCCATCTTTCATGCGCATTCCTCTCACTGTAAGTGGTCAAGATGCCTCTCCTGAGACAGTTCCCGATAGTAAGATCTTTAAGCTGAAACATGCCCCTTTTTCCTATTTTGCCTTTGGCTTCACGCCAGAGAAAGTCTTCGGAGGGCTTGGGGCCTGGATCCAAGGTCGCATTTGGATGCCAGGAAGCGCTTCCTGGCAGTTAGGACCCCCAGGGTGTGGGATGGGCTTCCACGGGAGGAGGCTGAGGCCCCACCGGTGCGGGTGTTCAAGGACAGGCTGGACATGCGCATGATGGGCATGTCGTGAACGGAGCCGGCTGGAGCTGGGGTCAGACTAGATGGCCTGGGAGGCCCCTTCTGCCTCGCTCTGCTTCTGTGTTCCATGTTTCTATCGGGAACCATGAATCTCAGGGAAGCCCCCTTTCCCACCCCTGTGCTGCCCATGGCCCCTGGTGAAATAACGATTCGAGAGCTCTGAGGGTCTCTGGTGCATCTGACACCCCCACCCCCCCGGATTAGCTGACTTTTTGTGCATGTGCTTCACCCTCGGCTGCTCCCCCACCCCCCCGGTCCTACTCAATCTTTCTGCCTGATGCTCTTTGGCTAGATTTTTATTTATTATTTCAAGTTCTTGTATCCTGGCCTTTACAATGTTTCAGGGAAGCAACACAGTGAAATAAATAACTAGAACTATGAATTTCCTAAAATCAAACGCCATCTTCTCTCTTGCCATTCATCCTTTTTTTTTTTTTTTTTCTTCAAACAGTGTCTTCCTTAGGAGAGCAGGTCCTGTAAACACACAGACATATCAGAAAAATTTCTGTTAGAGCAATATGACAATGGAACCAATGCCCCGGGGAGCCTGCGGACTCTTGCACACTAGAGACATTTAAGGTGCTGCTGGAAGTCATTCGACAGGATGCTTTAACTTGGAATCCTGCATGGAGCAGGAGTTGGGCCTGGGGGAATCTTGGTCCCTTCCAGTTCTTCTATAGGCTGGACATGCGCATGGCGGGCATGTCATGAGTGGAGCCAGCTGGAGCCAGGGGTCAGACTAGATGGCCCGGGAGGACCCTTCTGTTTCAGTGATGCTACACCAGGGCACTAGGAGGAGTTACAGTTGCTCTGAAAGGGTTGTCCCAACCCTGCACTCCACGGCCGGCCTGTTGCCTCTGGAGTTAGTCACATGGCACATGGCACAATGCTGAGTGTCCGTGTGCGGACACCTGCAGTCCAGGAGGGGCTTGCCACATGCACCTTCCTCCACTCACAGGATCGTGTTTCCTGAAGATGCTTTCCTTGATTGGCAGCCCAGTGTGTAAACAACCCACACATTCAAGAGCAATAAAACTAAAGTCTTTTAATGCTAATTGTCTACAAGATTTACAACTCCATAGATAAGCTCCCTAATAAGGTCCTTGCTATGCAGATGTGAACCCTCTAATGGCTTCTCTTCCCACTGGGATTACACTCCCAAGTCACGCCTTTCCTCTCTCTTACGTAATAAATTTTGATATCTGCGTAAGATGTGTCTGTTTTGGGCTTTTGAGAAATCCACCACGCCCACTGTGTCTTCGTTTCCGGTTCAGGGAGATCAGCGTCAGAGGGGGAAGGGGCAGTTTGCTCTGCCTCCTTCCGAGTAGACCTTGCAGCTCCCCCCTCTCATGACTCTCTGGCTTCATTAAAGGTCCAGGCATTTGCTCAACGTGCTGGGAGTCAGAGGAAGGCGCAGCAGCTGGCTCAGCTGTCCCTGCGCTGGGTTGTGGGGCCGGCCCTTGGACACTGGGTGGCAAGTGCAAGTCCTCCTCATGAGTCACTGCTTCTGTCGGGGCTTCATGCACGACCCGCGTTCGGGCCTTGTGGGAATGCTGGACATTCCGCATCCATCACACCCAGTGCAGCAGCATGGCCAAAGGCTCCGCCACGGACTCTTTTTCGGCTCACACTGCCATGGAAGGTGCTCTCAATCCTGAGCAAGATCGCACTCCAGAGGAAAACGATTCCCGATCACTGGAGAGGGGCTTGCACTCAAAGGGTTTGGGGCCACCTCCAGGTGTTGGAGGGCCCATGGGCAAGACACCCTCAACGCCCCCCCCCCAGGGAGTCGACATTCTCCTCACTCTTGTCATCTGCCGCTATTACTCACAGAGTTTTTTCATTGCCACGGCTACCGCTTGCTTGCTGCTTGCTTGCTGCTTGCTTGCTTGCTTCAGGACGTTGAAAATACACAACGGATCTGAATTTGGTGTTCCACCCTGGCCTGTTGAGAGCCTCACAGAAAGTGTTATCTGCTGGTGTTCTCGAAACTCTCCTTGAACGAGGGCAAGGCCAACGATATCTCGCACTGTCTCGAGGGTCGTGTCCCGCACAGCAAAAGGTGCCACTGTGGGCAGAGAAGCATGCAAAGTTTTCTTTTATCTGCTCAGAGGACATTCTCAGAGATTAGCCAAGTTGGAAGGGGCCAAGAAGGCCATCAGAGCCAGGTCCAAGCTGAAGTATCCCAGAGAGATGGCTCTCCAGCTACATCTTGGAGGCCTCCGGGGTGCCATCAAGTCCAACGAGTGCCCCCCAAAATGTCCCATCCTTGGCAGAGATCCTCAACTCCTCTAAACTTAAAGTTGGGGCCTCCTTTATGGAACAGATCCATCTCCCATTTGGTCTTCCTTTCCTTCTTCTGCCTCCAACTTACTCCATCTATACTGCCTTTCCCTCCCAGCCTTGCCTCCTCATGACGTGCCCAAAATATGATAGCCCCATCATTTTTCCTTCCAGGGAGAATTCTGGCTGGCTTTGATCTAGGACCCACTTCTTCCCCGTCCTGCCAGTCCAGGATACTCACAAAGCTCTCCTCCAGCACCTTTCAAACAGATTGTTGGCTTCACAGAATTCTAGGAGCTGTTCATTTGCTCTGAGCCCTGGGCCAAACTGTCCCACAACACTGGCTTCTTCCTTTTACCTCTACTCTTGCATGCTGCTCACCAAGGATTATTAGCATGGCTTATTCTGTGTGTTATAATTCCCGTTCAGATGTCTGCATAATCATTTTAATTGCCATCTTCTTCAGCATTTGTTGCTGTAGCATAGACTTGAATGGTATTTGCATTTTGTAAAAACCTGCCTGTTCAAAGCAAGCAAGCACTGACTGGAACATCATGTCTAGTTTGGCCTGCTGCCTTTCAGAACTATAACGCTTTCCAGGGATCTATGTGAAGTGTTTCACAACCCATATAATCTCACTGGACTATATTGTCATTATAAAAGTGCAAATTAACGGTTTCCTCAGGCTAAGCAGTACAAACAGTGGAGACTGGGGTAGAAACAGGAAAATCCAGAGGTTTGTTCTGACGCTGTGGTTGTTCAGGTCTGACTTTAGACAGACCCATTCAGTATTTGAGGACTGAATGATTTACTTGGTGGTGGGTCAATGAACTGCACCAGAGTCTTGGAACAAACTGGCTGCCGGATGTGTCTTCATTATCCCTCGCCATCGAATACGTAGGTTGGCTAGATGTAATGGGAGGTGTAGGCCAAAACATCGGGAGAGGCACATGCTGAGGAGTACAGCTAAAAATACCTTTCGGAATAAAGACGCAATGGTGGGCCTCCATTTCTGTCACTCTGGCCCAGGGAGGTTGACAATCCTGGAAGTTGGCTTCCCAAGATTTCTGGAGGGCACCAGGTTGCAAAGCATGTTTTATCCTCGAGGCGAAATCCAGCACAGGCTTAGGCAGAGGTGACGGCCAACCACAGCCAGCGCTGTGTTTTCTCCTGTTTGCAGTGCTAGTCCACAGGCAGCAGATTGTGGCTTGAACTGTGGCTGCTCCCACAGCGCAACTAAGCCAGCCCACCATGCATGAAGCAAAGCCACACCAATCCCTGGTCAGCAACTCTCCGAGGAATCTCACGTTCTCCTTTGCTTCCTTGTCCAGATGGAAATGCGGCTGCAGGACCAGCAGCTGCTGGAGAAGCTGCTGCAGCTGCACACCAACCTCCGGGAGCTGAAGGTGGAGTGCGCAGACTGGGAAAGCTCCGATCCAAGCAGGGACGGGTTTGGGTGCAGAGCCCGCTCCAGTTCTGAAGACACAGGTGCTCCGGTTCCACGGAGAAAATCCCTCAAGCTCCTGACCAGCAGGAGAAAATCTCTCCCATAATTGCTCCCAAGAGTCTTCCTGCTTAACCAGCATCTCTCTTTAACATCACACAATTTGCATGTTCTTTGCCGGCAAAGAAATACATTTTGTGATCAGGAAGCAGAAGCATTGAATCACAGAATCTCAGGCTCACAGAACTGGAGGGGCACAATAGGGCCATCGGGTCCAACCCATTGCTCAATGCGGGGCTCCGAGTTATGCAAAACGAGTGTTTGCATTCTTGAGGTATCCTGCATGCATAATATATTCATTTTTTAATTTTGGGCATACATTTTTGTACAACGGGAAGAGGCTGAGGTTGGCTGCCAGTCTCAGTGGACACAGGATGACATTCCAAGGTGTCATCACCAACGTTGTCATCCATGTATTTTATTTATAAAACACCCCAAAGTACTCCCCCACCCCCATTATTTGTGTGTGTGTGAGGGCATTCACACACATGTGCAGCTTCACAAATCTAGCCAACTGATATTATGCAGACCGTAAAGGAACAGGCTAAAGCAGGAAAGAAACACGAGAGGAAGACACTGATGCCAAACCCACACAGATGGCAACACGGACAGCAGGCCTTCCTGCTGCTTCGGCTGCCACTCCTCGCCCGCCGCAGGCCAGCACGGGGACCACCTGCGCTCTCCCGTGGTCTCTGGCTGGACCTCGGTTGGCGTTGCCGTTTGGCGCCGTCAAGGAGGAAGGGAAGAGGAGAGACACTTCGAAAGGAGCCGGCCACGAGCAGGGAACCACACAGCACTGGGTACGCCTCCTGGGAGGGACTTTTCTGGGGGGGGGGGGATTATGACTACATCTTATTATTATTGACATTATTCATTGTATTTTGTATTATGGTATTATGTATTGATATTATGCATTGCATCATGTATTATACTATTGTATTAAGGTTTGTTTGATTCTGAATCGCATACAGTTAAATATTGTATCGCTTGATTGTATTGCTCTAATGTATTATTGAATTTTTCTGGTTTGGTTGGTTTTGTTTGTGTTCTATTGTAAGCCGCCCAGAGAGCCCTGTGGGCTACGGGGAGGTACATAAATGAAATGAAACGAAACAGAAAAGTATATGGCAGGAAGAGCACTACAATACTGGAGGGAGGGAGGGGCTGGCCCAGGGTGAGGCACCTTCCGGTGGCCCTGCAAGTCACAGGAGCAGCCAAGAAAAGATTTTGGCGCTCGAACCAAGCATGCAGACTTGGGCCAATGAAGTCCGGGGGGCACTTAGGAGAGTGCCTGATACCATCTCCTGATGCCTTTAACATTTGCAGCGTGGGCTTGCCCACAATGCCTCTTGGCCTGCTGCCCCAGGCCCGATGCTACGTCCTACGCAAAGGGAGCAAGAAAGATCTCCCTGGCAAAATGCTCCCGGATCTGCCAGGAAAACATGTCCGAGGCCCGTCAGGTGCATCTAATCGTCTTGTAGAGAGCCCAAGACTTGCCTGCCAGCTGTTGGAGGAGGAAGCCATGGGGGGGGGGGCACTGCAGGCACCTGGCACGGCTGAGCTAAGTAGGCTCTGCCTCGAGGGAAATAAAGCCGTTCCACCTGCCCGCACTTCGTTTCCCTGCTTGTGGCTCTCCTGACGCGCTTCCCTCTGCTCCACCGGGCCCCTCTGACCTCGATCAACGTGTCAGCAAGCGTAATCCACCTTCAGACTCTGCTTGCCAGCAGGAAGCTCTCCATTAGTCGATATTAACATAGCTGCAGAAGGCCCTCGTGCCCACCCAAGATCACAGCTGCTTACGCCAGATGAAGGGCCACCCCCCCCCCCCACTCTGCAGAGCCGAGCTGCGGCTTAAAAGGCACGGGAACTACATTTGCCAGGTGCGGGGCTATAAAGCTCCACAAAGCCCGTTTGGCCAACGACCACCATAAGAACATGAGAAGGGCCCCACTGGATCAGTTCAACAGGGCATAGAACCAAGCTTCCGGTCCCCCGGGGGGTGTGGGGGGGGACCAAGCATCTGGGGAACCACAAGCAAGGTTTCGGGGCAACAACCCTCCCCGTCTCCGTCGCCCACAAAGGTTGGAATCCTTTTGCACTGGGAGCTGGGAGAGGAACACCCCTTGCAATCCCCTCCACCTTTGCTAAATCCCCATCTAAGACACATTTATTTTACAGCATTGATGCACTGCTCCATATCTAAGCAGATACTGGAGGGGTGAACAGTGACGATCAAACATGTACAAGAGTTAAATAATAAGATTAACATGGGATTTTGATAATGCCATGGTTGGTTGGTCAGTCAAGGGAGTCTTCCAGAAATAGAGTCATTTGATTATTTATTTATTTATTTATAACTTTTCTAGACTGTCCCGTACCGTGGTCCCAGGACGGTTTAACACTAAGTCCACATAAAATAAAGCACAACATCCTAGTAAAACACTGGGAAAATAAAAAGGTTTTAGCCTGGTGCCGAAAAGAATTAAGTGACGGCGCCAGGGGAACCTCTCTGGGGAGTGAATTCCACCATGGGGGAGCCACCACAGAGAAGGCCCTGAAACAATGCGGTGGGTGCCTGCCTGACCTTGAGAGCTGTAAGCTCTTCAGAAGTGGAGCCGTCACATGGAAAGCTCTGCTCTGGAGGAATTTTTTTCCGGCTGCAGGTCCATGCAGAACCACCAGCGTATATGACTGGGTGGCCACAGTCACAGGGGAGAGGGTCCTCCACACAGGGACCTCAGGGACATGCAGCTTCTGTCTCAAAGGACCATTGTTGTTGGACTATCCTGAGACTTTTAAGTACAGGACAAGGTACAAAAGCTTTAAATAAACAGATAAAATACCATGGCCCAAGTACTTTGGAGCTTTATACCCTAGTGCGGAAATTTTACGCCTGCAATGAGCTGAGCTGTGCTCTACCTTCACCAAAGGAGCTGCAAGCCACAGAGCTCCGTTCCCAACTACCACCAACCTGCTGCTTTCTGCATTAGCTTCAGCCTCCAGAGCAGGCTTAAGGGCAGCCCCACACAAGTCTTGAGGGTCCAAGCACCTGCCAGGGAGAGGTTGTAGCTGGCGAACCAGACAGAGCCAATTAAGGTGCAACCTCCCATGGCCAACCGGGACTCCAGGGTGATGGAGGATGTCAGTGAATGGCCCATGGCTGGGGGAGGGAGGAGGGAGAGGCAGTGTGGTGTAGTGGGACTGGGACTCAGGCGATCTGGGTTCGAGTCCCCGCTCTGCCATGGAGCCCACTGAGTGACTTTGGGCCAGTCCCAGGCTCTCAGCCCAGCCTACCTCACAGGGTCGTTGTTGTGGGGATAAGATGGAGGAGATGTAAGCTGCCTTGAGCCCTTTGTAGGAAAAAGGCAGGATATAAATCGAAAAATAAATAAATAAAATAAATAAATAAAACTATGAAACTGGGCTTTCAGCACGAGCGCAAACCCACCCAGCAGGGGCAATGAGCCTGACTCGGGGACGGAGAACCTGTTTGCTCGGCCGCAGGGATTCTGCGGTGCCAGGATTCTGCGTGTTTCTTGGCCCACCACTGACCCGGGCCTCGCAGCCCCTCCTGACCTCTGCCCCGTTCGGAGCAAACAGGTCCACTAGTAAATCCCCAGCAGTCAAAAGCAACAGCTTTGCTTTCGCTGCGAGGACAATGCCACCTGGAGTCTGGATGGATGCACCAAGGAAGTCCACTTTGCAGGACTTGCAAGAGCCGTGCGGCCGCCGCCACTGCTCCACCTCGCGTTACGCTGGCGTAGCAAAACCGGGTACCGCCCGGACTGGCAGCGGTTCGGCGGCACGAACGTGAAATGCACCTCTAAACTGGCATCGGGGCGCGGGAGGAGGGAGAGAGAAGCACCAGAGCGGATGAAAATACAGTCTTGGCTTTAGAATGTTAGTAGGGGGTTGACCCGGTAAATCCGATGTATGTGATGTTTGATGTTTTTTAGTGTTAGTTTAAAATTTTAATTAAAAAATTAAAAAAAAGAAAATATAGTCCTGGATCCAGGTTTACTCATACTTTTGAGTAAACCTATTGAAATGACTAGAACTTTAGACTCAATGCGTACTCCAGGGTGGATCCAACCCATAACCATTAATTAATAGTTATGCATTCATCGTACCGATCCATAAATGGTGATTAGCGCATTACAAACGCCTCCGCAGCTCCAGGCAGACGCGCAACAGCCCCGCCCAGGCTGATTCGTTTTTTTCCTCGCTCGCCCCGCCCCTTCCTCCGCCAGCCCCGCCCCCCGCAATTCGCGGCGTCACGCGGCCACGCTCGCCCGGCGTCCTTGCCGCAAACCCGATCACGGGATTGCGCATGCGCAGTTGCCGAGCCTCTCGGGGGCTACCTAACAGAGGGGGCTCCCTTCCTGAGCGAAGACAGGCTTCGACGCGCGGTCGCGTCCCTCCCTCCGCTGCCCTTGCACGCATGCGCGTTCTAAGCTGCGCCTCCTCGCGAGCGGGGATTTCCGAGGCGAGTCGGCGGGGACAAAGGGAGTGCGCATGCGCTGTGTCTGCTCCTCAGGCCCTTCCCTTGCTTCAGAGACAGTCTGCATAAAGCATTCTCACGTACACGAGTCTCCTGTTTATCCGCCTTTCTTTTCCGCACGCAGGTGTGACTCACCGCGCTGCACGTCCTTCTTCAGGGAACCCCACGGAAAGTCAAAAATTCACCTCAGCCCCCCGCCCCAAGCTGCATTTCCCGCCCCTCAGACCGCAAAACGGTGCAATTTGCACTTCTGGAAGCATTTCTTGCTTGTTTCAATTGATACCATCTTTTAATACAGTGTTTTTATCTTCGTGTCCTTTCTACTGTCGTTTTAACTGGTTGGTACTCCACCTTGAGGTGATAGATTGAAGTTCATAATCTCAGAAGTGCCCCGCCTTTAAATGGGGTGCGCAAATTAGGATCCATGTCTTAACTTTTTAAGCTGTATAACAGCCTCCTCATAAAACAGGAAGGAACCAAAACTTAGTATGCCATTAATGAGTGTCCCACTGAGGGTCAAGTGGGAATCCTGTCATGGCACCTTAGTGCGAAATTCCTTCAGAATGGC
Organism: Varanus salvator macromaculatus; assembly: GCA_023646645.1. Lineage (NCBI taxonomy): Eukaryota > Metazoa > Chordata > Lepidosauria > Squamata > Varanidae > Varanus > Varanus salvator. Next base: position 2,936,759 of record JAIXND010000771.1, on the reverse strand, counting down.
TGCCTCATCTTAGCCAGCCTGTCTTCACTGCATCCATTTATTCTTCTTTCTGTTGTACCTTTTTGTTGTTCACTGCCCTGGACTTAGTCTAGATAATGAAGTAACACACAGATGCTGAATACACACACAGACACACACAGTTAAAACTCATCTCCTGACAGCAACCATTCAATATACTAAGCAACAGACTTGCTGCCACTGTGCCTGTATATGAGGCGTTTTATATGTAGTTTTTTCCTTGCTTTGCTTCCACAACAGTCCTTTGAGCTAAGCCTGATTCCAAAGTAATGCATTGGTCTGAAGCAGTTGCAAGGAAGCAAGTCGCACGGAACAAAACTTAAAATCGTTGTTTCGTAGCTGCTTCGTTTGAAGGGATGGTTCAGGCACAACAATAAGCCAGATTTCAACACATGAAATGTTATATGAGAACCAGAATAGTATAAGGCAAATCCCTATATTACATATGTGAGCCCCTCATTTGTCCATCAAAGAAAGGGAAAAAAGGATTGGGTTCTTTATTCTTTACTTTAAAATTGTTCCCTGTTTTTATACCTTCTATCTATTTTTGTCTTTCATTTTTACTCAGTATGAATCCTCTTTGAAAGTCCTCTGAACTAAGTCAACACTTTTTTTAATATTTAGACAGCAGGAAGAAAGGGCTTGTCATACACAAGCAATCAGAACTGGCTGGTTCTGATCAACAAAATAAAATAGGTATAAATATGTTTTATTTAGCATTATCCTTTGCTCTAAATTGAATTTTGTACATTCATCTTATTCTGAGTCAGAGACTGTCGGTCTATCTGACACAGTATTTTCTGCAATGACTGGCAGCTGCTCTCCATCATCATCATCATCATCATCATCATCTTACAGGGACAGATGGGTTCATACCTTCATGGTTGGTACATGCTGCGTGTTGGCAGCAGGTATCCCCAGACATTACCCAAGCAAATTTTGCACCCACAGAAATGTTCGCACCTAAACCTTTAGAATTGCACCATTCCAACTTAAAGGTTTTTAAAAAACCAAAAGGGTTTGCACCGATTTAAGGTGTATTTTTCAAAAGAGAGTGGTGAACCACCAACAGACCCTCTAAAAGCCGCTTGGGCACTTTGGAGGGGCATCTGTGGCTATCAAAATGGAGGTCACAAAAACCTATCTCCAGAAAGAATAAGGAGGAAAAGCTGCAATGACCCAAAATGATCCCCAATCTCAGCCAGGAAGGGTAGCAGCAAGCCAGTAATGGTCACCCTACCATGCCACTTGGGCGGCATATAAATGAAAGTATAAACAAGCAAGCAAGCAAGCAAACAAACAAACAAACCCTGCTACAGTTCTTAGGATAGCTTGATAGGAAATTAAAGTTGTCTGGGCTTGAATGACATAAGAACCAGCCATGGCTCACTGCCCATGATGAGTTGCTGTCATGCAAAACAGATCAATGTATTGGTTTACAGACAATCTAATATCTAATTGTTTGTGCAAGAAAAATATAGAAAACAGTCAACAGATTCATTGTTTCAGAATGTTCACTCAATCAAATATATATTTTACTGTTGGAGCAGAGGTTAACAAACTGCATATATCTTTATGGCAATGAAAAACAAATGATTTTATGTTCAGAGCTACCGAATTAGTCCTATTTGAATGCATTTACTTGTCTTCTATATATAACTGATATAATTGTTTAAACAGCTTGCAAACATGAAGAGCTTAAAAGTCCAAGTAAAAGCAACACAACTTTTTTTTTTCAAAACTCTTATCAAGCTTGGCATTTTTTTAAACTTAACCACTTTAAAAATTAGGCCAAAATAGCACACTTGTCATTTTTTCATTTTTCTTCCTCTAGCTCACAAAATTGAAGAACACAGTATTGGCAAAATGTTCTACATGCAGCTGCTTATGAATAAGCGTGGGCCTTTGGCCAAGATATGGCTGGCCGCTCACTGGGATAAGAAAGTCACAAAAGCTCATATATTCGAATGCAATTTAGAGACTACTATTGAAAAGATACTCTCCCCAAAGGTATGAATCTATATGAGATGACTAATAAAATGCAGCAGCAGAAATGCCCCCAAGGTTTTACACAGCATCAAACAGAACATTTGATTGTATCCTTTGTTCAGTTGAATTTGTGAGATAGCTCTGTGCTGCAACAAAGACACAAAGCGTGATGTGCCCATGTGCGTGGATGCGCACACTTAAAATTTTTAATCTCCTTCCCCACACAGCTGGATCAGACAGTAATGCTGACTGGAATGTGTGTGTTTGTTCTAGAAAAGTAATTTCACATATTCTCAAATATATGACTACTGTTACATATGATAGTGTGTATATATATTTGTTGCATTATACCCCACTACTTGGCCTATGAATGCCCACAGGGTTGCTCACTAAGATCTAAAACAACAAAGAAGTTTCTTTCTCACAATGCTTGTACTGAGTTCAGGACTTGCAAAGAAAGTAGTTCATGACACAATGGGGAGGATGGGTTGTTGTTGTTGTTAGTCGACCCATTGTGACCCCATGGACAACATTCCTCCAGGCCTTCCTGTCCTCCACCATCCCCCGGAGTCTACTTAAGCTCATGCCGACTGCTTCAGTGACTCCATCCAGCCACCTCATCCTCTGCCGTCCCCTTCTTCTTTTGCCATCTATTTTTCCCAGCATTGGGCTCTTCTCCAGGGAGTCCTTCCTTCTCATTAGGTGGCCAAAGTATTTGAGTTTCATCTTCAGTACCTGGCCTTCTAAAGAGCACCTACCATTTCAGTAAATATGCCACTATTAGTGAACAGCAAGGGCAGGAGAGCTATCTCCTTGATAGTCTACAGATTGACTTCTGGAAGTCATTTAGTAGATCACAGTGAAGAGTCGGATTCTGATCAACATGAACCTGTGCTCAGATCCAGCAGGGCTCTCCTTATGTCTTTATTGTGGCCTTTCCCATCTATACCAATGTTGACTAATGTAAACACTTCCCCCAAGGTTAAAATTGCTCTGCGAACCTCAGGACACCTGTTGCTAGGAGTGGTGCGAATCTACCACCGAAAAGCCAAGTACCTTCTGGCGGACTGCACTGAAGCCCTACTTAAAATGCAGTCAACCTTCCGTCCAGGTATGCTTGCACTCACTGTGTGTGTGTGCGTGTGTGTGTGTGTGTGTTTTAATGTATTGCAGCAGAGTAAACAACTTGGTTGATGTTTTGGACTGAAACTTCATAGAATCAACAAACAGTAGAGTTGGAAGGGGCCATGAAGGTCATTGAGCCCCAACCCCCTGCTGCTGCTGGACACCATGTTACACCATCCCACTCATCAACTTCCATCAACCCAGTGTCAGCATAGTCAATGGTTAGGTATTAAGGGAGTTGTCATCCAAAACATTTGGAGGGCACAAGGTTGCCTGCCTGTGGCTTACAGCATAAGGGCTGGGGTGCAGCATAAGGAAGGAGCAGTTAATTTCTGTGGATCTTCCAGCAAATTAGATCATTTTGTGGACTCCAAAGTGGGTGATTAACATAACTGTTCACAGCTATTCTCCTGACTAGTGTGCAGTATCCATGCTCCGTCTGGCTTTACTAAGGCTATCTCAGTTGCAGGTGATTATCCTATACACACTTACCTGGGAGTAAGTCCTACTGCACTCAGTAGGGTTTATTTCTGAGTGTATACCTGTGGGTTTAACTCACAAGTTTTTAATAGCTTGTATTTCAACGTTAAAAATAATTGTGTCACTTTTTTGTTCTCATTTGCAAAATGATGTCTGTGAAAAATGACATGAGAGTAGTTAATGATGAATGCATAGGAAAGCAATGTATGACCCCAAACCTGCAGGCAGCCCACAAAATCCTTAAAAAAAAGAAAGGCCATTACTAACAACAAAAAGGTTTCTGGCTTCCAAGGGTGTTGAGAGAGTTAGTATTGTGTGGTTTAAACAAAAGATACAATGCTGGAAACCAGCAGACAATAAAAGAGAGGCCCCAGTAAATTTTTACCACTCCATATCTATGCCTCATGAGGACTCTTCTGGAAATGGGAGTTTTGGAACAGAGACGAAATAACATTGAAAAATAGGAAACCAACAAGCACTATTCATCTAGTTTGATGCCAAGAAGTTCCCTTTTGAGAAGAGCTACAATCCTGTGCCTGCTTTCCTGAGAGTAAGTCCCTCTGAACTGCTGCCAGCAGCCCATCCAGTAAATGGGGCACATGAAGGGAAGGAATGCAAGGATGGGGCCGTTCTAAAACTTCTTCCCAAAGTCAGATCACCTCAGGATATGACCATGCTATTTCCAACCTCTGAGGAATCCGCTTGGTTTATTTTCTGAGCCAATCCAACCTGAATCAAGGAAATTGCCCATCTTTAAAAAATAATCCTCATTTATCTAATCCATTCTGATATAATATTTGCAGCATTGAACACTCCTAATATCACTTGTGACATGGACACAGCTTTGGTTTTTTTATTGGTTGTGGATATTTTTTTTTCCTGCAGGAGATAGAGGGATAGATGGATGGACAGATAAAAAATAATTGTAATAGGTCACCATTAATCTTTCTTTTTAGGACTTGTTGATCTCCCAAAAGGGAACTCTGAGGCAAATTATGATGCGATCACATTGCCAGAAGAATTTTATGATTTTGACACACAGCTCCCTGAGGTGAAGTAAGTATTTTTCCATTTGGAGTCTCTTTTTCTTTAAGAGTTTTCTTAGGATGCAGCCACTATGGACAGCTGTTCACATAATCACTCATATTCATGGGGGGATGCCATTAACTCATAACTGATTTCCACAATGGCTCCACTTAGCCAAGATGATAAGCCATGATGGTTTATAAGGCAGGGGTGGCCTGTTGTATTGTCTAGCAGCTTGGTTTGTTAAGTACACATATGCCACAGGGGACAAGTTCAGTTAACACAAAAAGCAATCCCTGGCTTGTAAATCACCATGACTTATTGTGTTGTGTGAACCGCACAGCGTACTAAACCATGGTGGATTATAAACCACAGCAGTTTAGCATGCTGACTGATCCCAGTGGACACTTGTTCTCAGAGACACAATACATATGCAAATTGCAACTTAATAGTCCACTGCTAATTTTTTCAGAAGTTTTTAAAAGAAGAAGGCATAGAAAGTAGCCTTCATACTAGAACTCTCTGGCTTTTTTAGGGGTGGTGTTCATGTGGCCTTGAGCTGCCCTCACTTTCCCAAGTGTGGATAACACAGAGGCAGTTTATTGAAAAGTCATACTGTGGCCAGCACTGAATGATAGGCCTTGGCTCAGTGGACAGCTCCATGCTCCTGCAGTGTCCCCTTCCTGCCTGATCATTTTTATACACAAAGGAATTTCAACCACAGTGCATGATTAAAATTCGCAAGGGGTTTAATGTGTTGTGTGAAATAGTGTCCTTAGCTTTCTGAAGTCAGCGTTTGCACAAAATCCTGTTGTCAAAGGCATGGAGGTTTTTGCATGATTTAATATTAACTATTTGACTTTCAATATTGATTCTTTTTCCCAACTAAGCCCCCAGCACCATTTCAGTGACTAGTTCCTGGTCATTTTTTAATTCTATAGTTTGGCTTTTCTCAACTCCTTTTGCAGATACCATTCATTCCCATGCCTACCCTCTACAAATTCTCCTGCCGCAATCCAGACAGGAAGTGGGCAAATATATATATGTGATGCAGTTGGGGCCAACCAGGTGCTAGAATGGGTATAGGGACTTCAGGAGAGATGTTGCTTTCAGTGGAAATAGCAATGCTGTAGGAGATTACGTGTTCCGTATTTTTAATCTCTTTACACAGGACTTAGTGCTGAAACATTTTTAAAATAAAATATCACAGAATGATAGGCAGTGCAACTGTGGGGATAAGGATATCCTTCATGGTGTTTAATTTTTAATATATTTCTTTAAAAATTAAGATGAGTATTCCTGGTGAAGTGATAAACTTGTACAGTCCAATATTATTGTTTGCATAATGTCTTGAACAAAAGAAGAGCCATGCTAAGTCAGGCCAAAAATCTGAGTCCAGCATTCTGTTCACACAGTGGCCAACCAGCTGCCCATGGGAAACCCAAACAGGGCATGAAGGGAAAGCACCCTCTGGCCTATCTTCCCCTGCGACTGGTATACAGAGGCATACTACTAACACTGAAGATGTCATTTAGCCATCAGCTCTAGTAGCCATGGCTTACTGTATCCTCCATAGATTTATCTAACCCTCTTTAAAGCCATCCAAATTGGCCAACATCTCATCTTGTGATAGCACATTCCATAGTTTAACCATGCACTGGCTGAAGAAGTAAACAAAAATAGTAACAGAAGCAGCCCTGTTTTGCTAAGAGTTTCTCCGCTCTTCTAACCCATGCCTTTGAGCACTTTGTAGAAAGACGGTGTATGTGTAATTGGCATGGAAATCAAAAACAGTAAGTAATATCCTAGAAATTTATAGACAAAATACAGCTCTGTGAAGCAACATTTTTTCAGTTTAGTCACTTCATTGTAGGTAATGCCATATTATTCTTCCTCAGTGCCATTGATGTTGCCCAGCATTTTACACTGAACCAGAGCAGAGCTGAGGACATCACACTGATTGAAGAGGATCTTAGGCAAGATGTGCTTCTCCGTGGTGACAGTTTTGGTGAGGTGGCAGTTTTTTCTTTAAAAGTCAAATTAGGAATGGTAGGTTAGGCACTAATATTAAGTTTTGTTAATTGCACTCTCAGTGATCAGAATCACCTAGTGCAGGGTGAAAGGGGCAGCAGTGGTAGTCTTTTCCTCTCCATCCTCTCCATACTGGAATGTAAACATAGAAGAGTATCACCTTTTTAGAAAGGACAGGGAGGGAAAGAGAGGTGGGGGTGTGGCTTTATATGTCAGGGAAGGGATAGGATGCAGTGAGATAGAATGCAGCACAGATGGGGATTCGGTAGAGGCAGTCTGGGTGAAACTTAGGGGTTTTGACAGGGAAAGAGACCTGACAGTGGGGGTATGTTATTGCCCTCCAGGTCAACTTGAGACCCTGGATGATGTCCTGACAGGCCAGATTCTAAGGATATCTCGGGGGAGAGACACAGGAATTATGGGGGATTTCAATCTCCCGGATATTACTTGGGAGACTCACTCGGCGGTGACAGCCAGGTCACGTCACTTCCTAGAAGCTCTAGAGGGTGGGTTTTTCACACAGAGGGTCTGAGAGGCGACGAGGGGGGGAAAGATCCTGGACTTGGTCTTGACCAAT
>JAIXND010000771.1:2905702-2924513 GCA_023646645.1 Varanus salvator macromaculatus | reverse complement strand
CCCCCCCTCGTCGCCTCTCGGACCCTCTGTGTGAAAAACCCACCCTCTAGAGCTTCTAGGAAGCGACGTGACCTGGCTGTCACCGCCGAGTGAGTCTCCCAAGTAATATCCGGGAGATTGAAATCTCCCATAATTACTGTGTCTCTCCCCTGAGATGTCCTTAGAATTTGGCCTGTCAGGACATCATCCAGGGTCTCAAGTTGACCTGGAGGGCGATAACATACCCCCACTTTCACGTCTCTTTCCCTGTCAAAACCCCTAAGTTTCACCCAGACTGCCTCTACCGAATCCCCATCTGTGCTGCATTCTATCTCACTGCATCCTATCCCTTCCCTGACATATAAAGCCATGCTCCCACCTCTCTTTCCCTTCCTGTCCTTTCTAAAAAGGTGATACCCTTCTATGTTCACATTCCAGACTTGTCTTTCATCCCACCAAGTTTCTGTGATTCCCACCAGGTCATACCCTCCTATTCCCAGGAGAGCTTCAAGCTCTTCCTGCTTCTTACCCATGCTCCTAGCATTGGTGTACATGCACCTCAACTCCTTCCCACTGCTTCCTTTCCTTGGCGTTCCCAGCCTCCTCCTTCCTCCCATCCTCCCTGATACCTGGCCCCTCTCTGTAGGAGTCCTGTCAGTTCCTGCAGTACCTCTAAAACCCTACTCCCAGAGCCCTGATCCTCTCCCCGCACTTGTCCAGTGCAGACACATTTCTGGGGGGCCTGAACCCACCCACCCGCCAGCTCAGTTTAAAGTCTTCTGGACGAAGCTCGCTAGAGCATCTCCAAAGGACCTTTTCCCCATCCTTGCCAGAAGTCCATTGACAAGAAACCGAGTGCCGTGGTCGAGGAACCCGAAGCGTTCCTTCTGGCACCACACCCTAAGCCAGTCGTTCACCTCGGAGACCCTCCTGTCCCTTCCTGGCCCAAATCCCCGGACCGGTAAGATCGACGAGAAGGCCACTTGGGCCTTTAGCTCCTTGAGTTTCTTCCCCAAGGCCTCGAAGTCCCTGGTGATCCCGACCACACCCTGCCTGGCCACGTCGTTTGTGCCCACATGGATCACCAGGAGCAGCTGGTGACCCCCAGAGCGAACAAGATGCTCCACTCTGTCCTTCACATGCCAGATGCGTGCACCCGGCAGGCAGCCAACCTCCCCCGTCTCCAGGTTGGGGCAGCACACTGCCGCCTCAGTGCTCCTCAGCAGGGAGTCCCCAACAACAATTACCCGCCGCCGTGTCTTCCTGGTGGTGGTGGGCAGCCGTGCCCTGGCCCTCGCCTCTCCTGCAGTGGCCCCCTTGCCGCTTGGTGTCCCAGGCTGGGTGTCCCACTGGTCCCCCAAGGCCTCATCTCTAGACAAGTTTTTGCTCAGCTGTTTCTGCAAATCCTGTATTTATGATTACAATTACACCTTGCTTGTGTGCACATGTGTGTGTGCATGTGTGTGTGCACACATCTTCAAATGTGCACACAGACAAGCCCAACTGAGATGAATTGGATTACTGATATGTGATAAAGGTTTAATGATATGTGTTTTCACAGGTGAAGAAATTGACATTTCAAGACAGCATAGTTTTTTCGGTGATAGCTTATTGACTAATTCCAGTAGCCTCTTGGCAGATCACAGTTTACAGCTGAATTTTAGTGGAGACAAAATTGCATTGGATAAAGATGCATATGCATTAAAGCATGATGGGTTTGGAGATGAAGGAGCTGCAAGAGATATGATTGGTATGTATAAATTCTGGCAAGATGGAGGCAGTGTGGGTTGATGGTTCCTAGGTCCAAGAAATTGGGGTACAGACTGTTCTGGATGTAGTAGCACTTCCTCTGGAGAAGGAAGTGCACTGGTTCAGATGTTCTTGGATTGAGCTTTATCTGTTGAGATCCAAGTGGATCTCATAGCAAGAAGCGCCCTTTCCCAGCATCATCTAATTTCCTAGATAGAGATTATCAGACTACAGTGATCCATGCTCTAGTAAACTCCAGGCTGGATTGCTGTAATGCATTATTGATGGGGCTTCCATTGAAATTGGTTCAAAAGCTCCAACTTGTACAGAATTTAGGTCCTTGTATAAGGGACCTTTGTGCGCTAATGGCACTATGTGCATGCAGTTCTTTCTTGTGTGTAGACAGGAGGGTCCAGGGCTAGCTTGCACTGTTCCATAAACCCACTCAATCCCCTAATGTCATAACTTTTGAGATGGCAAAACTTTACAGCTGGGTTGAAATGAAAAGCAATTCAGCTCATATACAAAACTATCTTTTGATAGAATTTTACCAGAGTTGCACTCTGCCTCAGTAATTTCATGTAACCTACTGAACAATTGTTTGTTTGTTTGGGGGGGGTGCATATTTATATTATAGAGGGGAAGATAAGAGTGAGATCAATAACTATTTACTATGTTCACATGACATAGTAAGCCAAGATTCTAGCAAATCCTGAATTAACACGAATGAGTAGCATCCCAGTGCATGAAGCCATTTGCTCGTGCTTGGCTCATCCCACTAGTGTGAGCAGCTAAACAAACCAGTTTCATGACTTTTTCTCAGCCACAACAAGATTTGTAGGCAAGAGCAAGTTCTGGTATGCTATCCTGGTTTGTAAAGGCGGCAACAAGCCATGATCCTGGGTTCAGACAACAAGCTAAACTAACTTTCCCCAATCTGATGTGTGCCAGACTACAATGTAGGCACCCACCCAAGGGACTGCCAAGGTGGAGTCCGTACAGGATGCTTTTGTAGTGCATCAGTTTCATTCACAGCTTGTGGGAGGGTGGGGGACCACATACACAGTAGAGGCACATTAGGATAAGTTAATAGTGTTGAATTGTCTTAAGACAACACAGAGAAAAGAACTTTCAGGACATAAACAATTAGCATATCTCAGAGTGCACTTCCAACAGAAGACCTTTCAGGATAGGGACATGTACATTTCGAAGTGGATTCCTGATCAGATCAGGACTTGCATCTTAAGTCTAAAGCTGTTCTTACAGCGGATGGTTTTAGCAAGCATACTGGGGCAGAGCTTTCACTCACTTTGTCCTGAAAGTGGCAACACACCAGTGAGAGGAACCAAAAAGAAGCAAAAAGAACATGCACAGTAGAAAGGATGGATTCTGTGGTTTCATTGTAACTTCAAGAAAATAGCACACGTTCTCCAGAAATGCATATGATTAAACAAAAACCAAAAAACCACCCTATAGCCCTACTACCCTAAGGTTCTGGAAGTATCTGGATCTTTCTTTTCACTTTTCTTGGCAAATGAGATAATACAGGCCCAACTGTTGTAATCTCCCCTCATGAAAGAGAATATATCATTTTCAGTAATGGTTGCAGCCCCTTCAAAGTAAGATTACACTGGATCACCAAACCATGATCAGGAAGAAGAGGATCCATCAAGTCTTTGCAAAATTGAAAGAAAGAAGGAATATTATAGAGGACTGATTTTGCAGATCTAGTTAGGCAGTTCAGTTGATCCTGGCCAGTACCGGGATCCCTGTTGTTTATTCTGAGCTTTGTTTGCTTTGAAACATTATCTCACAGGAAATTCATAAAACCAGCTGGATAAAGTTGATCCCTTTTCACCCTTTTTAATAGTGTACCTTTGAAGTAATCCATGTTGTCCCCCAGTGGATTACACACAGAATGTTGGTCGCATTGTCCAGAGTCTTTTTACTCATACTGCTTGGGCAGGCAGTGCCCCAAATTTTGTAGGACTGAGAATTCTACATAAGTCCTTCAAAATAATTGCTGGTAATGGTTCCTTGAGTATTTCGTAAGCTATGCTTTGTTGGCCTTTGTAAAAGCCTTAGATTTAACTATCTGACCTCAGTCAAAATTATTTACATAATTTCTTTTCATTATAAACATACTTTTATTTTTGTATGCATGTTGTTGGCATTCTTGAGAGCTGGACCGGACCCTACTATGTAGCCCTGAGACAGTGTTCCTTATAGCTAGTCATTCCTTTCTTACTGTGACTCATTTTCCCACTAGGCATGAAACCACAGCATCTTCTGAGATTACTGGTAGCTGCATTGCTTGTTACTATTTTTAAGATGTGGGTTGATTTCTGTTAGTCACTCCCATAACTGGCAAGACATGCAGAACATTCCCTAAAAGTGTAGTATGAAGATCTGCAGGCCTTTCCGCCCCAGTTCCACCTCAGCAGTGGCTGATGCAAGAACAGTACTAAGATGTTACTGAGATCGGCAGCAGAGGCCTCCTCCGGGAACCCTCTGTGAAAGAGGTTAGGAGACAGAGTACCCAGAGGAGGGCCTTCTCTGCGGTGGCGCCCCATCTATGGAATGCGCTCCCCAGAGAGGTCCACCTGGTGCCGTCATTATATGTTTTTCGGCACCAGGTTAAGACCTTTTTATTTAATCAATATTTTAACAAGTTTTAATATGGAATTTTATTACCATATTTTAATTGGAGCCAAAGTGGGTCATTAATTTATTTATGTTATACTGTTATGTATTGAATTTTATTTGTGTAAGCCGTCCTGAGGCTCTCGCAAAGGACAGCATACAAATATCTTAAATAAATAAATAAATAAAATGTTATCACCCATATTTAGATGGACAAAAAGAAAACAGCCTCAACTGACATAAACTAGGGGACCATCTGGATTCCTGCCACGCAGCATGACAAAATCATGAGATATGTGAGAACTGGAAGTTGAGCCAGGAAGTTCCATACCTAGGTTCCACAGTGGCTGTTCGACTTCTTAAGTGGGAAAATGTAATATCGTGGGTCCTCAAACTATGGCCCGGGGGCCAGATCCGGCCCGCCATGCCCATTTGGGCCCCCCGCACCCCGCCCGCGGGGAGGCAGAGGTTTGGTTGCCAGGAGAAAACGATCTCCAAGCAAGCAAGCTGTTGCCTCATGAGCCTGCCTTGCGGCACGTGCCTGCCCCCGCCCGCGCCTCACCTCACTTTGCCTCCTCGCACGCCCCGGACCGCACACACCACCGGCACCACCTTTCCAGCCCAGCACCAGCACCTTTCAACTGGGCCCCTGTGTAATATGAACAGCATAGTTCAGATCTGTATTGGTATTCTGCATGGCTATCCTCCTGTAAAAATCTTACCACACACGCACATGCAAACAGCCAAAAAATTTACCCTACAAACATTCTTCTGGCACCTTCTAGACAGAAGAGCAACTGGGCTATGGCATTTGGAACGGAAAAACAGCAGGCAGGGAAAGCATGAAGAACCCTCCTCACCACTCTCACTGCTGCTTCTTTACACTAAACTACTTTTTAAGGCCGCTGTGCCTGGCCATCAGGTTTGACCACACACAAATGCATAAAATGTCTAGTTCAGCCTGAACACACCTATTTTGCAAATCCTTTTTTTCCACATGTAAACTTCTGCATAATATCAACTCTGTATTTTCTTAAGATGATGTGCTTGGAACTGAGCAGAATAGCTTCATTACAGACTTTGACATGGAAGAAGAATTTTTTTTACCCCAAGAACTTCCTGTTGATAATACAGTGGGTGAGTTTGTAACCTGTGTTATACCTTCTGAAGCTGAACTGTCAGCTTCTTGCAGTTTGGCTAATGCCCCCCAAAATAAGACTTCCTGTGGGGTAATTGTGTCAGTCTGTAGCAGCAAAATTAACAAAAGGGCTTAGGGCATATGAAAGATAAGCTTAGGGCCTACTTTATCAGATGTATGGAGCCAACAAGTACACAAGGGAATAGAGAGAGAAAAAAACTGTAAATACATAGATCAAAGGGAAAGGAAATGCAAAGGATATAGTCTGTGATAAGTGACCATATCACATCATTTATTATTTTTGTCTCCTTGCTGATTATATGTAAAAAAAATGCAGAATTACAAAGTGTAAAGTGGCTAGCAAGAACTCACTTTCCCTAAGGCATATGTTCCACTCTTTAAACTTCTATTTCCATGGGTTTTACCATTCAGACTTTATAATCAATTTATTTTTATTGGCTGTGGATTGGTGTTTTGTAGACCATCCCAAATCTAAGGAAGAATCAAGAAGCCACAAACTTAATGAAACCACACAATTGTTGAGTGAAGATGAAGGCTTTGTGCTTCAACCAATTGATGATGCAGGTTAGATGTATCAGTTTCTTTTTTTAAATAAAGATGTAATACTTGTCTGATTGTACAGTCAGAAAAATCATTCCATTTTGTTGTGCATACCTTCCATCAGAGATCCTATTTCTTAACTCTTAGGTTTTCCTGGGTTCTCAAAAATGGTATTATTGTATCTGTCTCACATGCTTATATTAATCGTCAAGAAGAAACTGGTTTTTTTACCATATGAAAGTTTTGATAAATGTAATTATGTTTGCAGTGTGCGGAACTGAACTGTGGTTTCTGTATAATTAGCGTTCCTTAGAATGGCTTGTAACACATCGATTGTAAATGTTTCTTCTACCTAGTGCTAACAAGAAAGCAAAGAGGTAAAAGGAAAAGGAAATTACTTGTTGATGCAGTGAAGCAAGTAAGCAGAGCTGCCATGCAAAATCAGCTTATCAACTACAAGGACACTATGGCGCCATTAGATATTGCACCCCCAACAAAAAGGCTGATGATTTTGCAGGAGCTGGGCAGTGCGGATATGCTTCTCAACAGATCTACTCAGCCTTTACTCAATGAAGAGTTGCAAATGGTAATGTATTATCACTGTGTTTCCTGTTTCATGTTGCTATACAGCCAATGGAAAACTGGTGTGTCTAGGTTAGGGCTTCAGCGCTTAAGATATTTTCACAGATTCAGTGTTCGTGCCGCTTCTATTGTGATTGTCCATGAAAGAGGCGCCCTGTAAGTTGCTGGGGAACAGGGGAGTGCACCATTGCTCTTATGTCCAGCTTGTGGGCTTCGTAAAAGCATCTGGTTGGTTGATCACTGTGGGAAACAGTGCTGAGCTGGACACGCCTGTAGGCTAATCTGGCAGGGCTCTTATTCTCTTAAGGCATTCATAAATTTTAGGCTTTAATTCTAAAAATTGCTAAGGAATAGTTTTGAAGTCAAGAGATTACTATATAAAAGTGAAGAGTAGTGTAATACTTAACTGATTAGAGCGAGTGGTTCTTTTGTAACATGAGCCCATCTTCAGCTTGACTTCACGACATGCTCTGCATGTGTATATGGCAGCTCATCAGACAGTAGAACAGGCAACACTCTTGCCACTCTTCTCACGAAAATGAGGGGGCTACTTGGCTTGTGTGTGTGTTTAATACCAGGCTTGTAGACTGATCCATTGGTATGTACATCATTGAACATATTGGACACACACACACACTCCTTTGCAAACACTTAAGTGGGGCTGTCAAAAGTACGGAGTTCTTTTAAAACAAGATTTTTGACAGGTCTAAACAGGGTTTTTGATAGGGACATGAGCAGCCATGAAATCTCAACACTCTAAGAGCATAGGCAACTCTTTATATTGTGTCTAAGCAAGTTTCTTTTGTCTAATACAGTCTACTCTGACTGGCAACATGTTTCCAGGGTGTGAGGTGGGGATCTTTCCTTAATTTAACTGGAGATGCTAGGGACTGAAACTGGGAATTTACACATACAAAATGCATGCCCTGTATTACTGAAATATAACCTTTCTTCCAATAATTTTAAGCTCAGGTGCAACTTCAGTGACGTTTCCTTCCTCTTGAATGACAGCGTTGGCATTATTCCTGGTGTGGTCATTGCTTATAGTCTAATAACAATGACATATTCATGATACCTGATTTGGGTTCCCACATAATCTGAGTTGGTGGGTGCATCACTTGGAGCTGGAATTAAGAAGGGCTTTGGCAGATCCATTAAATGGACTTCAATTCATGTAGACATTGTTGCCAAGGGGAAAAAGTGGTTTAAAGCTCAGGTTTGAAAAAGTCCAGAATTATATAGGAAAAAAATGTGTTCTTGCAGCTGTTTGCTAAAAGTCTAAGAAATAGAAGGAAACAGATGCAACAAGAGCATGAAGTAGAAGAACAAAGCAAAAAGCAAGATGCCCAAGGTGAGGTTTTCGCATTTTTCTAGAACTGCTCCCTCTCCAGCTTTTTTCTGAAATAAGGATGCTTTATTTACTTCAGTGTTTCTGATGGAACGCATTCGGCAAGTGTACTCATGCAGAACACAGTGATTAACTCTGGGGGGGAGGGGGTGCCTTGTAACAATCCCGTGCTGTTTTGAGGCTAGGCTTGGGGTAGGGAAGTAAAACTGTCGCATGTAGAATAACAGGTATGGAGACATGGGCCAAAATCTGCACTGGCAGAAGGCAGATCTATCTCCTAACCCTAACCCTGCCATTGGGAAAAATGGTTTAGACTCTCTTCCAGAAATTAATGACTTCTGTCAGCTTACTCTTTTCCTGTTTAACTACTTTCAAAGACTCCTTAAAACTAAGATAAAATCTTTCCTTTCCCATAACACTGGTGACCTAAGGCATGGGCAACGTATACTTTAGCAGTGTTCCTGTGAACATTGATTTCTTATTCTTTAAAGAGAACATACTCTGCTAACTTCTACTGCTGAAAGTTATAGATCAGACCTCACAGTCTCATTGATAACACCCAGCCAAAACAGGGCTATTATTCAGAGAGATATAAGGACTTCACCCCACATTCTCCTTTCAGCCATGCCAATGGCTTTCCAATGAAGGCTTTAGTATTCTTAAAGGGATGCAGCTGGCAGAAGCAGTCCTGGGCAGTCCATTGTTCATAGCCATCGATATAGGCCAACCAGTTCTTGCTTACTATGGAACAGTTTCAACAAAACCCAGATGAATTAGTGTGAAGCCATTATGATAGAGAAAAAAATGAACATTTACTGCAGATCAAAATATTGTTACCCTCTGAAAAGAACTGCACGCTTTGAAAAAAGAAGGAATTTCAGAAGGAAACGTGTTCTGCCCTTGCACTGACAGAAAGAACCAAAGAGTTACATTCCGACAGTCTTTGTTGTTGTTGTTGTTGTTGTTGTTAGTCGCAAACCCATCATGACCCCATGGACAACATTCCTGTAG
Source organism: Varanus salvator macromaculatus (assembly GCA_023646645.1). NCBI lineage: Eukaryota > Metazoa > Chordata > Lepidosauria > Squamata > Varanidae > Varanus > Varanus salvator. Next base: position 2,915,502 of record JAIXND010000771.1, on the reverse strand, counting down.
GCCTTCCTGTCATCCACCATCCCCTGGAGTCCACCCAAGCTCACACTAACTGCTTCAGTGATTCCATCCAGCCACCTCATTCTCGGCCGTCTCCTTCTTCTTTTGCCATCTATTGTTCCCAGCATTAGGCTCTTCTCCAGGGAGTCCTTCCTTCTCATTAGGTGGCCAAAGTATTTGAGTGTCTAATGATCTTTAAATCATTTTAGGGCATAGTCCTATGCTAAGAGATGTAGACCCTTTTCCTGTATAAATCTGCATAGGGTAGCAGTCTTGATTATTCTTTCCATTTGTGTAAGAAAAACATTGAATACTTTCCTTTGTTAATAAAATCATTTTCCACACAGTAAAAATGTTACAATTTTTTTCTGCACTGAAAGGATAGCTGACCACCCATTGAAACATGTTTAAAAGTAACTCAAGTGCAAACTTACATGTTAGAAAATTCCAAAGCTTCATTTATCGTGTCAAACCAACTGGAAAAGTTAGTTCTTCTTCATGGTTTCTGTGCATCACCCATATAGGCTCTGCACCTGTCCAGGCCTGTTGTCGGGAAGATTTTCCTAGCTGATCTCATTTTGATAGGAGTCCTGCCCCCCCCCCACCCGCCCTTGGCATATAGAGGAGGGGGTCCTGCCATGTGGACAGAAGTTAACTGTAATCTTCTATTTTGTTTTATTGTCAGTACAGAATTGCAAGTAGCAGAAAGTCAAAATGTTCTGCAAGACACAAGTTATCTAGAAACTCAATCTACTTTGCAAAATGACAGAGACAAAAGTGGCAATAGTATAATTTTTGAAGCTATGGTAAGTACTGCAAATTAGTACTACTTTGCTTAGACAGTAGGCCTGTTCCTATGTTAGGCAACCCACTGCAGCTTAAATATCCAGCGGGCTAGGCACCTGTTTTACCATGATTTCTTATATATTGCAAACCCGGGCAACAGAGGTTGTTTGAAAATTGGTTAACCTCAAATAACCCTAAAACAAGCCACGGGTTATTGGAGGGTTGTCTTCTCCTCAAACAAGCCATGGGTTCACCTCTGCTGTCTGACAAGAAAAAAAAAGATTTAAAAGGTGGCAGGAAACCATGAGAGGACTACAACACAGCAAGCAGAGCACCCCGCAAGAATGGCAACTGGCACAATGCAACCTCATGGGTAAATTAAGCCATATCATGCAAACCAAATCAATATGTTATGAATGTTTCCACAAAGACTAGTAGAATTTCAGATACAGTTACTTGTGCTTCAGGATGAAAGGAAAAAGCTTTCTGAAATGTTAGTCTTTTAACCAATAAGAAGACCAAGAAATGAAGCAAACTTGTGTGCCATTATGTTTGAATATGGTGATTATGGGGTACTCGGTGCTATGATGGAAAGAGCACATGTTACAAAACCCACAAAGCTACCAATTTTGTGATCCTTTCTTCCAGTTTCTTTATATCTTCTTGTATAATATAATACATGAGAGAGTTTTCCCACCACAGATATATACCACCATTTTGGTGCAAAAGAACCACTACAGGTGGTTTAAAACATATGAAAATTACATTTTCATAAGCAGCAACAATATAAAACAATTAACCAAGGAGATGAAGTAAGCAGTTAAAGTATAAACTGAGTGAGGCAAAGACCAGAAAACACAAAGTGAGATGTTTCCACACAAGGCTTTTACAGTATGATTGCACTGCCTCCTTACAGAATTTTACAGTGGGTTCACACAGCAGAATCCTTCTAGCTTACCCATGACTTTCCATCAACTTCCATCTTTTTTCTTGCCAGAAAAAAATCTGTTAGGAAAATATGAAATACCTGCACAATGCATTCTCTGTCTGGAAGCATCCATGGCACTGTGCCATGGTGTTGCATCATATGTTGTGTTTGTGATCATTCTGATTCTACATAACATGGCTGCTACCATTTTATAGTTCCCAAATTTTATTTAGGAGGCAACAACACTTAGCTAGTCTGTATGTACCTTGTGTTTCCTTTGTTACTTCTGTCTGTCACATACAGAGACTGGATTCACAGGTCAAGGCAAGCAATCATTTTTTTATACAATTGTGGGCTTGTTGTAATGTCCAGACCTATTCATGATATATCACCATGACTTATTTCCTTCCCAGAAATCATAACAAGAAAATGATGGTCTAACGTATGATTTTTGCTAACCATGATTTTCTGTTGTGATATCTGGACCTGCAAGCTCCATTTTTTCTTTCGTGGTGAAAAAACACCATAGAGTCCTGTGGAAAGGGTGGCAACCAAAGGAGTAGCTCCAGCCACCCAATCTCTACTACCCAACGTCTCTTAGCAACACATGTCATCACATGCATTGTTCTTATTGACTGTGTGCCGTGCCTGTCACCCTGTTCACTTTCTGAAGCAGGAAAAAACCAGGCAAATGCACAGACAGAGAATGAGGGAATCTCAGGAAAAGTGTTTATTTCAGTGTAAAAAAAAACTTTTCAGAAGCTGGATTGGCTGGAAAACATTAAAGTGAGGGAGGTACATTCAGGAGGTGGAAGAGGGAGAAGCAACTTCAAAACCTTAGTGGACCAATCAGGAAGAGTTAGCTGAGGTAGACAAGGAACTATATAGTAATGGAGGGAATTTTATTCACAGTGGCTGATAGAATGCATGTCCGGAACTTGAGGGAGAGAAAACTACCAGCCAGGGTTTGTGATCTACAGAAAGCATTTCCTTACTAAGGAAGGTTTTGGATATCTTTTTTTTTAAGAGCGTGCCCTATTCCTATCTTAGCCAAATAGGAAAGCAAAGCATGAGCTTCAATTATCTTTGAGTTTTTATAGAAGAGGCTGTTAACCTACTGTGTATCTGTTTCCCATTTTATCGGAGAATTGAAATTGAATCTTTATGTTCCTGCCTTTCCACACATGACCTCTAGGTGGTGCAATAGTTCAGCAGAATATCACAATCACACTAATGGAGACATGCAGTTTGTTTCAGAATGGGAAAAAATTCTGCATTTTCACTGCTCCAAAAAATACCGCAAACAATATTGCTAAAAAAATAAAAGAAGAAGAATGCCAAAGGTGAACCCAGATAGTCATGACATTGTCCAAAACACCCATAAACAACCGAGAGTGAGGAATGAAAACAAGTAAAAGTCTTGTGTAGAAAAACCCTTTATTTTCTGTTCTGCTTCTCCTCTGACTCTAAAGGTATGGCCCAATCAAACAGATCCCTCCAATCAGAAGCAGAGCTTTAAAGCCTCCCAGTCTGAGCTTTGCTTTCTGACAGGAAAGCAAAGTTTCCAAATAGCTCTAGAATTCCAGATTGCAATAGCTGCATTTTATATTTTATTAGCTTCATGGGCTCCCTGACTTCTTCATATGGGAAGAAGGAAGGAAACAGATCCAACATGATTGTGCTGAGGCCTAGCCCTCCCACGTAGAATGCAAGCTACTCTATTTCTCATGATTACCACTTAGCGCACCTCAGGCAGAGAAAAGGGAGAAGAGTACCATTACTTCAGTGAAAGTGCACTTCAAAGGGGCACATTCTTTTCTGTCAGTTCCATGTGGAGTAAGTCAGGCAAATTCCTGGGTAGCTGAACCATCTGACACCAAAACCATTCCAGGCCCTGCAGCTGTATAGGTGGCAGTGCTGCTTTCAGGGTGTGACAAACAGCCACAGAGAAAAACACTGCCCGCATGAGGAACCCCTTGCCCACCATCAGCTCCCTGTTACCAAATTAGAATTCCTGTGATGGATCAGCAAGAAAGGATGTTGGCACCAAGTTTCCCTGAAGCACAGAGTACTAGAGACAGACACCCTGCACTTGAAAGTTTCTCATGATTCCATGCCGCCCTGCAACTCCTTCCCATTTCAGGAGGGAGCAGGAGGCAATAGCGAGTGGCATGTGCATGGTGCACATCTGAACGGTTCCATAAAACACTTTAGCTAACCTGTCTTTATGTCCACCAGCAACATGGAGCTCTGCTGCACACAAGGAACCTGTTATGAGGTAGTGACAGGCATCTGCACTCAAATCTTTTGATCATGCATTGCGCACTGTATGAGAAGTTTCATCCTGTAGAGCATAGAATCCTAGAATAGCAGAGTTGAGAGGGGCCTTCGGGTCCCACCCTCTGCTGGTGCAGGACACCACTTTACATCAGCATGTTGTTAGGCGAGATACTGTTTGTCTTCCCATCCCTTTCCCTGTTTCTCCTCAGTTTTCTTCTTTGCCACTTCCATTTCTCTATTCATGTTTCTTTTTACTGTTCTCCTTCACTAGCTGGAGCACCCCTTACTACCTCAGCCACATTGCTAAATGCATAGCCGAATCTCACTACAAGTGAAGCTACTAATACCTCTCCCCCTTTAAACAGCATTAACTCCTACAATTGCAGTTCTGTGTGCAATTAGCTGGGAGTAAGTCCTATTGAACTTCACTGGACTTACTTCTGAAAAGACAGCATAGGATGACAAGGTAAAAACAAAACAAAACACTTCTTATAAAAGAGAAAAGGAAGAATATAGTTCTGTTTTCATAATGAACAATATTTTGTTGCAACTATTTAATCAAATGAATGTTCTGTTCATACATGAAAGTCTAATAAGTTCAGCAATTAAATTTCTGTATCATCCATTTAAAGAATGAACTTGTCTAAAAAAATCTTCGGGCCATAAAATTCAACACAGAAGCTCTATCTAGCATCAATTATTCATCTGCTGCTCGGGAATGAGCATATGGACAAAGAGAACATAACTAAGAACTAAATGTTGTTTACTAAGACACTGATCATTTTTTTCCCTTTACTTCTAAAAACAGGAAGTCGTTGATGCCGTGCCAGCTTCGTCCAACGGTTCTCTACTTGACTGCTCTGTAAGACAAGAGTCTGGGATTGAGCAAGCAGGAGTGGCAAATGTACGTCTGATGATTTATTCAAAACTTCGTTTGTTAGAATTGGTCCATCAGAGCATGATCTCCTAATCATGTCTCACCTGCACAGGTTGCCAGTTTGCTTCCAAGCTCAATTCAAACTGCTGCTCCTTGCCTTGGGCAGATCAATCCTACAGGTGGCACTGGAATGCTTTGGCCCAGTTCTCGACCAGACTCCTATCCGCAGGGCTCAACAGAAAGAGGAGCAGCATCTACCGCTCTTCCTCCCAGTTTTGTTTTGGTTTTGTTTCTAAAGCAATAGAGGAAAAATAATTCAGAGCAGCTCCAGAGTTAGTGTGAACTTGTGACCTGGCCCTGGCCCTGGCCCAGGCCTCTGTGAGCTTTGGATCCTGAGGATCCGGAGCCTTCCCTGATTCATCCACACCAAGTGCCTGATCTTCCCCCTTCACTGTTGGAGCACTGACATTGAAGATGTGCTGGACCGTTCCATGGGGCCAGGAGCAGCGGTCTGAAATCTGAGCTCCATCCCCGACTTCAGAGGGAAATTTCTGTGTTAATCCCCAATGTAGGAACATCAAGGAAGTGATCCAAATAATGAAGAAAAAAGGAGGCACAAGAAAACTTTAGAGCTGTTAAATAATTTCCAGGTAAGATGTCCTAAGATGTTTTTTGACCTCACATCTGCCACAAAGTTAACAAAGCAAATGCAGATAATGTGATTGCTGTGTTCTGATCATTTGTGATAGACCATGATATAAAAATCAATGGAATTCAGATATACCCACTTTTCATTATAAGGCGCAATTGTTAAAAGGTCCCCAGGCCCACATCCCTGTAATGTTAGGTGGCTGTCATATATATGAACACCAGTTTCTAGCGTTTGTCTTAGCTGAGCTGCCCTTCTTCAGACCCATATGCAATCCTGAAAATCTAAAGCAAAGAACCCTTGGAAGCAACACTGCTCTAAGAGGGCAACGTATACATGAGGCAACGTATACTAAAGGGCAGGCCAGTCTGTGCCATTGCTATAGGGAGAATGATGGTTCCATGACGAGCCGCAAGCTAGACTCCTCCTTAGCAAATGGGCCTGCTGCATCAGGTCTGAGGAATGGCTGGTTACGTCTGCCTGTGCATGCAAGGCAAGGCGCGGGTGGGGAGAAATGGGAAGTGTAGGATCCTGTGGCTGGGGCAATTGTTGGAGAGGCAGCTGGCCTCATGCCCTGCTTGTGGGGTTCCTACAGCATCTGGCTAGTCTTTCTTGGAAACAAGATGCTGGACTAGACGGACCTTTGACCTGGTCTAGCAGGACTCTGCCTATGACTCTGTCTAGCTCCTTCCAGCAAATATATTGTTGGAAGATATAGACAAACACATATATTGACAGAAAGTACAGCCTCTATCATAAGACTGACTGCTCGTGGTTAGCTTCATGTAAAACTCACATCACAACTTTTCTGGCTCTTCTCACCCACCCTTTTGTTCCCCTGTGCAGCACTTCCACCAAAAGGGAGCAAAGTCTTTCAGTTTTCTGGCCCTCTGCAGGAACAACAACAGTAAAGAAGTTGCAATGAAGTTCTTTAGCTTGCTTGTTCTAAAGAAACAACAAATTGTTGAAGTGGCTCAGGCTGCTCCTTTCGCTGACATTATAGTGACAGTAGGTCCTAAGTTTTCTACGCTGAAGGACAGAGTGATCTCCTTTTAACCACTGGCTATTCTGATTGAAAACTGAACCCTGTATTTTATAAAGTTCTAGAAAGAGGCCTTATATCTGCACCTGAATCAAATAATGACTGTGTAGAAATATTGCTACAAATCTACTGAACAAGCTGTCTAGGGTTCAAGCTGCAAATTAGTAGAAATACCCTCTTTTTAAACGTAGAGCTGAGCATTTTGCATCAGTTCTTTATTTATTCCTGTCTTTACAGAGGATAGAAAGTCATGGCTCCTTGCTGTTCTTTGTGGATTATTCACTTGGTTAGCTAACACAGCCAGCTATGAAAAACAGATGTTGGTATATACTGTGGGCACACCTGTGGTCCTTGTGCAGCAAGGCCTAGCTGAATGACTAGATGCATTCTACAGTGCCTCCAGTCCCTCATGGATCCCCCACACTGGTCCAGTACCTGAGCAACCACGGTAGTGCTTTGCATTGCTGGCATGCGAGTGTTCCACAAGAGTGTTGCATGCTTCCTCCTCTCACCCCTTGTGGTGTGCTGGAGCACCTAAAGGATGCAAAAGATAAGCTTCAAATGCTAGGTAGACAGATGCTGTTTTTCCACTAATTTGAATGTGGTACATAGAGCCATTGTTGACCATGACATTGAGAATCGTTTCCTCTGTCACTCTTCTGTTGTTATGCATCACACAGGTTTTGCCGTTTCTGAAGTACTGCAAAAATTAGCAAATCCTTTTGATCAGAAATGGTCCTAGGTCAAGAAAAAAATACAGTGCGAGTGGCAGCGGGTCTATAATTTCAAGTTTCTGTCTTAAATTCTTATAACATATTTTAATGGCTTATTTAAACTATGTGTTTTGTTTAAAATGTGTAGTTATGTATTTATTTCTGCCTGATTTCTAAGTTGCTCTAACTCATTTACTTAATTAAAATATTTATAATGCAAGGAGTCTTGGTATTGTGGAATGTAATGTGTGTACTAGGGTGGAGAGCTTAGATAAATGTTGCAATATTTAGGATACAAAATTCCAAGAGCCAAACTAAACATGCAAACTGAGTTTGCCCAAGTAACATACAGTGTGGGAGATTAGGGTGTGGCTTTTAGAGTTATGGGGTTGTGTGCTGAGTGTGCTAAATTCTCCCGTCTCCACAGTGTACCTTGTTGGGAAAACAGATAAGGCTCAAAGGCAGGGGTCCTCAAACTACGGCCCGCGGGACAGATCCGGCCCATCATGCCCATTTATCCGGCCCGCCTCAGAGGTTTTCAATGTGCCATGCACACATGGGGAGGTGGCGGCTTGCTTGTTTGGAGATCATTTTGGACTTGCTCAGAGAAAACGATCTCCAAGCAAGCAAGCCACTGCATCAGGGCGCATGCTCGCCCCCACCTTGCCTTGCTTCCCCTCGCCACATGTGCCCGCCCACCCATGTGCTCACCTCAAGACCTGCATACCCCGCACCAGCCTGCGCACCCCGCCGAAACCACCTTTCCAGCCCGCGCCCAGCTCCAGCACTTTTCAAGCGGCCCCCTGGTGAAAAAGTTTGAGGGCCCCTGCTCTAAGGCTACTGTCAAACAATCGGGAACTGGAAACTCTTGTCAGTCACCTATACATCACCTGGAGATCTAGCATTAGTTTCCAATTTACCTTCTGCTCACCCCAATCTACAAATTATATGTCAAGATATTTCAAGCAAAGCATAGCTGAGAGAAGAAACTGAAAACTGTTTTCACACTCCCTTGGCAGCAAGCTGATCCTCTTCCCCTTCACCATGGATGAGGGTAGGAAGAAAGAGTTTAGCTGCAGGTGCGAAGAGCTGGAATGTGCAAGAACTGCTTTCTTCTTCTTTCCAATTTTTAAAATTATGTATGTGCACCAGGCACATTTAAGGAACCATTCAGTATATTTCAAGTTATTGTATTGAAATCTAAATTGGACTCCCTAATTTGTGATAACTCAAATGTAAATTTGATTATGCAAGTCATCCCAGAGTATCATTCAAGAAATAGAATAGATAATTGGCTCCACCCCTAGCCACCATTTTCCATCTGGATACATCTGATGAACTTTGGGTTTCTAATAAAAAACAAAAACAGTATAAATCATTCAAGTGTGATATCTTCCGTCACAGAAATTCCAACTCTCAAGAGGATGAGGTTTCTGTTCACATGCTGACTACCAACTAGTACTGTATCAAAAGTATCAAAAACTGCCAAATCAAACCAATGGTCCCTCTAATTCAATATTTTCTCTACAGATTGTCAGTAGTATTCCAGAATTTCAAACAAGAGTCTTTGAGCTGATTTATGAACCTCGAGGTTTAGTCCACAGACTCTTTGATTTCAGTGGTATTTTGATAATATTTAATTTTTTTTTAAAAGCCAGAAAATATTTTAGTATCAATTAAAATATCTGTTAAAATAAATAATAAAAATAGCATCTACCTCAAAGGTGGGTGGCACAATATGTCCTACCCTTGAAAAAGAGATGAAAGAGTAGCACAAAGAGCATCTACTCTCATGGCGATTGATTTAGACTTCTGTTCTAGAAAAAGTAATACTTTTCCTGACTGTTAGAGCAGTATGACAATGGAACTCATGACCTAGGGAGGTTGTGGGCTCTCCTAGCTGGAGGCATTCAGGGTGCAATGGGACAGCCATCTGAGAGGGATGGTTGAACTTGGATTCCTGTACCTTGGCTTTGGTCCTTTCCAACCCTTCTCTGATTCTTTGATTTCCAGAACAGGGAAGCTCAACACTGTTTGCAGAAGGGAGCTCTAGCAACTGGTCCCAGACTGGGAGACAAGCGGTTCCACTCATTCCTTGAGTTCTTTTCAGAACTGTCAAAGCCCTTTTCACAAACAGTAGGCCCTGAACGTACAGTGGAACCAGCAGAGACAGAGTGGCTATATTGAATATGGGCCCAAAAATACAGAAATTAGATAATGTATGTGTTTTCCTATAACCCAGGATTTAGCAAGTGAGGTTGGGACGCCTGGTGAATCCTCAAGTTGTACAATAAATCAAGTTATTCTTACCCATAGGCCCTTTCAAGAGTTTCAGAATGAGTAGCACATTCCATCGCCTCATTTTTGTCATTTATGTTTTTTGCTTTGTTGTAAACTGGAGAAGGAAATGGCAACCCACTCCAGTATCTTTGCCATGAAAACCCCATGGACATGAAAACCAAAAGGCAAAACGATATGACACCGGAAGATGAGCCCCTCAGGTCGGAAGGTGTCCAATATGCTACTGG
>JAIXND010000771.1:2830986-2900702 GCA_023646645.1 Varanus salvator macromaculatus | reverse complement strand
ACAGTCAATTGAGCTCAATAATGCAAATCTTTTCTTTATATGTTTTTAAACTTGTTCTTTAAGCCCATCAAGAATGTTATTTAAGTTATATTTTGGCACTATGCTTCTGTTAGTGCTCTTTTCCAGCTTCACTCTGATTTTGATATTAAGAATTCATGGTCACCATTACAACCTGCTCCTGATCTTATTTTGGCAGTGAGAATAGAGCTTCTCCATCTTCTATTTCTAATTATGTAATCTGTTTTGTCTTCTGTATCGGCCATCTGATTGGTTGCCTGAAGTATGCATTTGTGAAAAACAGATTGTTGGATTCACATAATTCTATTAGTTGTTCTTGTGCTTTGTTTTTTACCCCTAGGCCAGATTCTCCAAAAACATTGGATTCTGCTTTGTTTCCTACTTTGACATTCCAGTCACTTATGGGGATCAGCATGTCTTCTTTTGGTGAATTATTAGTTTCCTCTTAAACATCTACATAAATGGTTTCAATTTCTTCTTCTTCAGCATCTCTTGTTGGAGTGCAGGCTTGCCTGATTGTTATGTACATAGGTTTTCCACAAATCCTACTTCATATTCTTTGGTCATTTCTGCATTATAGCTCCTTAGATCCTTTGCTACATTTTGCCTCAGGATGAAAGGCACTCTATTTCTTCAATGTGTCCTTTCCATAGTAAAATGTTTTCTCTGACTGAAAATGTCCCATTTCAGGCCACTTTAGCTCACTCTCACCAAGTTCTGCAACGCTTCACTGTCCCCTTTCTTGCTTTCTGTTTTCCACTTTGCCTTGCGCTTCTCACATTCCATGTTCCAATTGTATGTGTGGAGCAGCATCAGACGTTCACTTCCATCCATGCATGTCAGCCACTAGACTTCCTTTCTGACTTGATCTCGTTGCACCTTCCAACCTGGGAGTCCCACCTTCGGGCTCTAACTCTGCTTTCATTTTGTATTATTTCATCGTAGGATTTTCAAGGCGAGAAGATGCAGAAGCGGTTTCTCTTTGCCGCCCTCTGCCCAGAACGAACCCGAGTTAGCTTGAGTGTCCCTTGTGTTGCTTGTGAACGATCCTCCGCCAGTGTTGCTGTCCAGTGGCTGCCCCTCAGCACTGTCTCCGTGTCCTGCAGTGAACATGTGAGCTGTGCAAGGCATCTTTATTTATTTATTTATTTATTTATTTATTAAAACATTTCTATGCCGCCCCATCGCAATAAAGCCTTGGGGCGGCTTACAACAGTAAAATTAAAAACATACAACTCCATTTAAAAACCAACCCACTCACCCCCCCCCCCGGTGCATCTCGGCAAAAACCCTTAAAAATACAATCTATTAACAATATTAAACAAATTAACAATTAAAATATGATTTAAACAAAAAGGTCTTCGCCTGGCGCCGAAAAACAAATAACGATGACGCCAGGCGGACCTCTCTGGGGAGCGCATTCCATAGACGGGGCACCACCGCAGAGAAGGCCCTCCTCCGGGTACTCACCCTCCTGATCTCATTCACAGAGGGTTCCCGGAGGAGGGCCTCTGCCGCCAATCTCAAGGGGCGGGAGGGCATATATGGACGCAAGCACTCCTTTAGATAGCCAGGTCCCAAGCCATTTAGGGCTTTATAGATCATAACCAACACGTTGAATTGGGCCCGGACTTCAATCGGGAGCCAGTGAAGCTGGTACAGGACTGGGGTTATATGAGAATAACGCCCAGTCCCCATCAGCAGCCTAGCAGCTCTATTCTGCACCAACTGAAGTATCCGGACCGTCTTCAAGGGCAGCCCCACGTAGAGCGCGTTGCAGAAATCTAATCAGGAAGTCACCAACACGTGTGTCACTGTTGCCAGGCAGTCATAGTCTAGAAAGGGACGCAGCTGATGTATCAGCCGAAGCTGTAGGAAGGCACTCCTCGCCGCCGCTGCCACCTGAGCATGTAATGACAGCTCCGGGTCGAGGAGCACTCCCAAGCTGCGGACCTTGTCCTTTTGAGGGAGTGCAACCCCATCCAGGACAAGGCCCAAGGCCCCCATTCCAAGGCTCGAACCGCCCACCAGCAGGACCTCCGTCTTGTCTGGATTGAGCCTCAGTTTATTGGCCCTCATCCAGCCCACTACCTCGGCCAGGCACCGGTTCACCACAGCCACCGCCTCACCTGGATCAGTTGAAATGAGAGGTAGAGCTGGGTATCTTCATCTTTCACCCATGCCTGTGAACCCTGACTGGACGCTGCTGTCAGGCATGTGTGTTAAAAAATGTGGGTTCTTCCAGGTAAGGCTGTTACCACATGATCACCTTGCTTCACTCATAGAGGCTTCATGTGGAGGAGGGCCCAAAGCACCCCAGAACCCTACAACAAGCTATGGGCTCTGGGGTGATTTTGAACCTACTCCAGCCATGCATGCTACCAGGTTCAGATGGTACAGCAACCCACATGCTTCGAAGGCAATTCAGTAAATTGTACAGTGTGCAAATTGTGCAATGTGCACACACAGGCCACCATGGTTTCTTTTCCCCACTGATTGTGCAAACCCAGCCAATGTCAGCTTCTTCCATATTTTTTCCTACTGAAAATGAGCCGTTAAGGAAGAAAACTCTCACTGTACGATGCCTTTTCATTGTCATTGCAGGAGCACAACGTGTGCCCCTTGCTGACACTTCACAAGTAACAAACAAGGCTGCTCCCATGCCTGAATAGCCGCCTCTTGTCCCGCAGAAATTAATTTTATCCATTGATTACATATCTGCACTGCCCAGCCGCCAGGCACAAGTTAAGCCTTTTCTCACAGGGAGCGAAAGTGAAGGGAAAAGCCCCTCCCTTGGTTAATTCCACCATCACAAACCGCTGACAAGGCTGCAGCAGGAGGACCAGTTTAAAGATAAAAGGTGGCAACTCCGCGCCCTGGCACCACGGTCCCTCTTGACGAGGATGCTGTCCCTTTAAGAAGGAAGCGCAGAGAGAACCGCAAAGTACGCAGCTGCCTGGGCACCTCGGCTGGCTCCCCTCCCCTCCACCGGCCCCAGCTCAGCTCAGCTCGAGAGAGCAGCTGCCTCTCCCACAAGCCCTGCAGGCTGCAGGGGAGCATCAGGCTGAGCAGCATGGAAGAAGAAGCTGGAGCAGGTGATGATGCAGACATTAATCCTTTCGCGAAGGATGCTCTCTTCTTTTTCTCTGCAAAGGATGGGGGTACATTTGAGGGACAGGAGGATCTAGCTGTTGGATCCAAGAAGAGCATCCTTGCTCTCCCACCTAGCTGGAATGTGTGCCTTATATCTGCTCCTTTTCTCTTTTCCTCGGCTGATGGCAGGTCGCTAAGCAAGCCGGTAGCTGGCTGCCTCCTGCAAGGACTGCAGTAGGGGCTGCATCCTTCCCAAGGAATCACCGGAAGGAGACCTGCTTCGAGCATCTTTGCTGCCCCCCACTCGCCCGGCTGAGCTGTCTCAGGTGAGTACCACACCGAGGAAGACGCTGTATCCTTCCATGGGGCGTAGGGCTTAAGCTTCTGCAGATGCGTGAGGTATGGACTGCTAAATCTGAATGTAGAGCTTTTAGCTGTCACAGATACACAGCTCTGGTGTGCAGGGGAAACACTCAGCATGAGTCATTCGGCGTCCACCCACCCCCTTAAAGCTGAAAATTCATTTAAGGCATGCAAAGGGGAGCAGGCGGATCTCTGCGAGCCCAGGGCTGCGTCTTGGGCCCATTCTCCCCCTTTCTCCTCCTCCTCCTCCTCCATTAAGAGCAGGTAGGGAGAGCCTGCTCTGGATCAGACACACCCATTGCCAAACGCATCTTTCCAGGCAGGCCCGGCTGCTTCCACAATGCAGGGCAAATCTGTACTGCACAAAATGTGCCCCGTGGTCATCAGCTCAAGGAGGGAAGAAACACAGGCATCAGGCTGCCTGTGACGGGTGCTGACTGCCTTTTTGGCTGCTGCCTCCCCTTCCCTCTCTGTTCAAGGTCATCGATATATTCTCTTGCAGTAGAATCACGCTCTTTCTTTTTAATGAAACATTTTCCCCGTAAAAGTAGTGATCTTGCCGAGGAAGGTATAGCACTGCCTGAAGGTTGGTCTTGAAGCCACTCCGTCCTACCCCCAAAGGGGACTTGGCTTTTTGGCCTACACCTGGGCTGAAGCAAGGGCTTTTGTGCCAGCGCTCTCCTCCAGGAATGGGATGCGTACAGGTAGTGACCTCTCTTGATGTCTCTTGGTGATAGCGGGGCCTCTGGAAGGCCTTCTTTATGCTCTTCAGAAGTGCAATTTCGCCAACTTGGCCTCCTAGCATTTGTCTCAGGGGGATGGTGTCCGCCTGTTTCCCATGTACGACGCTCGTAGTTTGCCTTCTGCTCTGTTGCGCTTCATCTGAGTCACCAGCTCTGCCTGCACCTCCTTTAAGAGGTACCTCCTTTATAGCACCCCAGTAATTAACACCACAGGCTCACCTGTCTATAGCACAGGATTCCTCTCTCATACTTCTACCAAGGAATAAGTTAAGTAAAGTGCTGTTTGAGTGAGTCTCAGGTTGGCCATGTTCAGAAATTCTTGACAGATGCACTATATTTTGCTTGGATAAAGAGAAGTAAAGTTCCCCTTTCTTGTCCCTTTTCCATTCTCTCCGTAACCCATTTTTCTCAAATCCCAGTTCAGTTTTGACTGGAAGGAGGAACAATGGCAATTCTTATTTCTTACAGTAAGTTTGGGTCCCCTCTTACAACGCCACACCCTGCCTCCAGATTCCCTTCAGTTCCCTTTTCAGTTTTTGCAAATATATAAAATAAATGAGATCTGCTAAAGCATCAGACAAGCTTTGTGACTGTTAGAATTTCAGAAAGAACAAAGTTTTTGCCTTGAAAGCAACACCTGAAGTGCAATTACTTCTGGTAGCTTTTCCCCAATTCTTGTCCATAGTTTTATTTATACTCTGATTATTTATTACGTTTATACCTTGCCTTTTTACCTCTTGCAAGAAACCCAGGCCAGCTTATGAGTTCTCCTGCAGTCCATTTTTCCCTGTGTGGCAGATTAGTCTAAAAATCAGTGATTGACCCAAAGCGACCCAGTGAGCTTCATGTCCTGAGCAGTTCCTCAAACCCAGTTCTCCCAAGCCCCAACCCGCCACTATATCTCATTGGTCCTAGTGCTTGACATACATCAGATCGGAGCAAATTCTCCGACAGTGCAAGCACAGCCTGAGAAACTCCTGTGTTTTCCAAGTTGGGTGAAGTGGGTAGAATTGGCTTCACGGAGGACCTTGTAAAATTGTAGCGGTGCGGGGCTTAGAAGGAAGTCCTTTGAGGTTCACCTAAGCTAACCTACTGCATAAATGATGCATGCATGCCAAGCAGATTTCACTGTGCCACTTAAGGTATGAATGTACCAGAGCCTAATCTACTAATTGACTAATTCATTTATAAAATGTGTTAATTGCATATGCACCATGAAGTGCCCGAGGCAAAGTACAATTCACATATTCAAGTGAAACAAGTAAATGCAGCATCTGTTTCAATCATTCAGATGAAAACTTGTGAGAAAATAAAACTGCCATCCCATCGTGTCTTGCTGAACGCTAGCTATGTATCACTCCCTGGGCAGCCGGTCCCGAAGGTGCAGCACCAGGCCTGACCTGAACAGCTCGTCCTCCAGAAACAGAGATGCTCAGACGCGAGGAGAGCCAGTGCAGATAATGCCACACTCGGGCCAATTAAGTCTTTAAAGATCGCAACACCTGGAATTAGTGTTAGTGGCACATAGACAAGCCAGATTCCTTGCTGCAGCTGGGCCCTTTTAATCAGCAGGCTGCAGCTTTCTGCATTAGCAGACACTTCTGGGCCATTGCATTTCATCTGGGGTTGTCCTTCTCTTCCTCTTTCTTTTTCCCCTTTCTAGATGTGCTTACACCTCCCTCTCTGCAGGATAGCAATTTTTGAAGCAAGCAGCTTGAAAAATTACTGTCTGCTGTATACCCCCAAAGCATCCCTCACTTCCTGAGAAATTTACTAGAGTTTGGTATGAGGAAAGAACCACGGCTCTGTCAGATATTTGGAAGGAACCAGGGCTATAGTCCTGCAATATCAGAACAAAATTTACGAAAGGAAGATGGTTAATGGGTGAAAACTGTACCTGCATGCAATCCAGTATAAAATGACTTTTTAAAACAAGGCCAATGCAGGAGGCGAACGGGCAGCGCAATGACTACGACTGGGGTGCTGCCAGTGTTGTCCAGACAAGCTTAGCAGCCACCCCCAGCCTGGTTCCTCCAGATGCACTGGACTGCAGCTCCCAAAATTCTCAGCCAACATGGCCACTCGGTGCCTGGTTGGGAAAGGCTGGTATAAAGAGCAGCTTCCCATTAAATGAAATTAACTTTCACATTTAAGGACAGAAGCCTACATGGGCATCCTCTCTGGGCAGTGTAAGGACTGAGGTTGCTACTGAACAAAGGTTTTGTGTTGCATCAGCGTGCAAACGGTGCAGGCAGCCATTACATTCATGTGACACGCCTGTAAAATGATGAAACGTGAGTGCAGCTTTTCAAGGGGCATTTTTCAAGCTGGAGTCTAAGCTGCTCCATGCCCGAAACTTAAAAGTTGCAATCCAGTGCGTACTTTCTTGCAGGTAAATTTCCTTGGACAGAGTGGGGCTTGCTTTCACATCAAGAGAGATACCTTTGGATTAGACCCATACCTCTTTCAAGTTTGGACTCCAAAAAGACCATCCCAAGTCACACACATCCAATTTCATAGGTTCAAGTCACCAAAGATATATCGTAACTGACCGAGGTAGCTTGTGACAGGTCGACAGGCTGACAGGGCTGCCCAGGGCTCAGAAGGAACTGAGCTAGTAGAAAAGGCAGGGAAAGAGTGGGCCAGGACCAAAGGAGTGGAGCAGGAGGTGGCCTTGAATGAAAACATGAAGGGGGAATCCAAGAGGGGAAGGAAGGGAACTTGAAGCAAGAATGGGAACGGTGGGGAGGTATGTGACAGCCTTCCTGGAGTATCGCCACTACCTGGAGTTCACATACTGGTGTGAAGTAACCAGGTGGACCTTTGGCTTCAGATCATCAGGAGAGCCGTGGCGCGTGACTCAGAACGCAGAATCCCTCTTTCCAGCAAACTTCCCCCAGAAAGCACTGTGCTATTTTTCCCTCCGCCACTGATGCCAGCGTACCTCGAAAGGGCCCCGATGAAAAGCTGGCCCACGATGGCTCTGTCAGAGCTCTCTGCCGACGTCAGTGGCGTTGGCTTCAGTAAGCGATCCCTCGCCTCCAATAGGTTCAGGGATACCTATGAATACGTCTGGAGCTAAGGAAGGAAACGGAAAACTGTGGGTTGGGCCCCCACAGTCCAGAAACTGAATCAATGGGGCTTTATTACATAGCCATTTATACTTAGGGTCATAAAGCTGGGTTATTTCATCTACAGGAATGTTATAAAATGAAAAATGCCACTTTAGTGTGCATTAGCACAAAACACTAAACCAGAATTTTTTCAGAATCTTGGCTTATGATTCATTAGCCAGCCACTAATGAAAGCTGCCCAGTAGTTCCCCAGCGGCTCCTCCCACAAACAGGAGAGACTAAACTAACCAGGTATGCCTAGCATGGAAAACCTTGGCATTATGTCTGAGCTAAATGTTTGGTTTGTCACTCCTCCAAGTCTGAAGCCAGATCCAGGCTTGGAAGAAGAAAGGGATACAATGCTGAACAGCAATGCTGAACTTATGCTTTCTAATCTGTCTCTCCATGTTTCATCTACCCTGCCTGGCAGCAATAGCTCTCCAGGCCTTTAGGGACTTGAAAAGCAGCTACACAGAGGAGGGAAAGAATCTCTTCTCAGCCATCCCAAAGTGTAGAACATAGAATAAGAGATTCAAATTCCAGGAAGCCAAATTCCAGGTGAACATCAGGAAAAAATTTCTGACTGGTAAAGCAGTATGACATTGGAACCAATGACTTAGGGAGGTGGTGCTTTCCCTCACTGGGGCATCCGAGATGCAGCTGGACGGCAACCTGTTGGGGTGCTTCAGCTTGGAGCCCTGCGTTGTGCAAGGGCTGCGCCCAGGAGCCTTACTGGCCCCGTCCAACTGAACTATTCTACGCTTCTGTGCCACCCGAGGCCCTTGAAGATGGTAGCGATTGCACCACACGCCTCTTTGGACCCGTTTAGCATTTTTTTCACCACAGTCCTGTGCATGCTTAACAAACCTGAACAGACCGTCGTGTCCAGTGAGGCTTACCCCAAATAAATTGCAGGCTTTGTCTGGATACTTGAAGAGTTGCTTGATTGGAGACCAAGAAGTGGTGGCTGAGCACCATGTTCTGGGGAAAGATACAGACTTGAATCTAGATGCAAAGTATCCCAAATCCTAACCATAACTGAACTGTGTGAAAAAATATGGAATATGGGCAAATATATTCAAAATGATAGGATGTAACCATTCTGAAACAAACATCACTATGCATTAATTTTGGAATAGACTTGGGACAGATCAGGACATGCCTCATTGTCTCCAGACTTCACAGCATAGTGATTATAACTCTAGGAAAGGCACATGAAATTGAATTGCAATAAGAAGTTTGCATAAATTGCATTGCTTTATGTTGTTGAGTGATGTCTTTAATAATAGAGCTGCATTGCCAGCGCTTGCCTGGCTTAGTTCAGTTAGAGGACTGGATACCACAGACCTCATGTTTCCCCGGTGCCAGGGCTTGTCTACCTTCCTTTTCTTTCTTTTTTTCTCCTGGAGAGCTTCTGAAGAATCCAGTTTCAGCAGATTCGACACGCTGCCCAAGCAGCTTACTCTGTTACTGGTCTCCTCTTACTATTAGGACATTTTTCTTAATCCTACAGCAGCTGTTTGAAGTTCAGGCCTGGTGGCCCAAGCGGACTAAAAGCCATTTATGGCACTGCAATAGTTTTTGTTTCTTTAGAGGCACAGCTGCCTTTTGGGTACCCTTCTGTCATAACTGGAAGCGATTCCGCATCCTTGGATTCCACCTCTTTCATAGCATGGAGAGGCTTTTCTTCATTTTATACTGCTCGAACCTGGGGTCATCCAGAATGGTGTGAGAGTTAGGGCAGGTGCAAGGAGATGCATTTCCACACCACACGTAGCGAAATGAAGGAGATTAGCTACTGCAAGATGTAGTGTGATAGTCCCCAACTTGGACTGCTTTAAAAGACAGAATCCTGAAGGGTAAGGTGTGATCCTACACTTATCTAGGCAGGGAAAAGCCTACAGTCCCCAGCAACCCTACACTGGCTGGGACAAGCTAGGCACTATAGGATTTTTAAAGGTACCAGTTTGCCCTCCTTGGCTGCTGCTTCTGATGTCTGCACACCAGTTCAGTTTGCCTCTGATCACCACAGTGGGGAACACAACCAGGACAATGCTGTGTGTCCATGACTGGGGTCCGCCTGGAGGCACCCGGCTGCCCATCGCGGGGCGCAGCTTGCTGGGCTGGACAGGGCTTCACGCTCTTCCTGTGCCCCTTTGGATGAACACTGAAAACTTGCCGCATTCATTGCTGCTCACTCTTTACCTCTCTCTCACATCCCTTCCCCCTCCCCGACCCGGTCTGCAAGGTCCTCAAAGCAGTGAACGGTGCCTTTGGTAGGTTATGCTGAAGGGGTGCAATAACGACAACAGCGGATTGGAACAAGCTGTTTATGGGACGCTTATGGAGAATGCTTTAAAACGTCAGCTAGTGTTAAAAACAGCAGCCGGCATGCTGTCTGGTGCACACTGGGCCATATCATCTGCTATCAACTGCCCTAGCTGCCGATCAGTTTCTGGACATAAAGCCCTCGATGGCGTGGGGCCAGACTGCCTGCAAAACCCCCTTCCTGCCTTATGGACCTGCCCATCCTTTCAGGACCTCTTCAGGTGCTCCCCTGCCCTGGTGCCCCACTGCCAAGGGGCTTCGGTTGCTGGACCCTCTTCTTGGCAGCTTCATCCGGTGAAACAGTCTCCCACAGACAGTTGGGCCTCCTCATTTAGTTGTTGGGGGCTGTTAAAACTTCTTTGTTCCATATTTTAAATGCCTTAATTCCCAACTCTGCTCTGAAGATTCCCTCCTGCTCTTAATTCTGCTGATGGTGATGTTTTTGAAGTTTTCAATTTACTTTAAGTTTTAATTGTAAGTCACAAGGAGCCTATCTGAACTCAAAGGGACTCAAACTTAAACCAGGTACTTATTTATTCTGCCTGGCTTGACCCAGATGTTTCTAAGGAGTTTAGAAATAAAACACTGGATTTTGCTGTGTGCAGAAAAATTGGAATTTCTAAATGCACTTCTAGGTGGCCGAACTGACTCCAGTCTGGTTCTAGCATTGCTTGTGTGCCCTAGATAATACTTGCACAACTTGTACACGTGTAAATAGATTTTTTCTCCTCAGGGACGCTTTGAGGAATGCCTCCCGCTCAGATGAAACTCACTCTGAAGGGCAGTTTGAACTTCCCATTGCTCAGAAAGGAAAGAGCCTGAAACCATGGGCTTTGCTCAGCATCTTGCAGAGTTTTATTAACTTGGTCTGCACAGAACAGCAAATCTGGGTCAATCGATGCACATTTTGCCATGTAAGCAACCTGTTATCATCCTGCTTGTAGTTTGTGAGCCCAGTGTGCAAACCCAGAGCACTGGGTTGTTTAGGAGCTAAACTGCTCAGCAGCAACACAGGACAGGTTAATTAACCCACAACTTGCTGCCCCACTGAACTTTAGTCAGAAGTTTTCTGTCTCTTAAAGTGGGTTCAGCAGACTTTCCCTGATATTGTGAAATATCCATGGAGTCACAGAAGAAATGAAGAGGTGAAACATGACCACACATCTCTGTCTTTAAGAGGGCATTCAGAATTGGATTCTTAATTTATAATTGCATCCAAATCAGGCCAGTGTAAAGTCCTGCAAATTTGGCATCACTTGGCTGAAGCTCGGGTTTATTTTAGGTGCAGAAAATGACAGTAAACGGCCTCTTCTCTTAATGCAGGGTTGAGCAATGGATGGCCCTCCAGCTGTTTTGGCCTACCACTCCCATAATCCCTCCACCATTGACAACTAGGGCTGACGGGAGTAGTTAGCCAAAACTTCTGGAGGGCCACAAATTCCCCACCTTTCCCTTAATTGTGGTAGCAGCACCACATACGCAGCCAACTAGTTTGTCTTCAGTTGGGTACAATAATGCACCCAGCTATCTGTGTCGTTCGATTTATATATAGTTTGTTTTTAATATTATACTGGCACTTTAATCTTAGTGATCCAGGCAAACTTGCCCACTTTCACCGATCACACTGGCTTTTTCTAGCTTCTCGGGGATCAAAGCTGAGCATGCCATCAGCATGCCGCCCCCTCCTTGGGGCTAGTCCAAGCAAAGACCCGGACGAGGGCTGAGCATCCATCCATGCCGCGCTGCCCTTCAGTCTCAGTAGGCGCCATGGCCGCTCTTGTCAGGAAACAGCTCTGCTCAGAGACGCTCACCTCCCGGAGGCCGGCAAGCTGCAAACTGCCAGTCATTGCTGAACTCCCTGCAGGTCCTCTCTGCCAGGGAGCTGTGCTGCTCACACATCACCAGGTCGGGCAGGCCTGCATGGGAACATCTGCTCCCTGGGTAGCAGTCTGACGGCTGATCCTCCAGCTCCCAGGGGATTCTGGATGCATCCACCAGGACTCTCTGGCTTCAGCGATCCTGTCCTGCGCTGTCCCCGGCTCTAAAGTCAGCCCCTCCTCGCTTCTTTACCGTCATATTTATTTTGCTCTGTGCAAGCCATCCTTACCTCGACCCATCTGCAGTATGACTCACTTGAAGCAGAAAACCAGGGGGAATTCTGGACACATGAGAACTCTGTTTTCAGCTGCATCTGTATCCCCCATATTTTAAAAAGGTCAACTTTTAAAGGACCTTTTTCATGTTCCTGTTTGGATTTGCTGATCAGATTTTCTGAATGGATATTATTTCTTTTCCTTTACTGACCTTTTAAGTCTGTGAGATGTGATATTGAGTGTCTGAGGCAAATGGGAGCTTGTAGAAAGAGACCCAATCGGACATTTGGACAACATGGAGACAAATTTTGCATCTGCCTGATAGATTATTACACAAAAAAATTCTGCTTTGTTTTGATCATCAACTAAATATACTTTATTTTAAAAAGGCTTTCATGATTCACTGGCCTGTTTTATTGGTATAACCTGATTATAAATATTTTATGTGTCTTTGTATTTTTATCTTTACCGTTCAACACAGAAGTTTTCTAAAGCAGCTTTTAATTTTGTAAATAGTTAATAAAAATGCTGCTTCTCAGATTGCAACTCAGACAGTGCCTTTCTGTGGCTTTCAGAGCGCAAAATCTGTACCATACTCTCCATTCTGTTCCTGTACCGCACCCCCCTTCTGTAGGGTACAGCCAAACCCCTGTACGCCACAGTGAAGGATTGATGGAGGGACGAGTAACTCTCTGGGCAGAATAGGGGCAAGCACTACAATTAGATGTGCATGATCTGGAGGGGAAAAGAGGCCACAGTGGGTCCTTCATGTCCCACACATGCTGCCTCAAATCCGTAATTGCCTTCGCCAGGCAGGGTTGCCAAGTGACAGCCATCCGAATCCCAAAATAGCCCACGGGTTGCAGGGTGGTTTGGATGCCTGCCTCCCATCCCGCAATCTGTCCACCTGATTTGTTCAGACAACCCAGCAACCCACACCTCTTCCGGGTAGTTATGGAAATGTGGTGCCCACTGGCACAGGGAGGTGGGGGAAAGCAGCCCTGGCGTTTTTCGGCCCTGCAGCCCTAGCCAGTGGCCGTGGGCTCTCAGCTTTTAAGGTGGCAGGAGGACACTCTGGTCTGGGACCTTGCAATTTTGGAAGTGTGATGAAGGAAGTATCTCGAAAGGCAAGGACGGAGCACATTTTGCTGCTGTACCTCAGGCTGCCAGAACCAGACCTGAGAAAGCTTTTTTCGGAGTTGCACAGAAAGGGAAGGCCTATGAATTACGCGGTTTTAGACCAGACCTGCTGGTGTACCTCAGCTGTGATCTATATAATTACCTCTCGCTGCAGAGATGTCTTCGGGAAATGCCCTTTGGTCCAAATGTTCCAGTAGCTTCCATCCATAATACTCTGCCTCTTATATGCATCTAAGCTCCTGGGAATTAAAGACTCTGTTTAATCTCTCTGCCATTCTCAAGGATCTGTATGTGATCTGTCTTCTTTCACATGGTCAGATTAACATTTAATTCCAAATGTGTGTTCATTTTGAGAAGCCAATAAGTGCACAATTTGGCGATAAAATAAGTACGACTTTTTCAGCAATTGTCTTAAATCCCAAAGTAAACTTCAAATTGTGACCTACAGTTGAATACTTAGTCTTTAATTAAATTCATTAATTCTTTATATTTTCAAATAATTTATTTATTTGTGAGTTACTGTAACTCTGCACAACTTGTGTGGCCCAACAGGCCAAAGGCAGCCTACCAGAAATGGAGCAATGTTAGTCTGTCGGGTGCTTGGCAAAACTCCCCACCTCAACTTGTGTTTGCAGCCCCGTTCAAGTTCATCGAGGCCCTGTAGGGCCAACGGACTCTGTTGTGCAGCCACAATCTGTAGCAAATATATATTGAGATTAGACTGTCACTATTAGACGTCCTGCTTGCATCCCAATATGCTTGCAGCTGCTTCCCCGGAATACTTGCGTGATGCAAGAGCTCCGATTCTTTCAAATCCCTCTCCAAGCCCACTTTTCTCATGTTTTGCTATAGCTTGTAATTAAGCCTGAATGCAGAACAACTCCAGGAACAGAGCAACTTCCAGTTTGCCAGTTCCCATCCTCTCGTTTCCCCTGTGCCACATTTTAGACGGCAAACATCTGAGA
This sequence comes from Varanus salvator macromaculatus, assembly GCA_023646645.1. Lineage (NCBI taxonomy): Eukaryota > Metazoa > Chordata > Lepidosauria > Squamata > Varanidae > Varanus > Varanus salvator. The sequence goes on along the minus strand of JAIXND010000771.1, from coordinate 2,886,846 downwards.
ACATCCTGTGAAACATGGATCTTGCACCTCAGGCCATCAGGCCAAATTCTGCCCCTCCTGGGTCCTCATTTGTCTTTCTGGGGTTCTTGCAATGGGGCTGACCACCCTCCCCTCTTTCCCAGACCACCCATCACTTGGCAGTTTCCCCGCTTTGCATTTTCCCCCTCCGTTCTAACAGGCTGAAATGCCTCTTCTAAGGCTTAGTTGCTGACAGCAAGGGCATTCAACTCCAGGAGCCTGGTATTTTGCTCCGTTGGCACCACCCCTTTGGCCGGGGCAGCACGCAAGTCCAGAAGGCGGTCCCTCAGAGCTTCCCCAAATTTGAATGTGTCGCTTGAGCTCCAAGGTTCAGTTACCTCTGCTGTGGACACGCGTCTTTAAGGCTCTGTACAAATTATATGCTTAGATTTGCCTGTCAGGAACCCATTTATATTGTTTGAATATAAGATGGTTTTCTATCTTTTATATGCAACCTGGAACAACTATGCTTCAGAATGGGAATATGTTACATATGCAAAAAACTTGACATTCATTCAAAATTAGCTGCCAGAGTCTCACAATTTTAGCTTGCATCCATCTGATCTGGAAAGAGGTGGCCACCTTCTGCATATTCACTGTAAATTATCTCATTAGAATATATTATCACTGAAGTGGGTTGCATATGCATTTCCCACAGTGACAAGTCTTAGCACAAGGTTGCAGGCTAAAATAATATCATCTTCAGAATGCCTGCAGAAAGTTCAGACCAGACTTGAATGTGAACTTGATTAATTAAAATACGGAGTTCCTGACAGATTGCCTGTTCAATCATCTCCTTTAGTTCATTAAATAATTTGACCAGAAAGCGGCATCTAGTTCTATGTCACTTTGTTTGGAAATGTAAATGCTAAGGAAGTGCTTAGAGGGAAGAGACTACCACCCCCCTCCAACCCCTACCTGTTGTATCCTTGCAAATTGCCCCATGACTTCGCTTTGCAAAATAGAAACACCACTCAAGGCTTCAGCAAAGACAGTGATGCAGCCAGAAGTACAATTGGCATTCATCTGGTCACTTTGCCAGCTAGGAACCATTTCACTAGTTGGTGGTTTTTCAGGCACAGGGTTCAGAAGAACCATTAATGGTGCTTTGCAATCCAGGTATCTCTTTACCTGTATTACGCAGAAGGGGATTAATTTTTGTGGCACAAAAATGTGAATCTGTTGATTGCTTTCCTGCCTTCAGCCAGATGTCTGCTTTTTAAATAACGTGTCAGTCTTTAAGTTACTCTCTTGCCTCACTTTAATATAAATAGCTAAACTCTTCAAGGTGAAGTCCTGTGCAAACTTAGACCAAAAGAGCGTGCTGGGAGCCATCAGCCTTTCCTCTGTCTAAATTTGCAGAGGACGTCATAAGACTTCAAGCAATTGGCAGTGCTCCTAGATGAGGCTTTCAAAATGCTATTGCTTTAATTTGTTCGTGGGATTTTATGGGGGTTCCTTCTGTCGTTTCTCATTATGTGGAAAATCTGTTAATTTCTCAAGGCGTGCCATAGCCGTGCAAAAAAAAAAAATCAGACAGCGTAAATGCTGATATCGCAATATTCTGACTTTTACTGGAGGTGCAGTCATGATGGGCACTGTGGTGCTACTTAGGGGCTGTGTTTTGTGGGAGCATTTATTTTCCCGAATCCACATTTTTCTATTTATCATTAATTTCTATACCACCTACTAGCTAAAGCTCTCTGGGAGGTGAACTGCAGCAATAAATACAGCAAAATACAATAAGGAATGTTTTGTGGTTATGTGCTATCAAGGTGTCTCTGACTTATGGAGAGCCTACGAAGGCTGCCCCCCCCCAGAAAATCTTTGACAGCCCTGCTCAGTTCTTGTAAACTCAAGGCCGGAGCTTCCTTTATAGAGTCAATCCAAAACAGCCATAAAACAAAATTACATTAGAAAAATTAATGGCACATTTAAAACCACAGTTGTACTACAGAACAGTTAAAACACTGGTAGACCTCCAGAAAAACAGCGACAGACATGTTAAAAAAACATGTAAAAGCTGTGTAGCACGATCCCAAATGGCTGATAAAATGCCCCAAATTCCAGGGTCCTCTGCAGAGCCTTTGAGGGGCTCACCAATTGGAAGAGAAGCATCTGGTATCTTGCATTATATTTATAATGTCTCCTGGTTCCTTTTGTTTTCTGTAGAATTTAGACAATTCTATTTTGCCTGCATGGGGAACTATTAGCATTCTGTCTTTTCAAATTTCAATAAATGCCATTGTTGCTTTGAAACTCCTTCCTTTTCCCCCTGGGAGCAATATGAAAGGGAAATTCTTTGTGGGTGGGCAGAAGAAACGCTGGGGAAGAAAGAAGCCGCTGAATAGGAGGAGAGCCAGGGAGCTACTGCTGCATCTTCTCCTGCTCTGCCCATGTGTGGAGAGGAGATAGTAGGATAACGCACAGGAAAATAACGAGCTCTCTTCTGCATTTCGAGATGCACTGCATTTCTGCATTAACAAAAAAGAGCTCTCTGCACATTGGGGTCATTTTGTACCCCAGACAAAAGTGTCTTGGGCAAGAAAAATGCTGCACAGGAAGAGTCTTGGTTCTGACTCAATTTCCCCCCCCAGGAGGTTTCAATCAACAAAAGAGCTCAGCTCTCAGCAAGTACAGGTAATTTAAGGTTTGATCCTTCCTGAGTCTATGCAAATCAAGAAAATCTGCATAACGATGCTTGGCCTGTTGAACTTGTCTTTGCATAACAATGATTTGACTTAATTACTTTAAAAAATTGAAAAGCTTTCCATCAATGGATTTTAATTCTGTTTGCTGGAGATTTTAGCGAAGAATCATAGCTTTAAAAAGAGACCAAGATGATCTGTATTGAACCTCTTTTTAATTCCCTTGTTTTGGGGGATGAAAGTACCCCATTCAACTATTTCTATGGAGATTCTGGGATTTTTTTGAACACCAGGTATGTGTTAGCTTATGGTAAAACAAATCATAAAAGGCAAGAGACTGAAATTTGCAGATATTTTAGAATAGGTACTGTATTTTTTGCTCTATAAGATGCACTTTTCCCCCCTCAAAAGTAAGGAGAAATGTCTGTGCGTCTTATAGAGCGAATATGTGTGTGCAGTAAGTCTGTCAGATGTGCAGCCCATGGGGAAGCGATGGGGAATGTGCCTGTGATTATATGCCCATTTGATTCCGAATATTTTTTTTCTTGTTTTCCTCCTCTAAAAACCAGGTGCATCTTATGATCAGGAGCATCTTATAGAGTGAAAAATACGGTAGTTTGTGACACCGTCTTAGGACAAGTCAGTAGGACTACTCGTGTGTAAAATACAGTATAGAATACAACCCAAGGGGATGCCAGCTGCCCCATGATGCAGGAAAAAAACCAGCCTGAGTGTTTCTGAAACTGGATGGATGGTGACAAAATGCATCTGGTTAGTCCACGGCCCAGCCAGCTGCAGAAAATAAGTCATGTTCGGAGCCACAGCTGCACTGTGGCGGGTCCTGTCCACAGCCGCACCGGATGGTCTCTCACACTTGGCCTGTGTTGCCACAGCAGCTCTTTCTGCGAGTTGCAGTGACTAAGGGGTTCCGCATCAGTTCTGGATAATGCGCAGAAGTAGCGGAACAGGAGAAGGGGGACGTATTAAGCACCCGACTGGCCAGTGGGAGGGCCACATGGAGCGTGTGTTCCGCTGGCATGTGCCTGCTTGTGTGGAAGCTGCCCCAAGGGGCTTTCCATAGTTTCTGTGTCTGAACCAGCTCAGTGGCGAGCCCTGGTTTGAGTTTTCAATGGGCTGTCAGTCCAAGTTTTCTCAGTGCCCCCCCACCATGGAAAGATGAAGAATTATGCAAAAGATGTGCCCTGCTTTGCAGAATCGGTTGTGTTGCATAATCCATCTTTTGATACAGAACTGGCTTTATACAAGTGTGGTGTGGCCAAAAATAACAGCCAGCCAGCCATCTTTTGTGGCTTGGATTCTGCAAATCCATCCTGGAATTACCGTTTTTCTCTCGTCCGCAGCTGCAGTGCTGTCGGTGTCGTTGCTGAGTCACTGCCCACTCGAGTCCTCCTCTAATCTTCTTGCCCTTTGCCTCAATACAAACAGAGTATTCGTTATTTCTCCCTCCTCCTCACTCCTCATTTATCCATGTGGACTTTCTTTTCCCAGGAAATGCCCAGAAATATCGATAGGGGAGTGGCAGAGAGAGACCTGCATGATGCAAAGGTGCTTGTACCTGCCTTCCATATGGGAAGCGAGCAGCAGGTTCTCACATGCACACGTTCCCCCAACCGAACCTCAGATTCCAGCCCACTTACCTCATAGCATCATGGAACAGTGGAGTCGGAAGGGGCCAGAGGGCCATCCAATCTGACCCCTTGCTCAGTGCAGGTCTCTAAGTTAAACCGTCCCTCTCAGGCAGGTCTCCAGTTGCATCTTGAATGCCTCTAGTGTGGGAGAACCCACAACCTCCCATCACACTGCTCCAACAGTCAGGAAGTTTTTCCTGATATCTAGCCAGAATCTGGCTTGCTGTACCTTAAGCCCGTTATTCCATGTCCTGCACCCTGGGATGATCAAAAAGAGATTCTGGCCCTCCTCTTTGTGACAGCCTTTCAAGTACTTAAAAAGGACTATACCATCTCCCCTCACTTTTCTCTTCTCAAGGCTGAACAAGCCCAGTTCTTGCAGTCTCTCTTCATAGGGCTCGGCCTCCTCTCCCCGGATCATCCTTGTTGCCCTCCTCTGAACCGTTCCAGCTTGCCTGCCTCTTGCATTAACTGCGGTGCCCAGAATGAGGCCTAACCAGTGGTGAGTAAAGTAGACCTAGGACTTCACGAGATTTGGAGGAGATGCTTCTATTAATGCAGCCCTTTTTGCAGCCTGTGATGTTCAGCAACCCCCAGATCCTTCATGCTTGCGGTATTGTGGAGTATTCCCCACCTTGTAACAGTGCATCAGGCCCTGGAGATCTGAACTCTTTCAGCCCATCTAGATGATCCTTGACCGCTTGCCTGTCAATCCTGAGCTGCCGTCCTGCTCTCTCAGCTTGCGCATCCCCCTCATCAGGAAGGTCATAGATCTTTTGGGAGAAGACTGAGCCAAAGCAGGGATTGAGCACTCCGCCTTTTCTTTGTCATCTGTGATAATTTTGCCACCCACATTGAGTAGTTGAACCCGTTTCTCTCTGTCTTTTACTGTGGACATATCCGAAGGAGGATTTTTGGTTTCTTGGTTCAACCCTGGCTAGCCTCAATTCATTCCTAGCTTTAGCCTTCCTGACGCCATTCCCGCAATTCCCTGCTACCTGCCTGTATGGCCTTCCTTCCATTTCCTATACGTGCCCTTTTTGTTTACAAAGCTTTTAGTGAAGCCACATGGGCTTCTTCCGTTCTCTTCCACCCTTTTTCCTTGTTGGAATCGTTTGTAATTGTGCCTTTAGAATTTCCTTTTTAAAAAATTCCCTCCCTTCTTAGACTCCTTTTCTCATTAGAGTCACTTTGCCATGGGACTTTACTTATCATTGTTCTGAGTTTAGTAAAACTGGCTTTCTTGAGATCCAAGGCATATGCTTGGCTACATTTAGCTTTTGCTTCCTTTAGAATCAGGAATTCAAATATGGCATAGTGACTTTCCCCCAGAGCTCTTGTAGCTGCCACTTTATCCACCCCGTCTTCCCTGTGGTTAGTATCAAGTCAAGGATAGCCGTTCCTCTTGTTCCTTCCTCCGCTTCCCCTTGGAATAAGTTATGCTATTCCTAACACATGGTAGGCATCTCTTGGAGGGGCATGTTGGGCAGAATTTGTCTCCCACTGGATTTGGGGGAAATTGAAATTCCCCATCGTGCCTCCTTGAAACACTGGCCATTTGTTTTTCAAAAGCTTCATCCCCGTCTTCTCCTTGACTGGGAGGCTGGTAATAGACTCCGACCACTGCGTGCCTTTCTTTCCTTGCTCCATTCCCGTTAATCCAGATGCTCTCAGTGGGGCTACTATGCCCATCCTCCTCTCACAGAACACAGTGGGGATTGAGAGCCTCGCCAAACCTGCGTAGCCATCTCTGCATCCTGTTTCTTGGTCATGGCAGAGTAAGGCCCAGAAAGACAGCGCTAAGGAAGGAATCCCATGGGTTGCATCAAGAGTCAGCATCATCAAATTGTATTCCATGCACAGCTACAGGGATCTGAAGGCCACTGCATCCAGCTTGTAACCAGGGCGTGCAACAAGCGCTAGCAGAATTGCTCATTTGCTGGAGCCCCAGCCTGGAGCAAGGGGCACTGCTCCAAAAATGCCACCAAAAATTCTAGGTGCTGGTTATCACCTATAAAGCCCCTAGTGGCTTGGGACCTGGATACCTAAAGGAACGCCTGCGGCCATATTTGCCCTCCTGCCCCCTGAGATCGGCAGCAGAGGCCCTTCTCCGGGAGCCCTCCATGAAGGATATTAGGAGGGTGAGTACCCGGAGCAGGGCCTTCTCTGCGGTGGCACCCCACCTATGGAATGTGCTCCCCACAGAGGTCCACCCAGCTCCGTCATTATTTGCTTTTCGGCGCCAGGCCAAGACCTTTTTATTTAAACGATATTTTAATAATAGTTGATTTTATTTATTGGTTTTAAATATTGAGCCAGGATGTTATCTAGATTTTATATGTATGTATTTATATGTATTTGTTTATGATGTTGGAAGCTGTCCCGAGGCTTATGCGAATGGGACGGCATACAAAAATTCCAAATAAAATAAATAAATAAATTCTCGCGTTGCACTGAGCGTGCCAAAAAACATCAGAGGCACCCTGTCATCCCAAGCCCCATCTGCTTGAGGTTAAGGGGACCTTCTGAGGATGCCTGAGCCATTGGCTCCAACTGCTTGAGCTGACGAAGGCTTCCTCCCCTTGCTGCACCCTGGCTGAAGAGGAGCCGTCTTTCCAAAACAGAGCGGAGATCCCTTTTCTCGGCTCCTCACCCAGGGAGGCTTCCAACCAGTGCAACTCGTGACGAGTGGCCCCTGGCCAGAGTGTGTCCTCTTCAGTCTGAGATCTCCCAACTTTGACAGTAGCATCTCTTAGCAAATTTGTTCCACCAATAAGCATACATATTCGATATTTATGCTGCTCTGGGAGACACCTATGAGTTTGGCATTTGGATGGAGAAAAGAACGGGGTTGTTAGTTTTCTGTCTGGGCTGCCTTGTACCTGTCCCTCCTCACAGACCTTTGCCATGGCTCTTTTGCGCTAACCTTGGTTTAACAATGCTCTTCTCTTCCTAGTTTCTGCCGATTTCTTTTTCCAATCCTCCCACGTTGTTTGTCACCATGGAGAATCTAACTCTCCTAGCATTCATTCCTCTTGCTTAAAATAAACTAAAATAAACTAAAATAAGAGGAAAGTTGAAAGGATATTTGCTTTGTTTGGGTTTTTGTTTGGTTTTTATGTGCATTCCATTTGCCCAGCAGCCAGAGCCCCCCACTAAGAGTTGGGGTGCTTCTCACCTGCACACTGATTACTTGACCAAATGCCTTCACTTGGCTCCTTTTGTCTCAGGAGTTGACGTTAGGTGGTATCAATGTTACTTCAGTGACAATTAATATGCACGGCCTCATTCCAACTTGTTAGTTTTGTGTCCAAGTGATGGTTGTTGTTGTTGTTAGTCGCAAAGTCATGTCTGACCCATCGCGACCCCATGGACAACATCCCTCCAGGCCCTCCTGTCCTCCATCTTCTCCTGGAGTCCACCTAAGCTCACACCCACCGCCCCAGTGACCCCATCCAGCCACCTCATCCTCTGCCGCCCCCTTCTTCTTTTGCCATCCATTGTTCCCAGCATCAGGCTCTTCTCCAGGGAGTCCTTCCTTCTCATTAGGTGGCCAAAGTATTTGAGTTTCATCTTCAGGATCTGGCCTTCGAAAGAGCAATCAGGGTTGATCTCCTCTGAGACTGACCGGTTTGATCTCTTTGCAGTCCAGGGAACTCTCGGGAATCTTCTCCAGCGCCACAATGCAAACGCCTCAATTCTTTGGCGCTCATAAAAAAGATGAATTTGTTCATCCAAGCCAGTTTTCCATCAAGCTTAAAGGCGAGAGGGTGGGGGGTGCCCCTTGTTCAGCCTTGGTTCTATGCAAGGACCACAAGAGAAGCTAAAACAGCCCGTCTACCGAATTCTGTATGTGCCGAGCAGCAGGCCAGTCAGTGCTGCTGAACGCCATGGGGTCCCCCCCGCCCCGTCTAGCCTTCCTCAGCACTGCAGCCTTGGAATTGCTCCTGCAAACAATTGCTCCTGCGTGCTGGGCAGACTGTTGCACTGGGCACGGATGTGTTCTGCATCCCGGGCCTGTGGCGGCCCTACGCCTCCTCTGCGCCTTTGTGCAGCCGGACACCCTCCCCACACCCCTTTGTTTGCTGCTCTCTGGCGCTGTCGAAGCAGGAGGCTCCCCCGCTCGTGCTGCAGTCAGCAGACTTTGCTCTGGCTGCACTCACAGCGGGCAAGCGAGCCCAGCGATGACTAATCTTGGCGCATTAGCAGCTCCCCCTGTGGCTTTGCATCTTGGGGGAGCAGGCGTCATCGATCCGGGAGCTTTTATCCAGAAAAGCAACTGGATGCGCGCACAGCTGGAGGGCCCCCACCCCAGAGCATCTCCCCACTTCCCTTCTTCGAGGGGAATGGAAGGATGCAACCGGTCTGGTTGCAAAGGTAGGCAAATGTGTCTCCCTCCCCCTTTCCATGCATTTTTAAGTTTGGGGCAAATCGGTGAAGGTGGTGAGGAAAGCAGTACCACAGACTAGGGTGAATGCAGGTGACCTCCAAGGCAGAATGTAGGTGACCTCCAAGGCAGAATGCAGGTGACCTCCAGAACCTCACAGGCCCCCTGAGCTGCTCCTGCCAGAGCTGGTTCCATCCCAGCACTTGGTGCCACTCGCTGGGAAGCAGTGCGGCAGCTGCCGAAACTTGGCCCACAGGCCAGTGCTTTCCGTGACAATTCCTGCCACCCAGTTCCAGTTTGCTCGCTCTCGTCCCCACGAGCACAATTCGCCATTATCCGATTGCCCATCGATTAGTTAATGGCTGTGTCGATGGCCCTGAGTCCGTCTGGATTGTGGGGAGGGACGAATCTCTGGGTGGAGCTGTGGGGGGGGTGCAAATGAGTTGGGTGCATCCCTGTCGCGAGGGGAATTGTTGAGAGAGTGTCTTCCTGCTTAATGTAAAATATTTCATTGCTTCATCTTCCAAGGACGCCTAGAACTGATAAATAGCTTCTGGGAGGCAGCCACACTCCCAAGCGCAATGCATCTTCCGTTTGCTGCTTCCAGCCAGAGCAGGTTTCCCTGCTCCCTTTAAACCTTGGTTTTAGATCCCGGAGCAGGTGAGAATTCACCAAAGAGATGGCCAAAAGGTGACTCCCAAGCAAGTTGTAGCCTGGTCGTGTCCACCATGATACGGGCAGACAAACCCAGTTCCACACTTGTGGAGAGCGAGCCTGCGAAGATTAGGGGGCGGGGGGGGGAGGGAGGCCAACTGGGAAGCAAGAACATAATCGGGGAGAAAGGGGCCGTGTTCATAACCATCAGCCATGGAAAGGGTTCCTGCAGTTTTTCAGCAGCCACGTAGGGAAAGACCTGGGCTTGAATTTGGCCACCTTGAGCTGGGCCCTGGAGCTGCCCACATGGATTCTCACCCTGCAATCCTTCTCTTCCCTCTGTCTCCATTTTCCTCTTTCTCTTCCCGCATCCCATAGCTGGAGTCGCCGTTGGCTCCTCCACTGGCACGATCCGCAGCTCCATTGCTATGTCCTTGCCGGGGAGCAGACGACCCTCCACGGGATCCCGAAGGTGAGTATGGCTGGACTTTCCCCCTTTATCCACCTGCCACATCGCAGCCTCTCTGTGAATTCACAGCAGAGTCCCTCGCCTGCAGGCTGGCACAAATCGCATCCCACAGTGCCTTCATGTAACCAGAGAGCAAGGAAGCCCCCCAGCCATGGTGCGGGGGCTTCTCCTTCCATGCACAGGCCGAACGCTCTCCAGCGCCTGTGGGAAGCGCCAATCCCAAGGCGAGAGGAGTACCTGGTTTCTCATGGCTGCCCACAGTCCCAAGCTGCATGCCTGTAGCTGTGCACACACACCCCTGTTGTGCATGTATGGACCCCCCACGAACCTACATCGCCACAATCGATGCTGGAATCACGCCTCCATTCTGCATAGCCAACGCAGGTGTTGCAGGATCCGCTTCTGCAGCAGCAGGGGGGCAGGGATCCCATGGCTCGGGGAGGGGGGGGTTGGCCAGGGCCCTGTTCGCCCCAGTTCTCCCGCAGCCGCAGCGTGCTTGAGAGCCCCTGGACCACTGCTACGGCAGAGATGTGGGGACGCATCTCCAGAGAATGCAGCTGTGGTCTTTCCGACAGGCCTTCTGCTGTGCTTTCAATGCGATGCTGCACAGCTGGGGACCTGCCAGGCCAAGTGCAGAGTGCGAAAGGCTGGCCAGGTCCTGCCGGGCACAGGAGTCCTGTAGGTCAAGGATGGCCACCCAGAGATGCCTGGGCCTCCCTCAGGAATGAAAAGGCATTTGTTAATATTGACCAAGGGAACAAGGGACACGCTGTCCCATTTAAAAGCAGAACTGTTTATGGGACGGGGAGCTTCCCCCTATATAGGGCATGGCGCAAAAGATCTCAGGTATGCTGGGCAGAACCTGCCACATCGCCAATGGGGCACGCTTGTCCCTAGAGACCTGCTAGGAAAGAGGCACCATCCGTTCCAGCTGCCTTGAATCTAGAGCATCTTGTGGGGAGACAGGCACTGTGTCCCTTCCAATCCTCTGAATATAGGGTGTGCCCCTGTAAACCAGTTACTGGGGCACTGGGGGGGGGGGCTGTTCCCTCCCATCCCCTGGGCGGCTGGCCTAGAGGGACCCTGGGTCAGCTCCAGCATAAGGGCTCTTCTTTGATTCTCACATCGGAAGTGCTCCCAGATTATGGCACTGAGAGGTGACCTTGCTGTGCAAGTGAAGGAAGGTGGGAAGAGGAGGACGGAGCGCCCCCGAATTTTCCGGGGGGCTTCCAACACCCGACATTCAAAGCATTCGGGAAGGAGGAACTGTGGACCAAGTACGCTTACACAACGCAGCCCGCGAAGGCGCTTGCACCGCGGGCAGCCCTCTCCAGCGAGGCGGGGCGTGGGGAGCCCCCTCCCCGCCCCGCCCCGCGGAGCGACCCACGGTCCGTGGGGCTGCCGAGCCCGCGCCCCGGGCAGCGCCGCTCGCGTGGCTCCTGCGCGGCGGCGGCCATCCCGGAGCTGGCCCGGGCCGAGGGGCGCCCCCCCCCCCGGTGCTGCGCCCGGTGCTTCGCTTCGCGGGACCGGGGGGCGCGGGGGGGCGCAGCTCCGGCGGCGGGGGGGCCCGGGCCGTGCTCAGGGCTGCCTCTGCCACTGCTTCTCTGACCTGTTTGCAGACAGCTTTGCCGCGCCCCATGTTGAACCCCGCCTGTTTGTTCTTGTCCTTTTCTGTTCCCTCTTCTTTTCGTTCTTCTTCGTGTCTTGTGTGTTTGCGTTTCTCCGGTGGCTTTCGAAGTCGCGAGTTTTACGGAAGGAGTGGCTTTGCCTCGTTCTTTAAGTCCGCCACGGCCCCTGCCACTCCGACTGAGAAACAGCCTCTTCTTCCTGCCTCCAGGCGTCCCTCCCCACCTGTGAGCATGCGGGACACCTACGGCACCTCCTCGCTCAGCAGCAGCAGCAACTCCGGCTCCTGCAAGGGCAGCGACAGCAGCCCCACGCCCAGGTAACCCGCGCGAGCGCCGCCGCCGCCCCCGGAGCCCTCGCAGCCCCTCGCCGCCTGGGGTCTCACCTGCGGCGGGGTCTCACCTGCGGCGCGCCGGGGCCCCGGGGCTAGTAGCGGGAACGCCCAGCAGGATCGCCTTCAGCCCCGCGTACGGCGCCCTGCAGCGACGTACGACAGCATTAGACCGGGTAGTGGATCTCACCACCAACTACAAGCGTTTAGAACATGCACAGAGTGCTTTATGGATTCTGGGTCACGTGGGCCCAGCAGGGAGCACAGTCAGAGGAAGGTCTGCAGAGTGGGCTCAACACAATGGTATTTCATTGTTGTTGTTGTTGTTAGTCGCGAAGTCGTGTCCGACCCATCGCGATCCCATGGACAACATCCCTCCACCATCCCCCGGAGTCCACCCAAGCCCACACCCACCGCCCCCGGGACTCCATCCAGGCACCTCATCCTCTGCCCTCCCCTCCTTCTTTTGCCTTCTATTGTTCCCAGCATCAGGCTCTTCTCCAGGGAGTCCTTCCTTCTCATTAGGTGGCCAAAGCATTTGAGTTTCATCTTCAGTATCTGGCTTTCGAAAGAGCATTTGATTGCAGGAAATTAACTTAATGATCATGGGATTTTTTGAGTCTCAGGGTGCAAATGAGGGTGATTGCATTAACCGGGCAGCCTGGCCAGTTCTTCCCGAGCAGCGGAACAGCCGCCCTGGCAGCTCCCTGGGAAGCCATCAGGTCCCACTTCTTCAAGCAGCAGCAAATGCCAACAGTGACCTGGCTTGGGGTTTCTGGGCGCTTCCTGAGAAAGGGGTGCGGGCATTTTATAGCACAAAGGCACACGGGCACCCCTTTTCTGCCAGGATTTATTTGAATTTTCCCAACAAATGCAAGCTGGCCTTTCTGCTTGTTTGATACCACCCAGAATCTGATCATCCAAGAGTGATACTAGCTGTGAAGGGGAAGGTTTCATTTAGCTTTTCGGCTGATAGCCATGTGCAGCCTCATCATAAGGACTTACGCCCAGCGTAAGTGCAAATGTGAAGGTCTTTGAGCATCGAATCCTAATCCCAGGCACCTGTTGATCCAGCTAAGCAGAGACCCTGTAAATCAGGAAGGGTTTCAGGATGCAGGCCTCTGAAACCCACAGAGATGTGCCTTCTCCTGCTGGCCTCCATTTCAACTTGCAGGGGCTCCGTGGCTGAGCAGAAAGCCCTTTTGCGTGAGAGAATTTCCTGCAGAGATGTTGGCATTCCAGGCGCGATGACTGCGCATTGGGCAAGCGACTTGTGTCCCTCCAGATGTTTTCACCTACAGCTCCCAGCAGCCCTGGCCAGCATAACCACTGGCGAGGGATCATGGGAGTTGCAGGTCGAAACATTCGGAGGACCACCAGTGACCTGCCTCACAGGTGTACACGGGCCATTATGCATGCCAGGTGCAAGCTTTTGTACATACAGAAAATAAATATTATGGGTTTACAAACACAGCCCAGAGGCATTTCTCTGGGGAAGGCAGGTGCTTTTGTCCTTGTCTTACTTTTAGTGTAAACGCACCTGCACAATTTCAAATAAAGGCAGAAGAATTTGTAGGGAAATGCTAAACTGAAGCATGGATTTATGATGGCTTTTGGAAGTCATAGGCGCCCATATACATGAAGCCTTGAAACAATAAGCTCATCGAACTCACACCGTTTGTGAGGATACAAGTGCAGCTAAAAAGTCGCTCAGCTTTTTCACCCTGCTCGCGAGCAGGTAAGCCGTCCTGCTCCATGTCAGTTGGCACATGAATGGGGACCCAGGGAGTGATGCTACAGGGCTGATCTCGTGGTCATGCCTCAATCCGTGGAGCCAGATTTCTCACCCAAAGGTGGATTAGACTCGGTTTTTGCAGACACGGCTGGAGAAGACACAGTCTACCGCTAAACCACACTTTTGCCCTGCTGATGAGAAAGAACATGCAGCTTGTGGCGCAGACATTTTCCCATAAACATGCAATCTGTGGCGAAGGAACCAAGAGCAGCCTGATGAAAGTCACGGCTTATGCCAGCAGATGGAGTAGTCGTCCAAGACTGTGATTACGGATTACACGTTTTTGGCATTGCATTGCCGCTCTCCCGTGCCTCATGCGTACATCGTTCAGCCTACCTGTCATCCTGCTGCTGATGGTGCTCTCGTCCCTCCCATCACACCACGTCACTGGCAGCTGCCCAGGGTCAGACAGATTATGTAATAATAACGTGATTTTAGGTGGCAGCCCCACATGTCCTCTGAGAGGCAGTTTCTGGGCCAGTTCAAAATGTCCTTCTAGAGCTGTGCCCCTTTAAGTTCCCAGTCTCCGTCCAACGCAGTGGTACCGAAGTCACAATTTTCTTAGAAGTCCGGAGCTGCCCAGCTTCAGATCCTCTTTCTGCCCAACAGCCATCAGCAGCTTTTATATTCTCGGCCCCTCATTACATGAGGGATGTAGCCAAGTTGGAGTCGGTGCAGCGGAGGGCCCCTGGGATGGTGGCTGGTTTGCAGGGGAAGCCAGACGAGGAGAAGCTGAGGGAGCCGGGTCTTTCCAGCCTGGAGAGGAGGAGACTCAGAGGGGACCTGTGGGCGACATACAGGTCCATGAGGGGGTGCTGTGCAGAGGTGGGCCATGACCTTTTTCCCCCTGCAGTGGAGGGCAGGATGCGTTCCAATGGAGCAAAGCTCAGGGAGCCAAGATTTAGGGTGGCTGCCAGGAAGTACTTCCTGATGGTTAGGACCCCCAGGGTGTGGAATGGGCTTCCACGGGAGGTGGATGAGGCCCCATCGGTGAGGGTGTTCAAGGACAGGCTGGGCATGCACATGGTAGGCATGTCATGAGCAGACCCAGCTAGAGCCTGGTTCAGACTAGATGGCCCCTTCTGACTCGCTATGTTGTCAGCATATCGTGAGCAGAACCTGTGGGAGCTGCGGGTCAGACTAGATGGCCCAGGAGGCCCCTTCTGACTTGCTTTGTTTCTATGTTAAAGATGGCCCTTTCATGCTGCCTGGGAAGCACAGATGCAAGGGTTAGGAATGGGGGCAGAGTCAGGGACCCCAAAAGCTGTTATTACTACTTTTACAATAAGATATTCACACACCTTTTCTCCCTCTTGCAAGGACCCCAGGCGGGCTTCCAAAATTCTCAAAGTTCAGTCAAGCGCAGTGGTGGGAAGGGGGGGAGAGGAAGCCAGGGATCCATCCGTACCCTGCTGTGAACAGTCCACAGAAATTAAAACCACTCACTTCCACTTTCCCAGCACATTCATAGCATGTTAAAGACAACTTTACAGTCGCACTAACATTCTTATCTCTCGCTGGCCATATTCACACGCAAGAAGTCCGGTCTGAGCCCTGGCAGGACAAATGGACATTCCAGGCCCAACGGAAGAACAGCTCAACATCAAGGCTCCTGAGGCATTTTTTGTCTACCAAATCATGCAAAAACCTACCTATGCATGTAATTGTTCTAGACATTTCTGCCCTGCCCTGCCCTGCCCTGCAGAGAAAACTTCAGTCAAACAAGCCCCAAATTAATATGCACACCACGTAATCACAGTAAAAGAACTGTGACGAAAGATGGTACATCGAGGACGAAGCTCTCACACTGAAAATGCTTGGGAAAGTAAAACTACCTTTGCACCATCAAGATGGCAAACCAGTTGCCTCGCCAGGGAAACCGTGCGCCCCTCCGACACACGGTCCCCTTCCCCGTCTCCGTCTGTCATTTCCGTGGCAATGGAGGCACCTGTCCCGAGCGAGGGCTCTGGGGGTGGCCGCAGACTCGCAGGCGGGCCAGGGGGGCCGCTTGGGCCACGCTCTGTCCCCACTGCAGCCAGTGCGGCTTACGCGGCTATGTAGGAGCCCCCCTCCCACCTGCCTCCCGAAGGCACAGGTGAGCCCAGGGCGGTGCTCGTGGGCGAACACCACCCAGGTGCCTGGAGCAGGCAGAGCGCCACACATCTGGCCAGCGCAGGCTCACAGGCCTTGACTTGAACGGCTGTCTAAGCCGCTCCCCTGCCACGTCTCCCTGTTTCTTCACCGCCGTTTCCCCCACACCTGGGCAAGGGGCGCCCCTGAAGCACTTGCCGGCCTGGAGGGCTCCCCTGCCCTGTTCTCACCCAGCTTTGGGATGGGGAGCTGGGCGCACGCCCTGCCTCGGAGCAGCCGAAGGGAGTGCGAGTTTCTGGCATTACAAAGCCCCGTTCCTGCCCCGAGGAGCTTGCCAAATAATTTCCAGAATGAGGAAGGGGGAACAGAAAGAGGGGAGAAGGGCGAGGCGCACGAGGGACGGATGTGCATAGGTGAAGGGGGTGCTGTGGTCGGGCATTCTCAAGCCTCCGCGGAACTGGAGGTCAAGTCTGCCTCCCGGGACGAGGGGCTGTTCCGGGACCGTGAGGGCTCCCCACGAGCTTCCATGGATCGTGCTCGTTCCGTTCGCCCCCAGCTTTTTTCTGCGAACAGCTCGGGGTGAGCGAGGAGGAGCGACTGGCTGTTTTGACAGCTTCCTGTCTTTCCAGACGCCCCATCAAGTACATGCTGTGCAGCGATAACCACGGGATCAAGCCCCCAACCCCTGAGCAGTACCTGACCCCTCTCCAGCAGAAGGAGGTCTGCATACGGCACCTGCGGGCCAGGCTGAAGGACACACATGAGCGGCTGCAGGACAGGTCAGTATCAGCCACCCCTGCACCTGGGGCAGGTGGGCTCACTCTTCCCTTGGCCCAGTCACTCTCCAAGATGTTTGACCAGGGGTTTTCACTAATGCGGGAGGACAAGGGTGGCTTGCGGGGAAGCATCGCCCTGATGAGGTTGGCAATGTTGGGCGGGGGACTTGGAAGGATCTTCTCTGTGGAGACCCCGCAAGGTCATGCAGACCCCAGCAGGTCACCCAGGGGAGATCCGTTGTCAATTCGCCAGAGCTGCACCATCTTGGTAGTGTCATCTTGGCGTTCAGTGTGGAGAAGTGCAAGGACTTGCACTTGGGGCATAGGAAGGGGTGTCATAAGTGCAGGTTAGGGGACAAGTGGCTGGAGAGCAGCACTTGTGAAAGGGACCTCGGGGTACTGGTTGACTGCAGGCTGAACATGAGTCAGCCGTGTGATGCGGTGGCCAAGAGGGCGAACGCCACCCTTGGTTGCATAACCAGAAGTGTGGCTTCTAGATCGAGAGAGGTATTACTACCACTCTACACGACTCTGGTGCGCCCACAACTGGAGTACTGTGTTCAGTTTTGGGCCCCTCATTACAGGAAGGATATAGCCAGGTTGGAGTCAGTGCAACACAGGGCCACAAGGATGGTGGCCGGATTGTAGGGGATGCCGTATGAGGCAAGACTGAGGGAACTGGGTCTCTTCAGCCTGGAGAAGAGGAGACTCAGGGGGGATACGTTGGCGACATACAGGTATGTGAGGGGTGTCACACGGAGGTGGGTCGAGACCTGTTCTCCCCTGCAGAGGAAGGCAGGACGCGCTGCAATGGAGCCAAGCTCAGGGAGCCAAGGTTCCATTTGGATGCCAGGAAGCACTTCCTGACAGTTAGGACCCCAAGGGCATGGGATGGGCTTCCACGGGAGGTCGTTGAGGCCCCATCGGTGAGGGTGTTCAAGGATAGGCTGGACATGCACATGGCGGGCATGTCGTGCGCGGAGCCAGCTGGAGCTGGGGTCAGACTAGATGGCCTGGGAGGCCCCTTCTGACTTGCTCTGTTTCTGTGGTAGGTCCCTGTTCTAGTTTTTTTCTTGTTTGGGGCACTGATCCTTCCCAATATTCCCCCCTCCATGCAGGGTGCTGGTTTAGTACCTCCTAGCCCTACTGAGTAGGACTTCAGGCAGTCAAAGGATGAAACGTGGGCCTGTCCAAGGATGCCACAAACCAGTGAAGCACCAAAGCTTCCTCCTTTGGCTTCCACAAGCCCCTATTCAGCACTCCGGGGGCCTTAGGGAAGCCAATGAAGGTAATTTTTCAGAATCTGCACAATAGGTTTTTGGAATTTCTTTCTATGAAAAACAGAAGTAAGCAATCCATAAAAACAATAGCAATGCATAATCAAAACAGTATTTCACAGAACTGGCTTGGTAAGCACTGATCACTCAAAGCCACTTGCTAGGAATCAGTGCAGCTCTTTGCACGGAATGTCGGGGTTCGGGGCCGCGGGGAACGCAGGAGCAGCCCCAACCGCAACCCTCTGCTTCTCTGCCTGCTTCAGGGACGCGGAGATCGAAGACCTGAAGACTCAGCTCTCGCGGATGCAGGAGGACTGGATCGAGGAGGAGTGCCACCGGGTGGAGGCCCAGCTGGCGCTCAAGGAGGCCCGGAAGGAGATCAAGCAGCTGAAGCAGGTCATCGACACCGTCAAGAGCAACCTGATCGAGAAGGACAAGGGGCTGCAGAAGTACTTCGTGGACATCAACATCCAGAACAAGAAGCTGGAGACTTTGCTGCACAGCATGGAGGTGGCGCAGAACGGGACTGTCAAAGAGGAGGGGGCTGCCGAGTCCGCGGGTGGCTCTCCGGCGCGCTCCCTGACCCGCAGCTCCACCTACACGAAGCTGAGTGACCAGGGCGCAGCGGACAGGAACATGGGGGGCTCCCAGACCATCTCGGTGGAGGAGGGGGCAGACAGTGGCTTTGCGGCGGCCGAGGACTCGCTGAGCCGGACAGAGCTGCTGGACCAGAGCAGCCTGATCTCCTCGGGCGTGGACTGCGGCACGGACGAGGGCTCCCTGCAAACCTCCTTCACGCTGGGCTCCCGGGTCCCGACCAGCTCCACTTACGAGAAACTGATGGGGTCTCAGCAGAGTGTAGAGGCCGCGGTGCAGGCGAGCTGCCTGCAGGAACAAGCCATACAGACGGACTATGTGCCCTACGAGCCGGATCTGGACACCATCCTGGAGAAGGTCATGAAGTCCCAGGCCGGCAGCCTCGGCAGCCCCACGTCAGTGTGGGTGTCTGAGATGGAGGATGCCGCCGAGGCCAGCAGCTCGGAGACCCGTGGCCAAACCCGCACGGGGGCCGTGGATTTGGCCGCCCCCGAGCCCAGCTCTTCCACGGCAGCCGGTGCAGGGGAGCAGGCGGAGAACCCAGCAGGACCCCCGGGGTCCCCAAGCCCAGAGGCCAACAATCCCTCAGGGCAGCAGCCCCCTCATGCGAGCGAGTCCGTGAGCATCGTGTGTGCTCCGGACGAAGACGAGTGGGCCGAGCCCAGCCAGGACACCGCCGGGGCCACGGCGTCCGCACTGGAGCCCAAGACGTACTGGAGCCGCCACTTCATCGTGGATCTGCTGGCTGTGGTGGTGCCCGCCGTGCCCACGGTGGCCTGGCTGTGCCGCTCCCAGCGGAGGCAGGACCAGCCCATCTACAACATCAGCTCGCTGCTGCGGGGCTGCTGCACCATCGCTCTGCGCTCCATCCGCAAGATCAGCTGCCGCTCGGTCGCCAGCGCGAGCAGCACCTCCGCCCAGCCGTAGCCGCGTCCGGCCGGCATCGCACACCCGCCTGGAGGAGGGAGCGCGTCCTGAGGGCAGCGGCCATTCGGCTGACCACTGATTGTAGGTTCCATGCACGCCCAAAACTCCTTATTTCCTCACTCTCTGGGTGTTGATCTGGGGACACGAGGACAGCTTGACGTGAGTTCTGCCCCGCTCCGTCTCACGTTGCGCTAAGTGACCTGAGAGGCGGCGTTGCTGCTGCTTCGCAATTCTTGGAGGACGTGCAAGCAGAAGCATATTGTCTCTGTGTCGCTGTAGCCAGAAGGCCAGCTGCCTCTTTGGATGGGCCCTCTCCTTCTAGGGGATCCGGCTTCTGGAGAGGGGCCTGCCGTTACAAGACTTCCCTTAAGCGGCTGGTCCAGCCCATTCCGCTGCTTTCCCTCTTAGGCTCTCTCCGGACATTTTGAGGTTTGGCCAGGAAGACTCCCCAGGGCTGCAGCTCGTGTCTTTCTCTTCCATTTCTCCCAAGGCTTTCTTTACGAGCTCTCCTAAGATCATGGGGAGCTGCCCTTATACTAACCAGGTGCACAGGTCTTTGCCACCAGGCCCCCCACCTGCTCTGCACACCACCCCGCACTCCGTTCTCATCCCGCTCCATTGCTACTCCTGATCAGCATCGTCCCCATTCCTCAACCTAGGGCCCTCCAGAAGTTTGGGGCTTCAGTTCTCACCAGCCCTGCCAACACAGCCAGTGATCCCGAAAGCTGGGAGTGGTCGTCCAACACGCCTGGAGGCCACCAGGTTGGGAAGGCGGCCTTCCAGCCTTCCAGCCAAGTTGCAGGACGACCTGAAGATCATTTTGTAGATCCTGGAGGGGAAGGAAAGTGGCTCCCAAGGGCTGCCTAGCGATGGAGAGAGAGATCCTAAGGCACTGCCAGGCTGACGCAGAAGCGATGGAAGGGGCGGATTCTGCGGCTCTCCCTTTCCTTCTTTCGTCCCATCACAGGCAAAATACCTGGCTGGGACCCTAGCAAGGCGGGGTTCCTGGCCAACATGCCCCGCCACCCTACTGGCCTCTCGAACACTTTGCTGTCTGTCGAATGGGTGAGCATCTCTGAGCTCTGGCTAAAATACACTGAAAGGTTTCAAGAAGTGCATAAGCATCACGACATTGACGTCCTTTTGCAAAATGAAAAAAGGGACTTCATCCATTTGACTCCGACTTTTCAGCCCCTCCTGCTGTCTCTGGTGGAGCCGCTCTGACGGGGCTGAGAGCCGGTGCCTTCCCTGCCCATCCGATAGAGAGGAAGCTGTTCCGATTTAGAAACAGCCCCTGCAGACGGGAGGTAGACCGTGCGTCCTGCAAGGACATCAGTCCGTGCTAAACAGGCAGCCTTCCTCACCCGTTCTGAGCACTTTGAATTCCACATTTCTTTGGTACACGACGAATGACACAAGTCGGTGCTGCCGGGAATGGAGTCTGTGACACTGGCGAACCAGAGGTCGATCTTGCCTGGTTGTGGGGCCAGCGATCTTTGTAAACCTATGGCAGCATCCTAAATCTAGCAGTCATGAGGGGACCTTGAGGACCTGCAGCCTGCTCTGCCTGTTAAACACACCAGTGCATGGGGCTTCATCCTGCCCCCCCCCCCCCGCACACCATTCCAGACCACAAAGCCCTGCAGTCCCTTACAGCTGAGCCAAGTAATGAACCCCCGTTCGAGTTCATTTCCTCCTCTACCTCTGCTTCCTTTCTGGGTTCAGGCCCAACACCTGAACACCAGCAACTCTCACCTGGATGCCCCCATGCCTGCCCCCCCCCCAGGCAGTTTGATTGGCCAACTGCAAACCAGTAATGCTTTTCTCCCTTCACTAATTGCGAAAACATGCACAGTTTCTCAGACTCCATCCACTTGCTTCCTGCAACCTGCATTTCTGATGTCAGGTATAAACTTGCCAGTTTTCTACTTAGAAAATCTCCCCCCAGCACACACTTTTTTTTAAACAACCCACTAAGGAAAAATTCACGTTATCGAAGTCTTGCTGCCCCTTTACAGGCATCTTCAGCGTTCGTGAGAAGCAGTTGACACAAGGAACAAATTACGTAGCATATAAAATTATTTTAGAGAGCTGGTTGTTAGGCGAATCCACATAGAATTGCTTCTTGGTGGTATAAGAGCCCAAGAGGCCCGCACACCGTGTAGCATTTGGCTGAGATGTTCAATTTTTTAGACTCGGGCCTGTCTCAAAATCATTGCCCAGTATTCTGAATTTTCTATCCCTGATTGTTCCATGTAGCAGAAGCTGGTCGATGCTACACTGGCAAAAGGAAAAGGCACTCTGCACTTTGTCAGAGACACTCACGTCATTATTTCACAGCTTCTAGAGCTAAGCCCTGGGGAGTCTGGACACCAGGCAAGCCCAGCTGCAAGATCCCAACACCCCAACAGTGCCGTACCATTTTCAAAAATCGCACTCCGATGGGAGGCGAAACTGAAGCAGGCGTTCTTGTGACTTCAACAAGTGTTGCAGGAGAGGGAGAAGGAATTCAGCAGCTCTGCACCATCGCCACCCAAAAGTGTTACGGAATGTAGTGAATTATGAATGTTGTGTGCAAAAACGTCACTTTCGATGACCACGGAAATGTCACTCCCCCCACCGTCCCCCATCACGCTCACGAGACTTTTGAGCTGCTGGTTCTGACCCTGCCCTGCCAAGCTGGAAGCTCGTTCTCGATTTCCCGTGTCTCCGAAGCAGCCCCAGGACAAGTGCCCAGCCAAGGTGCAGAGTTGCCAGTCACGTACCTCAGGTAGAGGAACTTGCTGTTTCCCCCCTCCCCTCCCCTCCCCTCCCCTTTGGGGCACGGATGGAGGTCCTTAAGTCAGTTTTCTCTTGCTTTGCACTATGTTCACTTTTTGCAAACTTGAACCCACTGGACAAAGGTGACAGACTGAAGACGTTGGACGGCTGTGTGGCCCCGTGAGTGAGCATCTCGCTTCTGGGCTGCCGGAACATCCGATTGCCTTCCGGAACTGAAGAAATCAGAAGGTAGCCAAGAACCAAGCCAACAGCCCTCCTGTCCCCAGATGCTTCTTCCCTCCATCATGTGAGCTTCGAAGAAGAGATAGGAGGCCGACGCTTGAGGGTCTTTTTAGACGAGCGGCGCTTAAGCAGAGCAAAGTGTGCTGTGCCAGATGCCTACGGATGACACTCTGCCCGTTCTGGGCCATGACCAAGCCAAGCGTGGTGGGTTTCTTGTAGGGCAGGGTGGCCAGAAGTAGGAAGTGGCGAAGAAGCCAGCCCCTCCTCCTCCCATGGACTTTCTTACTAAGGTGCTTGAGCGACAGTTTCCACCAACTTAAATTCTGCCGCTGCAGCCGGCTAACCAAGTGCCACCGCGGCAGGTGGTGGAGGGCAGGCAGAGAGCGTGGAGCGCTGAGCACAGCATGCGCTGAACACCGTGTCGGAAGGGAGAGCAATCCGTTAATTAGATGGCAACCCGTGAGCAGGGCGCAGTTCGCAGCTGCTACCGCTGCCTTGCGGGCACTGAGGAGGCCGGCTCTGCCCTGCCTGCCAGGATCCCTCCTGGGTTCTGCTTCGGTGCCGCATCGAACTTCTGCGAAAGGAAGCCTCAGTGCCCTCCCAGGCACGCACACCTGGGGCCGTTTTGCAGAATGTCCTCCAAGCATCCGTGGTTTCGTTTCTGGTGGCCACGCTGCACCTCCTGTCTCCCCACATGCAGCCGCCCAGAGGGATGCTTGGTGCAAGTTTCTGTGGAGGAGGCCAAGGGGACGTGGAGGGGGCAGGGACGGACGCCCCCCCCCCCAAGGTTACCGTTTGCAGCAGGAGCAGCCACGGGGGCCACGCTGGGGGGAAAACCGCAAGCTGCTGCCACCACAGTTCTCACTTCCTCACCTCTCAACAGAGGGGAGAATTTCAGAGGCCCTTTAATGCAACTCTAGCGAGTACCGCTAGGAATGCAGATTCAGGAACGGGCCCCGAGATGTGTATCCGTTCCAAAGCAAGCATGGTGCTCGAGAGAACGGAAAGGGGACGGCATCTCTGCCCCAAGGAGCCTGCAATCTACATTAGAGGAAAAGTATGGGGCAGGAGCATGGGCCGCAGGTGCATGTGTGGGCTCCTCCAGGAAATGTGGGGGGGGCAACAAAAGTGGCGGATATGGAGCAGCTGTGCCCCCCGCCCTCGTGCAAGGCACTCAGGAGAACTAGATGCAAAGGGATCAGTGTGGCTCACAGCCCCGGGCGCATCCGAGCTGTGCTAGAGCTGGGGGGGTGGGGGTGGCCTTCTAGGTGGCTTCTCTGTGCAGAGCCCCCCACCTCTTTCTCCAGAGTGGCACACGCTCGCCCGAGTTTCAGGCTTGGTGAGCCTGTGCCAGTTGCTGCTTGCTTTGCATGGCCCCTGTTCTCCCCTTGGCACACTTCTGGGGGGGGGGGCTTGTGCAACTTGGGGGGTTGGGTGGTACATCAGCACCCCTGCTTTGCAGCTGCAGCCTCCACTCCTGTGATCCCCCCTCCCCCCACACCTAGGGTGCTGTGTGTTGCAGGATGGTGACCGTGTGGGAGCAACCCAGCCGTCCCGTGGCTCTGGCGCAAGCAGCGAGCGCTGAAGGTCCGTAGGGGGCCGTCCGTGGGGCCTGCAGGCTCCACTCCCCATTCATGCCTCCGCTCTTCTAGGAGCATGAAACCAGGTGCCCCTCCAGGGGCCAAGCCAGATGCAGTGGGGGCAGGAGCCTGGCATGCTTGTGCTTCTACTGGGGGGGGGGGGTGTAATTCTTTCCTCCTGCCCCCCAAGTCCCTGCAAAAAACTCTCCCCACACACACCACCATTACCCTGGGTGGAGAACTGCCCGTTGGGGGGGGGCATTTTCCCAAAGGGGGGAACCCCTCGCCTGCTGCAGCCGCAGCGAACACCACCCAATGCCGGAGGCACATTGGGCATCCCGTCCGTGGGGGCTCCGTGGGGCTGCATCAGGGAACGGGGACTCCTCCGTGGGAAAGCAGGTGATGGCAGGCCAGCCGCAGCATCAGGCAGCCCCTTGCTTCCTGCGCTCCAAGGAGGGCCGCCTCCTCCGCAGAGGGAAGCGCGATGTTCTGGGCTTCGCTCTCCCTCGCCCGAGTGGCCTGAAGGAGCCCTGCCCTAACCCCGCGCCCTAGCAATGTGCCAGACTCCGTGTCCCATCATCCCCACTCAGCAGTATCCTCTGCTGTGGGGCTGCCTCCCTGAAGGCAGAAAACATTCCGTAGAAGTACGGAGCTCAAACGCCAGCAGAGGACAAGCTGGGTGGCGGGGCAGGGCGGTGGACGGAAAGTGCGGGTCGTGTGTCGTGTTTTGGGAGAAGGGGAGCAACAGGATACCAGAAACGGTCATTTTTGGAAGGGAAAACATACTGACACTCCCACGTGATGCCCCGGGGGGGTCGATCAGGCCGTTGGACAGACAGGGTACTGTCCATCTGCCAGGTGGGCTTCCCACAAAGCAGCCCGCAGGGGGGTTCTCGCTGCAGATTCTGAGGGGCCGGGCCAGGCTGCCCCCCATGACCCCCTCCTCGTCACCAGGGCCCCCTCTGCTGCCCACAACTGCCAGACCCAATCTGCACCGCCTCCCAGCCGTGGCTGCCTCGCCTCCCTGCTCCGGTGCCCTGGGAGCCCAGGGCAAGGGTCCACCCGCAGCAAGGCTCCGGATCCCGAAGCAGAACCCTGCGGGGAGGGTGGGGCCCTCAGCCGGTGCCCAGGCAGGGCACCCGGGGGGCCTGTTCCAGCCCCGCTGCACAGCCCCGCCTCCAGAGGTTGAGGTCGCGGGGCCAAATTGCCCCCAGACAGGGCCGTCTTAACCCAACTCTGCCGCAGGCCATGCTGGCCCGCTCCCCCCCTTCACGTAGCTTCACTCTGGGCTCCCCAGTTGCATCACACCCGCCTTGCCGCTCTGGGGAAGCCCAGAGCCCGTATGTGGGGCCCTTCCGCACGCAGAGCAAGCCCCTGAGCGGCACCTGCTCGCTCCGCTTCCGGTGCAAACACGACGGGCCGATTGTCGCAAGCCCAGGCCACTGCTGCGTGGGTGGCGCATGTGCCCCCGAAGAGTAACGCAGGGATGCGCTTGTGGCCAACGGCCCACGTGGCTGGGCATGGGAGGACACGCCGCGCTTGGACCCGAAGCGGCCGCTCCAGTTGCGAGAACTGTGGGGGGGGGGGTCGGGGGTCGTGCCTCTGCTTTAACTGTAAAGTATGTGGGTAGGGAAAGAGAATGTACTTGGTGAGACAGTCGCAACCGTGGTTGGTACACCAGGAAACAAGCCGCTTGCGCGATGTACCCGTGGATACGTGTTCACGTCTGTTCGACTATCCAAAGCTCTGCTGAGAAATAAATGTGTGACTATATTTGAAAGAGAAAGATCTATATAATATATTTTTAAATACGGAACTTAAAAGCTGTATACTCTTCTTCAGTTTTAATTTCCACTGTCCTGTGACCTTTGTCTGTTGGTGGCTGTAATAAAACGTTGTTTGGGTCTCCAAAGATGTTTGCTTCTGATGCGGGGTGGTCTGAGGCCGAGACACGAGGAAGCCCCTTGCCCAGGCCGGAGGGGGCAGGACTAGCTGCCTGCAGGAGTGCCTTGCGGCACGGACCCCCCCTCACCACGGAGCCCGGATGTGGCCCCTTCCCCTTGCGTCAGCCCTCTTGTCCTTCCCGCTTCTTTGCAGGGTCGTGCCACAAATGTGTGGAACGGCACCGGGACTGCGCAAGAGGTGCCTAATTTTGGTACAGAATCGCCTCTTTGGGAGATCATCACTTGTAAGATCTGTGACACATCAGTGGATCACCAGGATTCTCACAAAAAGAGCAAAGCAAACGACAAGACGGAGGGCAGGGCAGGGCAGCCCCCCACCCACGAAAAAGCTGGCACCAGAACGGGCTATTTGGCCATGTGTGCGGTCCTCAGAGGGCGTGTTTTGCGTGTCCGGATGGTGCATGAGCGGATTCCCAGAGCAGAACACTGGCCGCTTCAGGTCCTCGTGCAAGAGAGAGTCACACTTGCCGGGTGAATTCACCCGCCCAAGCTCAGCATGACACTAGGGCTGCTCGGGCTGCAGGATTCGACCTTGGGGCAGCCTCAGTCCACACCGGGAAATCCTGCAGTCCGCAAGGAGTACCAAAGCTGCCAGCGCTGGGTTTGCCCCTCGTCCCCGAGGGAAAAGAGACCATTTCCAAGGGCAGAGTCCGTGGTGCATTTCAGGTCAGGAAGGGCAGGTGGTGGAGGGAATGCCCTCTTCGGAATGGCTGTTTCACACGTCAGGTACTGAATGGTCCATGGAAGACTTCACTAGTCCGCTCGAAAGCCTTCAGGGAGAGAGGAAAGGACATGGGGTCAGTCCTGGGTTTGCAGGAGTCCCTTCAGATGGGTCAACATGCTCACTTCCGCAGCCAAGACCAAAGCTGGGATTAACGGGACTTGGTCGCCCGGGCAGCTTGCAAGAGCGGGCGGTGGTGGCGCAGCGGTCCAGCCAGCCGTGCTGGCTGCGCAGGCCCTCCAGGTCGGGACCCCACTGTGGCGGGCGGCTCTTTGCAGGCTGCGCGGAGGCAGCCGGGCCGCCTGCTGTGGGAAGCACGACCTGAGGCTCTTGCTGTGATCCAGCAGGGCTCCCCCGAGCATATTCCAGGCGGAGGCCCTGGACAGGCCGTCTCTTGCCTGAGGCCAGACACCAAGTCCCAGCTGGTCTCTCGCTGGTCCAGCACCCGCCCTTGGGCACTTACCTTTTGATCATGTGCTCAAAGATCACGGCGGGGACGATGGTGAGAGTGATGATGTCGCCGGCGCTCATCAGGATGCTTGTGATCTGCTTGTCCTTTTGAGAACGAGGGGGAGGCTGGTGAACATGCGCTCGGCGCGGGGGCAAAGGGACGGGCTCAGCTGCGCAGGGCAGGCTGCGTCTGTGCCTTGATGGGGCGGCTCAAGCACCCGGTCACCCCCCCCCCCCGGTGCCAGGTGTGCACCCGCCCCTCCTCGCCAGCGGGGCCCAGGCCTGCCCAGAGGGTGGGAGGGCAATGCCCCCGCTCAGCACCAGGCCGTGCAGTTTGGAACCGGGTGCAGAAGCAGCTTTCATTGCACCACGGAAGAAAGGAAGGAGAACTTCCAGGGGTGTCCCAAGTTCCAAGCTGAGCCAGTGGGATCTCTTTCAACAGAGGGACCAAATCCAGTTTTGGAGAAGTTCCCAGGGGCCACATTCCCGTGGTGGGGGGGGGGGTAAAGAAAAAAGGGATGGGACCAGCATGGCAGTGTATTTTAGCTCAAGGGCCTTTCCGCGGGTAATGAAGCCTCTGGAGAAAGGAGTGGAGGAAAGGAGTGGAGGAAAGGAGGCCCAAGTCAGGAGAGCACCCAAGGGAAGGGGGACAGCCGGGGAAGCCGTGGCCCTCGCGGGAACGCCGGTGGACTGGGCGGGAAGGCAGGCAGGCAGGGGCCGCGCTCCCACCCCACTGGCAGCACCCCCTGCCCCACGTCCTCACCTGGAGGCCAACGACGTTCTGCCCGTTCACCTCGCAGATGTAGTGGTGGGTGAGGAGGCCGTTGCGCGCCGCGGAGCTGCCCCTGGCAAGCGCGCTGACCTGCCCCTTCTTGACCACGAAGCCGACGTGGCCGCTGCTGTCCTTGTGCATGGTCACCGTGCGCTGGAAAGGCCTGCCGGGAGCAGACAAGGCTTGGGGTCCCTGCCCTGGCCGAGCCACAGGCTTGTTCCAGGAGCACTGCGGGCGCTCGGAAAGCCCCCGGTTGGCTGGCTCCGGAAGCAGGCGCACGGAGCGCGAGAGGACAGGGCCCTGCTTCTCCCTGGCGACACCACTTCGGACTGCGGGCAGGGTGTCCTAGGAGTGAACATTCCTCCAGAGAGAAAAGATCCCTCCAAGGGGAATCTGCGTTTCCATGCAAAGGGAATGTGCATTGCAGGAAGAATGAGCTGCTTTTCGTCACGGGGGTTGTTCTTTAAAGGGAGGGTTTGATCAGGTGAGCCTCCCATCCGCGTGGAAGCGGTGCAGCCTGGCCGGGCACCAGGTGGCCTCCTCAGCCGGGACTAGGCCCACGCCGCCTGCCCCGAATGTTGCCCTGGGAAAGCCAAACGCCCGCGGAGCTCGCCTGCGTGAGGAAACCGCTCCAAAGATCTCCCAGCGAGCGTTGTGGCCAACAAGCGGAAAGACCGCGGGGGGTTTAGCATCAGGTGAGGCGGGTGGGGCCTTCTGCTCTGGGACAGCAGAAGGCCATGTCTGGGGGAGTCTTGGCCCAGTCGCAGAGCCCAGGAGATGACCCGTCCGGGGCCAGTCAGTCACCCCCCCCCCGCCCGCCCGGCCCCCAAGCAACCGCTCGGGGTCCTCCGAGCCCAGCGGACGAAGAATCGCCCAGCAGGAAGGAGCCCTCCAGCTGCAGGCGGCCTCCCTGGCGTCCTTCCTCCCGCTGCGAGGGATGCCCGAGCAGCCCGCGGGTCAGGAACTGCTTCGCCGCTCACCTGGCCTCGCCCCCGGGTCTGAAGCTCACCTGTCGCGGACCACCATGACAATCTTCTCCGGCGAGGCCTTCTTCAGCGCACGCTTCGCCTTGTCCGTGCTCCAGCCCGCGCAGTCCTTCCCGTCGATCTGGAGGACCTGGTCCCCGAAGCGCAGCCCCACCAGGGCCGCGGGGGAGTTGGCCTTGACCAGCTGCACAAAGAGCCCCTGCGGGAGGGGGCAAGGGGGAGGCCTGAGTCCCCGGCCGCTTTTTCACGAAGCCGGAACACAACAGCTGCGCCAGCAAGGGCTGGAGAGCAGTAGCCAAAGCAGGAGGGAACGCAAGGGCCACTTTCTGGAGGCTCGCTGGAACCCTGAGCTGCAGATTCCCTGGCAGAAGGTGAGGGCTGTTGGGAGAACGCAGCTAAATCCTGGCAGAAAAGGGGTGCCCGTGCTATAAAACGCCCGCTCCCCTGTCTCAGGAAGCGCCCAGAAACCCCAAGCCAGGTCACTGTTGGCATTTGCTGCTGCTTGAAGAAGTGGGACCTGATGGCTTCCCAGGGAGCTGCCAGGGCGGCTGTTCCGCTGCTCGGGAAGAACTGGCCAGGCGGCCCGGTCAGCAGCATCGCATGTGCATGCCAAGACTCACAATAACCCCACGATCGTCAAGTTAATCTCCTGCAATCACATGCCGTTGCGTTGAGCCCCCTCCGCAGACCCCTCACCTCCTCCTGACCCTGCTCCCCTTATTTCGTCATCAACTGCCCAGCTGCTGGGCCCACGTGGCTCAGAATCTAGAAAACACTCTGTGTATGCTCTAAATGCTTGTAGTTGGCGGTGAGATCCACTATCCGGGATCTGGGATCATGCTGTCATAAGTCACTGCAGGGGCCTGGGTGATCTTTCAATCAAACTGCGGGGGTTCAAGGCGAAGGGGGTCTTCCCTGACTGAACCCGGGCATCCTTGTCACGGCTGCCATCGAGGCTTTCCAGACAGGGTCCACCACAACTTTTTTCCAAGTCCTCCCCCCATGTTGTGACGATCACCCAGCAGCCCTTGGATCACACACGCCCCTGTTGTCCGGACAGGCCCGGGAGCGCAGCTTCCCCCGTGACCACAAGACCCGCAGTCCCCAGCCAGCCCTTTGTGGGAGGCTGCGCTTGAGCCCACAAGCTCTCCAGCACTTCGGAGAGCAGCGGGCTGTCCTGGACAGCGCAGGTGTGTCCTGGGCCGGCACAGCTCCCCGCGGTGCCAAGACAGAGCCCGTCCCAGCCCCTCCGAGGGGCAGGCGAGCTGCTCCCGGCCTGGCCTCCCTCCGTGGGAAGCCCCGTCGCGCCCACAGCCTCCCGGAGTGAGGGGGGAGGAACCCCGTCCCTTCAGAGAGCCAGGCCTTCCCCGAAGTTCATCCCCCCCTCGCTTTTCTGGGCATTCGCTGGCTGCACATCCAGCACGATTATACCAGGCCAAAGGAGCAGTGCCTCGTCGCACAGCACAAAGTTGCGGCACGAGGAGCAAAGTTGCCAGCGGAGAGCCAGCGAGGGGGCCGCCCCTTTCCTGCCGATCTTCCAGGGCAGGCAGAAGACCTGGAATTCCACCGCAGGCTGCATTACTGGGCACAGCTTTTCCCAAGCTGGTGCCCTCCAAGGGTGGACTACAGCTCCCATCTTTCCCAGACAATGGCCATGCCAGAGGAAGGCTCGCCTAACTAGGGCTGCCTTCTCCCCCAGAAAAAAAAGCCACCCCTTCCCTCCAAGATGCCAATTAGGGTTGTGAAGCCACAATCCCAAACATTTGGGGCTGCAGCCCTACTCTTCCCGGGCACGGCATTCCTGCATCAGGGACCCGGTCTGGCTGCCACAACTTCGGATGGCAGAAATGAGGTTTTATAATATAATGGTTTTATATTATCGCCGAGAATGCCAAATTTTTAATATTGTTCTATGCTTTGTTTATTTGTTTTCCTCGTGAGCTGCCCCGAGGCTTCGGTGATGGGTGCGGCATAGAAATGTGATTGATTGATTGATTGATTGATTGATCGATCCAGACGGAACAACCCAAAGCAAACATTCATACTGGTGGCTTGGAAGCCTCTCGCAGCAGGTTCCACAAATTCCCGGAGGCACCAAGCGGTGCTAGCCGCGCACAAGCTGCGGGCTCAGAGGCGAGCGCACCGCCCGCGCACCACGCAGGAGGGCCTCTCGGCCAGCCGGTCCAACAGAGCCCTGCCTCCTGCCCTGCCCAGAACTCTCCCCGCAGAACCCACCTTGTCGATGTTCCTCAGCCTCAGGCCCGTCTTGCCACGCTCGTCTTTGCAGAGGTGGACCTCCCGGAGGCCTGGCCTGATCTCTGCCCGGCGCAGCCCCAAGTCGCTTCCCGTCACTGGAGCAGCAACCATGCCATGTGCAGAGCTCGCTGCGGCCACCGCCTGCCAAAGCAGCGGCAAGAGCCACATTAATCCCCTCCCACTCAGCCGGCTGCCAAGACCCCCCACCCCGGGCCCCGCAGCTGCCTTGGAGCAACATCAGGCTGGCACCCCGTTCTCTGGGGACTGACTTCTCCCCACCCAGAGGACGGCACCAGCGCCTGAACTGGAGCGCTCACACCTCCTTTTCTCGGCAAGGTCCAAGGCGGAATTCGGAGAGCCCTGAAGAGTTCAAGTCGTGCTGATCTGCACAACCCGAACGAAGAGCTGCGCATCCGAGCACCTTCCTAATGTCCCGCCACGCAGGAAACACTTCCACACCATCACGCCTGTGAGTGGGGCGCTTGCGGACGGCTGCGGAGTTGAATCCTCTTGGTGACAAAAGTGATGGGTGAACGAAAGGCGAAGACCCAGCGCGCACTGACAAGCCGCTGTGACTCCCGGTGGGATTTCTCTGGGCACAAGCCCACCCGACATGCCCGTGAAAAGCAGAGAGCCCGCATGCGCTCAGAAACGCTTACGTGACTGCCCATCGGGGCCAGGGCCAGATTCTTCCGGACTTCCTCACTTGACAGCGAGAGCCCCATGTAATCATTGAGGTCAGTAAGGTCGGGGTACAGACCTGGTGGCTCTGGGGAAAGGAAAACAAAGAGGACACTCAACCCAAAGCATTCCTTGCAGAATCCAGGCTGGAGTCTCAGCTCCGGCATCCCCCAAAGCGGAATTCTCTGGACTCACGAATGCCAACAGTCCACGCTCTCCGTGTGAACGAGCCATCACCAATCAGCACATCCACCGCGGCTTTCACATCACTCGGTGCGAGACCACATCGCACCTTTCCGCAGAGCCAGGTCACACGGCCAGCCAGCTCGGGGTCACCTAGAGCTGAGCGCCACGCTCCCAGCTCAGCGCCGTCCGCAAAGCAACCCACAAGCTTCCGCTACGTGAGCGGCCTCTGTGGCGTCGGAAATCATCGCTTGAGATGTTTCACCACTTCATAAGCCACGTTTAAACCTGTGACCTGGCACCACCGAAAAGCACGGAGGGGCGGTGAGGGGATACTGGGATGCGATGTGCCGCGGCTTGTTCACACGTGCAAACCACTCCTTTGATGCCATGTGTGACAGGTGACCCATCCTGGGGTCGTCTGCAGGCAGGTGTGAATGCTGCCTTTGGCCCACAGTCTCCAGTCCCCCAGCCAGGGTCGGGGTTGTCCACCCTAGTGAGCCGCCTCTGCACCCGAGAACAGCTCCTGACAGACGCACGGACCGGCACTGGCCCAACTCGCATCTGAGGAGGTCCGTGACCTCTTGGCTACAAAAGCCAACACTACATTAACGCAGCAGGCTTCAAGGGTGACACAGAATTCCTCGTTTTCTTCAGGCAGCGTTACCAGTGGATTTGGGTAGCTCGGGATCCTTCGCTGCAGCGGCTCCAGGAACTGAACCCGAAGATGCAGCAAGAGCAGTGGGGGCAGCTGGCGCCTTCGGGGCCACACTATTCTGGGCCTGCAAGGACAGAAACAGGACAAGAATTTGGTGCAACTCTGTTGACGGCAGACACGTGGCAGTCCTCCCTCGTTTGCCTCAGCAGTGGTCATTCTGGAGCCGCCGCGAGCCCATGCGCAGAGTGCCTTCCCTTCACACCTAGGCCGTGGCAACACGCAGGCCAAGCCCCCAGGGAGCCCGGGACAGGGGGCCAGCCTTCCAGGCCAGCTAGTGCCCTGGGGGATACCCCAGTGAAGTCCACCGGCCGGGGACAGTCCGACTGGGGCAGCCCTAGCGGAGCAGGAGCACCGAAACCCGCCCAGAACGGAAGAAGCGCTTCGCCTGCAAAAGGGCAAGCGAGCATGTGCAGAGTGCAGAAACACACGGACCGTGCCTTCAAAAGCGACCCTGTGATTTACAGGGAAACGTGGTGGAGAAGCCCTGTGGGCAAGCGGGGGGGGGCAAGGGGGGGGCGACGCTTCTTAGGCCGCCTGGCTTGCACCTGGACTCGGACGGGGCAGCCCTTCAAACGAAGGTCCACAGAAGCCACCAGGGCCACCGACAAGCAGAGAGCGGTCGTGCCAGCTGCATGGTGTGCCGGATTACGATGCCCATCATCCCACACTGGGGGATTGACGGAGGTTGCAGTCCAACTCCCCTGGGAGGCACCGAAATGTCACAATTCAGCCAGCCGCGCAGGACCAGCCGCTCCCCAGAACGGCCATTTCCATCCCATAACCCCTGAGCCTTTCCCAGCAGCGGCTGACTGAGCTGTGCTGAGCAGCACCTTTCAGGGGGCTCCTCACCCCACCCCGCTCTCCTGACCCGTTTTCCCCTTCGGGGTCACGGCATGGAGATGCAGCCTTCCAGGCCTTCGGGGGGGGGCGGTCTGCCCCCCCCCATCCTCGCCCCCCACAGCCGTCCCTGAGGCCTCCACGCCTCTCCTCCCCATTCCCGCAGGCACCTGGCGGGCAAAAGCCAAGCGTGGCCCACCTGCAGGGCAGTGCCAGGGCTGTCAGGATCGTACAGGGCTCACGCCCCTTTCCCGGGCAGAAAATCGCTCCGGGGTTTTCTCACAAGGGTGCAGCTCCGTCCCCATCCCAAAAGGGGATCGCTCTCACCTTCAGGGCCTGATCCACCTTCATGTCCTCGAGCGACGGGTACACAATCGACATGCTGGCTGGATCCACCTGCAAAGATGTGCACAGGCGGGATCAAGGCGGGGGCAGAGGGGAGATCCTGGGACTGCCCCCACACACACACACAGCGCTCTGCCCTGGGGAAG
This sequence comes from Varanus salvator macromaculatus, assembly GCA_023646645.1. Classification (NCBI taxonomy): domain Eukaryota; kingdom Metazoa; phylum Chordata; class Lepidosauria; order Squamata; family Varanidae; genus Varanus; species Varanus salvator. The sequence continues at coordinate 2,852,959 of JAIXND010000771.1, read as the reverse complement.
GGTGGGTTGGGCCTGGGTTGCCGACAAACCGAAGCACACCTGCTTCCTCCATATAATCGCTTGCTTTAGAATCCACCTTTCCATTAGAAATGGCACTCAAAGAGACTAACAGGCATCACGCAGAGATCGAAGCAAAAGAAGTGGAACCTTCGGAACAAATTAGAGCAAAAAGAAGGGGGAAAGAAAGCGAAAGGCGCCTGAGCGGATAGAACAGCCCGAAAGCAGCTGGCGGGCCACGGATCTGCCTGAACAAAGATGTCTTTGCCCACCAGAAGGAGCCCCGGGACAGCCACCAAGAGGGCCCTGACGCACCTGCCCGGAAAGATGCCTCCAAAGATTATGGCCCCCACTGCAGATCTTAAAGGGGAAGTTGGCACACCCAGAAAAATCCAGACTGTGCCCAGTGATAACACGCGTTTCAGCTGATCAAACCAATTTGCCCCAGTTGGCAAAGTCCCAAAGGAAATTTGTCTTTCATTGATTGCTGAGCCAGAAAAAAGTCCCAGAACTCCCAGGAGTCCCCATGCTGGCAGGGGAATGCTGGGAACCTACTTCTGTCTAAATGGCCCTGGGATCGAGCCCTTATGTTCCTGCTAACGACACACACTAGGAGCTAGGTGATGAAATTCCCCAGGCAGCTAGAAAAGATTATTCCATGACGGGGTGTTATCCCGCCTGCTAATTAAGGCCACAAGAGGCTTGGTCACAGGTTCCAAGGAGCATTAGTCATAGGAAAATACCACGGGGACTATACAGTGGTACTTCCCCATTTTCCATGCGTGTGTTGTTGGAAAAAGCAAGCCTTTGTTTTGAAATGCGCTCCTGGGAGAACTGCGTTGGCAGTCGGTTCCCCGCCTTTCACCATTAAGTGGCACCTCTTAATGGCCACTCGGCCACCGTGGACTCCACAAACCTCTTTCCCTTCTGGACCCTGCTAGGCCACTCGTCTCCCTTAGGCACAGAAAGGGAACTCGCTAACTTTGTTGGCAGGGAAAATTTATCGACAGGGAGGCAGATCAGGGGCAGCTGTCGGAAGAATGAGATTCTTGGCTTACGGAGGAAAACAAATTCTCATCACCAGATTTCATAATAGCAATAATAACAAACTTATTGTTTTGCACTGCAATCCAATTTATCATTCCTGATTTCGTCTTAAAGTTCTTAACATGGGGTTGTGCTTTCTCCAACTCTTCCCGCTTATTACAGAAGCAGAACATTTTCCAATAAAAGTGTCTTCGTTTGTCAAAGAGCTTTGTTAGCACGGAGTGGCTCGGGACGGCAGACCATCAGCACCCACGCCATTGCGGGAGCGTGTCTCACGATCCCCCTCTGCAGCTGACTGAGGAACCACTGCTGTGTCTTCCGGCAAAATCCGTGCTCCGGCCGCCCTGCAGCATTCACATGTGGAAGCGAAAAGCCCCGCACCGCTCCTCACAGATGCCCACTGCGTGGCCTGCGCTGCTGGACCAAGCCACGGCTCTACCTCATCCAGCATCTGTTCGCCAGCCACCACATGTCTCGGACTCTGGTCCCATGAAGACGCGCTCCAAGAAAAGGGTGACCACGTCACAGATCCCAACTTCCATACAGAATCAGACTTCAAAACAAGGCCATTCCCCCACCCAACGATTGCAAGCACTTTCCATTCTGTAATTCTCTGATTTCTGAATCCCACAGAGATGGAACCCAGACGGCATCCATCTGCCTGTTCGCACCTCCAGTTGGTCACCGTCTCAGATCCTTTCTTGCCCACTGTATGAACAACCTTGCAAATTTTGGCAAACGATCCGGAGTGAACAGACTCTCAATTCTCTCTCTCCCACACTGGCCCTGTTCATTGGGCTTGGGTATTCCTGGCATAAAAAGGACCGTTCCCACATCCCGTGTGCGCAGCGGGGGGAGAGGCTAAGGGATTGGATGGGGGTTCAGGAGGGCCCAGTTCTCATCCCTGCCCATCCAGGAAGGTCACTTGGTGATGGTCACTGACTGAGCCTAGCCTACCTTGCAGGGTTATTGTGAAGACCAAATGGAGAGGAGGCAGCAGAGTATACAAGCAATACAAGCTCAAGCTCAAAAGAAAGTGGAACCCAACTCGACCCTCGTTTGGTTGAAGGCACCGGGATTGCAACTCGGACTCTGAAGATCAAGACACGCAAAGGGCCTACGCTGACCAAACCTGTCCATTCATTTCTCCTGGTTAAATCTCAAGCTCACTTTGTCTCGTAATCAAGTTCTTCTTAGCAAGACTGAACTGAAGCAGAATGTGCGCCCCTCCCGTGGGGCACCCCCATGCTATCGTCCGGCCTGATTTTCAAAGAACGGGGCACTCAGCACGTGGGCAAACCGCTCGCTACCTTTGGAGGACTCCAGGAGGGGAAGGGTTAAGGCAAGGCTGCATTCAGCACCCCGTCTAGACAGGAGGAAAGCACGTAGCACGGTGGCACACCGCGCGGACGGTCCGAAGTTCAACAAACAATACTGCCAAAATGCCAGTAAAGATAAGGGACACGGAAGGGCAGCATAAAATAGACTGGGCCCGGCAGGGCTGGAAGCGGCCCGCCTGCGGATCACCCCAAAGGAAGACGGGCAACTGGAGGCCCGCCGGCCTTTCTGCAAGCTGACCAAGCCCAGGTCGCACAGCCGCGCATAGGCATGGGTGCGAGCGCAACGCGCAGCCGGCCAAGAAAGACGGTCTGTGCAAACCCATCTGGGGCGGTGCAGATAAATGTGTCTCGTACGTGGATCAGAACGCCAAAAGCATCCCTGTTCAATCATTAAACAGCACAAAGTTGTTTCTGCGGTATACTGAGTATTCCACGGATTTCCAAGCATGACAAACACCATGTTTTCTAATAACTGGTCCTTCCAGAGAGAAACCCCTGTGGACACAGCCTCAGGAAATCACTGTATCTTCAGGAGAAGATTAAATGCTTTGAAAAAACAGGCAGTTGAGCCAGTTAGTAAAAACCTGACGCCATCTAAACTCTCAAAGGAAAAGCGGAGATACACGGCCGAGTTTAGTCCCTCCACACACACACGTAAGAAACCAGCTGAGGGCGGATGAGGCTCCATTCCCTGGGTCCCCAGTAAACCATGACCTTGAACTCAGTGTGAGCATCCGTGGGGCTTCTCCTCTTTTGACGCGTCCTGAGCCCGAGCAGTTGTCCTGAGCCGCCCGCGGAGGCGGAGGCCCTGCCTTCTGCCCGCAGCCTGGATCGCCCACACCCTGGACCCAGTGCTCCCCACGCGGAGAAGGGGAGTCTGTTTGAAAACACTCCGCACCGACCCCCAGAGGCTGAGCACAGGTGAGGAGAGCATCCGCCTCTCTCCCGCTGCAGCCTCCCTTCCCCCGAAGGCCCTTTGGCTCACCTGTCTGCCGCGAACTCGGCCCGTGCTGTGCTGCTGGCACTCTGGCCCGCAGCCCTGCCTCTTATAGGAGCGGCTCGGAGGCGCCCGGCTGGGCGGAAGCACCAGCCGCACAGGAAGTTGCATCCTGGGAAGCGCCAGGTGCCCGGAGCAGATCCAGGCGGGGCACCTGGCGAGAGGAGCACCTGCCTGGCTCAGGCGCCCCAAATGCCTCATGCCAGGGAAGCCCTTTGCCTGCCCGGCCAGGTCGCCTGAGCAGCCAGCGCCCCCGGGGTCTCGGCGGGAGGGGAAGGGAGGGGTCCTGCCCGCAGGTCGGAAGCTGCGCTGGAGTTTTAAACAGGGCGAAGGAAGGGAAGCTCAGGAGATGTTCCCATGCCACGTGCTGGATGGCTGGCCCCAGCTGCCTCCACTACATGCCCAGCAAACGGCCTGGACTTCATCCCCCAGTCATGCCAGCCAGCATGGGCAACAGAAGACAGGTGCTGGAGCTGAGAGGGCGAGCAGGGGGCACTGGCTAAGGGTGCGGGACCGTGAGTCCAGCGGTCCGGGTCCGAGTCCCCACCCACCCACCCACCCACAGAGCTCGCTGGGTGACTCTGGGCCACTAACGGACTCTCAGCCCAACCCACCTCGCAGGGTTGTTGTGGGCATAGGAGGAAGTGAGCCGGAGGAGGTGAACGATGTAAGTTGCTTGGAGTTCCTTGAAAGGGAAAAAAGTCAGGGTACAAATACAATACAGAAATACATGGCACAGAACCTCTGGGCCACAGCCGGTTGGCAAAGCACGGGCGCGAGAGGGGTCTGCCGGTGGGGGCAGCCAGGTGAGCACCTTAGCAAGGTGCGGAGAGGAGGCCTGACCACTCGCAAGTGCACCTAACCAGACAATGCCTCCGGGGGGGCAGAAGGCATGTTCCTGAGGCACCACCAATGCGCTGCAACGTGTTGCCAGTTGCAACCTGACTGCTCTGTGATCAACTCCACGCAGAAAACTAACTCATTGTAAGGAGCCCAGGCCCAACCCTTCCCTCTGACTTATGGACAGCATTTCTAGCCCGCCCTCCAGCCAAAAGCCTTCTCAGAGAGACTCGCCAAGATGGAAAATAAGGTTGCAAGCTAAAAGGCATGGCATGAAAGGAAAGGAGGTCGGGAGGGTAGATGAAAACACAAATGCGGGCATCAGATTTTTATCGGAAAGCACAGAGGTGCAAGAGCTGGACCTAAACAGCCAGTGGCTGACTGCTCTGTAGCAACAGGGATGGAATCGCTAGCTTCCTTTGGGCCAGAAGTCTTCATACAAAGCCATCAGCGGCAGGCTGAACCTGTACGGTCCCCGAAATGCTGAGCCGCTGGACTTTGCTGAGCGTGCAGCCGCTCTTGGCTAGCCGATCCTTATCAGCCAGCCAGAACTCTGAGCCAATCTGAGGTTGATCACACCTTCCCGTGATCACCTCCTTCAGCCTGGAATAATTGCCAAGTGCTAATTATGCAACCAGGTATGCAGGTGGCTAAGTGGCAAGCTGAAACCCATAGTCTTTTCATGACTTGCTGGCACCGCATCGGCTCGTGATGACAGCGCAGGCGTGACACTCCAGGGATGAAGTGCCCCGGCATCGTGATGAGTTTCGATCGGCACTGGCCTTCCCCGTGCTTCTCGCACACGCGGGTGTTCAGGAACATGCTATGGCCATTTCTCAGAGACAAGCTGGCCTGGCTGATCACCCGGAGTCACACTGTGAGGCAAGAGCGGAGGGAGAAAGGGGCAGGGCTGGGGGGAGCACAATCCACCAGGAAGTCTTCCCCACCAGAATATAGGGGAACTACCCGGAAGCGTGGCTTTGCAAGATTTACTGGAAAGATCTTCTGCTGTTTATTAGAGATACTCCTCCTTCTCTGCAAAAGGAATTTTGGAATAAAAGAATTCATGAAGAATCCCTAAGCAAAGTCCTGCCCACGAAAGTCAAAAGGCCATAAAGAAACATTGAAGAAATATTCATGAATTTTAAGAAATATTTCAGCAAAAAGGGATGGGATGCACACCGCCCTGCCCTGGCAGCCGATTCCAACCCCAAGTCACGCTGCCTCCTTTGACTCACTCGGGACGGGCCTGGCTTGGCAAGACGCGGATGCGGCATGAACTGCAGCTTTTCTAAGAGAGGCTGCCAGGCGCAGAAGCGAAATGCCTGTGTGGGGAAGCGCTTTCCCCAGCCCAGCGCCCTCCAGATGCCTTGGCCTGCTGCTCCCAGCCTATCTGTGCTGGCGAGGCTGGGACATCACCCACCCAGGTGAGGTAAAGGTGGGGGGAAGTGCTGCACAGCCCGAAGCGTGCGCTTGCTTGCTTGCTTGCTTGCTAGCTATCCCACCTTTTCCCTCAAAGGAACCCAGTGCAGCTTGCATGGGCCACCGCTCAACCGTTTAACCTCACAACAACCCTGCGAGGTAGGCTAGGCTGCAAGTCAGTGACTGGACCAAAGCCACCCAGTGAGCTTCATGGCCAAGAAGGAAGGAGAACCCGGGTCCCTCCAGGCCCAGTCCAGCCCCGACTGCCACACCAGGCTGCTTCTCTCCAGACACTCAAGGAACAGGTAAAGCAGGGGAGCAGAGCCGTTTCAAATGCTTTCGACCTCCAGCTCCCATCAGCCCTGGACACCAGGCCTTATGGGCATTGTAGTCCCTCCTATCCAGCTTCATCGTGGGGACTGAAACTTGTCCCCAGAGCAGAGGGGCGAAGGCCGCCTTGCTTTGGGGGCGAGCGACCTGCGACTCCCGAGCCAGAAAGGGCCCTAACCCAGTCCAGGCCGACGGTGCCAGCCGAGGCCACCAGGGGGCGCGCCTGCGCCGGACGCGCGAACTTGCTCCGTCCCGACGCGCGGGCCAGTGAGAGCACGTCTCGTTCACAAGAAAAGAGGCAGAAGTTCACGCATTCCCAGACCTGTGGCTGAGTCTGGAAAAGATGGAGTTTTTTCGAATGTGCTGTCTAAAAAAAAGCAGAAATTATTTGCATTATTTTGAAAATAATAATTCTTACTTATTTTCAGTTAAAGGAAAAATGCACACAGAAATGCGAGTTTTTCCTCAGCGGGTCCAACCCCCGCCCAACGCAAGACTCCCTGGTAAACCTTGAATGCCTCTAGTGCGGGAGAGCCCACGACCCCCCAGGTCATGAGGTCCATCGCGCACGGGGCTGACTGTCTGGAGGTTTTCCCTGATATCTAGCTGGAATCTCGCTTCCTGGACCTTGAGCCCGTTCTTCCGTGTCCTGCACCCTGGGCTGATCGAGACAAGACCCTGCCCTTCCTCTTTGTGACAGCCTTTCGAGTGCTTGGAGAGGGCTACGCTGTCTCGCCTTGGTCTTCTCTTCTAAGGTTAAACATGCCCAGTTCTCACAACCTCTCCTCGAGGCTTTGTCTCCAGTTCAGGGATCATCCATGCTGCCCTCTTCTACTCCCTCTCCAGCTTGCCTGCATCTTTCTTAAACTTGGTGTCTAGAACTGGATGCAGGACTCAGGTGAGTCTGAGCCGGTGCTGAGTCAGGGGGGAACTAGCACTTCATGGGGTTTGGAAGTGGTACTTCTGTTAATGCAGCCTAAAAGAGCATCATTCATCGATTTCTATCCTGCCTTTTTCCTCAAAGGGCTCAAGGCAGCTGACATCATTCTCCTCCTCCATCTTATCCCCACAACAACAACCCTTGTTAAGGCCTTCTCACCTGCAGTCTTGTTGAGCCAAGTATTCCCCACCTTGTAACGGTACGTTTGGTTTCTTTTTCCTAGGTGCAGAATTTGACATTTGTCCCTACTGAATTTTATGGGGTTGTTTTCAACCCAGTGCTCCAACCTCTCAAGATCCCCTTGAGTCTTCTCTCTTCCAGGGTATTAGCTCTCCCACCCACCCAGTTGTGTGTCCTCTGCAAATCTGATCATTGTTCCGGGCATTTCCTCATCCAAATCAAGAGCAAAAATATTGATGAGCACTGGGCCCAGGACTGAACGCTGGAGTGCTCACTTGTTACTTCTGCCCAGTTTGAGAAGCCGCCATTAATGAGCACTCTTTGGGTCGATTCTGCAGGCAGCTGGGGATCCACCGGAAAGCTACTCCTCAGTCCCATTTTCAGTTAATTTACTAATCAGGAGATGGTGGGGCCTCTTGGTCAAAAGCTCCAGTGTCCCTGGTTCTCCCGGACTGTTTTTGTTCAACCCCAGATAGATTTTTAGGATCATTAATCAGAAGCTAACTTTAATACCAGTCCCCTACATCTCTCCCCAAAATGTGCTGGACTACAACTCCCATCTTTCTAATAAATACTATCTATTATTTATTTATACATGTATTTATAGGCTCCTGTATCTGCCATGGCCTTCCTAGGTGGCTTACAGTATATAAACATATTAAACAAAAATAAAACACATTAAAAACCCATTAAAACACAATGAATTCAAACTATAGCAGGCACACCTCCCAGTATGGAAAGGCTGCATTACATTTATCTGTCCAGACTTGATGAAAAAACTGATTTAATTTCATTTTTAGGTTGTTCAAAGTTCAGCAAACAGTAACGCTAAAGTACCAAGAAAGCATACCAACCTTGCATGGTCGTCAAGAATTCTGCTCAGCTTTACTTGTTTTGGTTTTGGTGGCTTGTCCCAAAATTCTTGGAGGATAAAGCGATTGGCAGCTACTAGGACTGGATGCACCATGAAAAACACGGGCCGGCACTGCGTGTGGCAGTTGGTTGGCCATTCTGAGAAGCGCATGCTAAAAGTCCCAGGTTTACTTCCAGCATCTCCAGGTGTGGCTGAGGCAGAAACCTGTCCTGAAACCAAGGGGCATCGAGCCAGTGCAGAGGATGACAGCAAGTGAAGGGGGTGAACGGCAGCTTCCCGGCTCCCATCATCCACTCCAGGACAGCATGATGGCAAAAGAGATGAGCAAGCAAAAGCTGCTTCGCGGAAAGGTCTTCTCAGCACCAGCACCAGCACATGCCTGGACCTGAACACGCAGCATCCCTGTGCACAAACGCGGTCAGGCAGGAGCAGAGGCGGCAACCTGGTCGAAGCAGAGAGACCTCACTGTGGAAGGGAGGCCGCCCGGACTGCTCGGCGCGCTGCTTCCAAGACCGCGGTACATTTTGGAAAGGTGTGCCAAAGGCCAGCTCTGCCCGGCGGGACAGAGGCCCCCTAAGCCCTGTGGGGCTTTGCAGGTGAGTCCGCCAAGCACCAGGTAACACCGGCCAGCTGCCCCAAATTATGGCCCGGTGCTGCCGTCAGCGGTGCAATCACACGGGCATCCCTCGGCCCGCTGACCCCTCCCTCGGTACCCACCCATGGCTCCTGCCCCTCTGACTGTGCATGGCTTTAACAGCAGTAGCCTTCTGTTGTGTCTTGCGCTCAGGATCTTGGGCTGATCCATCTGTGAAATGGGCACACCCAGTGACACGAGAGCAGAGAAAATACGCTGAAAAGAAAATTCCGACCCTTTTATAGGAAGCAGCTCTGTGCAGTGCAGCAAAACCAGCCATCCTCTGGAATTAGGAAGATCTTAGTGTGTGCAGCAGGAGCCTGTGTGATGATGGACTTGGGGGTCCGGGTGGAGGTGCAAAATACTCTTGCAGGCAGTTGTGTGCAGAATCAGGTCCTCCACCCCCAAAATGCATTGGCCATCCTGATCTGGAGGCACATAGGGATGTCTTGAACGCCTGGTGGGTATCAGAATGGGAAGGAGTCACCCCGAGTTTTCCCCTGCTTGATTTATGCCTGCCATCAGAAGGTACAGGGACCTTTGTGTACAGGGACCCATGGGAGTCTTTGTACAGTGCTGAATGCTAAGCAGTGTGGTGTAGTGGTTAGGAGCGTGGGACTGGGCCTCAGGTGGTCTGGGTTCCGGGTTCCACTCAGCCATGGAGCCTTGAGCCAGTCACAGTCTCTCAGCCAAACCTACCTCACAGGGTTGTTGTTATGGGGAGAAGATCGAGAGCAGGAGCAGGAGAATAATAAAAGAATACTCTAAGCCGCTCTGAGTTCTTTAAAACAAGTGAGATAGAAATCTAATAAACAAACAGGAGATTCACTCAGAGGCTCAGGGCTGACCCTTTGCCTCTATTTAAATCTGCAACTAGACAACTATGCTATATTGTGTGCAATCCAGGTCAGAAGGATCATTTGGATGTTTCACGGCGATGCGGCGCTCAGCAGCCCGATTGTGTAGCGGGGGATCCCTGGGTACCACTTGTCCCTTTGCTCTTCCAGGTCTTGGGTGCCAAGTTTGACCTATAAAGCCCCAAATGACCTCCAGGCCAGCCCAGGCAAGGGACAAGCCTGACCAGAGCGGCCAACAGCGGCTCACGTAGCAGCAGCGACCCGAAAGAGCTCTTTAGACATTGCTCCCCCAGGGCCAGAAGGGTGCGTGCAAACTTTGCAAAATCCAGGCCCGAGGGACCTCCAAATGCAGGAGCGTTGCTGGATGATTCGCTGCAGCAGCTTCCCCGTCGGACTCCCTCTCCCTCGGGAAAGTGACCCACAACAGACAAGTGCCTTTTTCGCAGATTAGCCACAAACCCCGACTGGATTACTAGGCACAAGATGTGGCTTAAGGAGCAATGCAGGCGCCAACCACCTCATGCCCCAAGCCTACTTTTCCTGCTACGCTCTGGCTCTCCCACTCAGAGCCGGCCTGTGTTTCCCATCAGCACGGCCGGCAACGCCCAACTTCTCTTGGCAAATATTTGCAGCCACGACTCGCACCTGCCGCCTCCCAAATTCAGATGGAGGCGGGAGAGGGGGGGATTTTTCCTTTCAAGCCAGCCTCACTTGATCTCTGCACCCACCGAGTCCTTTGCTTTTCTGTCCGTTTCTGCAACTTGCTTTTCTACGGCCGCTGGCTGGGGTTCTGGGAAGAGTCCAGTGGCACCGAGCAGCTCCCAGGCCGGGCGAGAACGATGCCACAGATGTGAGGCAAACCCGGAAACCATGAGTAGCGCTGCAACTCCAGTGGCTTATCCCGGTCCCCAATACAAGGTGCGACAGCAGTGCTGAGGAACAGCGGGGGCCTGCCAGCGGCTGGCTGGCAGGATCAGTGGCCGTGCGCTGCGATCGGTTGCCGAGAGACAGCAGAACAAAGCACCCGTTTGCTGTCCCAAGGGAGCTTTCCAGAAGCCCTGCGTGACTACCGTGGCACACGAGGTGCTGGGCCTGGCCAACCTTTGGACATCTGCAAGCACAGATGGCGAATAGGTTCTGTGGTCACCAGTATTCCTCTTGGAAGGACGATCGTTCTGCAGTGGGCTGTGCCAAGAGCTCCGGGTGCAATTCCCGGCAGGCGACCTCCTTTGCAACAAAGCAGCCTTTTGAGCGAGCTTCAACCCACCTTAGCTCATTCACAGCTTTGACCCAATTAATTGGATTACTACACGATTACCTGATGAAGCCGGACTAATCGTGTAATACTATTTAACATGTCTTGCCATGTGCTAACAAGCTATGGAAACGGGGAGTCACGCCAGACTAGAACCATGAGAAGCTCAGGGGGCTCCTTCAGAGGGACACCCCACGCTTCATTGAAGTGCTTCGCAAGGACCGTGTCCCAGAGTGTGTTTTGGCCACAATGCCACCATGCTCATAGGGTGCTGGAGAGAGGAAGGCGCACTTAGAAACAGAGAAGCAGAAGGGGCCATCTAGTCTGACCCTAGTCCTCACGACATGCCCACCATGTGCATGTCCAGCCTGTCCTTGAACACCTGGCCACAAGCTCACTCATCAAGGGCTTTCTGGAAATCAACTGCCAACGTGTGCCTTTACACACACGTAGTGGACACCCTTGACACCTTCGCACACGTGCACCACGTCAGCAGCCAGAGCGCTTTCGCACCTGCCCAGCTTTTGATACCCTTGGCCATGGTGTCCCTCTGGATAGGCTGGCTGGGCTAGGAGGCGGCGGCACCTGACCGACCGATTCCAGGTGGTGCTGCCAGGGGATTCTTGCTCTGTGCCGTGTCAATTATGCCGTTGGGCACCAGGGGCTCTATTTATCCCCCGTGCTGTTGAGCATCTAAGTGAAACCACTGGGAGAGGTCGCCCGGAGGTACGGGCTCAGGTGTCACCAACAGGCAGAGGACTCTCAGCTCTGCCTCTCCCTTTCATCAAATCCAGGTGAAGCAGGGACAGCTCTTAATCAGTGTTTGGACTTGGTAAAGCCCTTGGCCTGGACGAGGGCCGGCAAGCTGAGACTCAGTGCAGACGAAGCAGAGATGCTGTTGGCGTGCGCTTCCCAGCCCGTCCCGGTCAGGCGCACTCCCACTCAAGGACAGGGCTCATGGGGTGGGCGTGCTCCTGGACCCAGAGCCGTCGGTGGGAGTCGCAAGGAGACTCGGTGGCTAGGAGCCCGTCGCATCATCTTGCAGACGTAGCTCATCCGTCAGCCTACCTGGACAGGCAGAGCTTGGCGCCGGTTACACGCGCTCTGGCGGCCTCTCAGCCAGGCTACGTGACACGCTCTGCACGGGGCTGCCTTCGAAAGCAGCCTAGATGCTCCAGCTTCCTCAGAATGGGGCAGTGTGGCACAGCACATCACGCCGGTCCTCTTCCAGCTGCACTGGCTGCCAGTTGAAGTCCGGTCCAGATTCGAAGTGCTGGTTCTTACCTTTAAAGCCCTCAGTGGCCTGGGGCAGGTAATCCGGAGGAGCCGCTTATCCCTTCTGCTCCTACCCAACCCTTAGGCTCATCTGTTGGAGTTCTTCTCAGGGAACCTCCCTCGAAACGAGGAGGGAATCTCAGTAGTGGAACCACATCTCTGGAACCTGCTTTCCAGAGAGGTTCACCTGGCACCTACTCTTTTTTCTTTTGGTGCCAGGTAAAACCCTTTTTATTTTCCAGGCATTTTAACACTTTAAGTGGTAGTTTTAATAGGCTTTTGTGAGATGCTACTGCTGTAGTCGTGCAGCAATTTGACCAGTTGTTTTGGGGTTGCTTTACTGTTGTTTGTTATCGGTTATTGTTATTGCTTTCACTGTGAAATTATTGTTTTTGCTTATATGTTTTAACTCTGTAAAAGAGCAAGGAGGGGACGGGGAACCTTTCTTTCTAGCTACTGCTAATTCAGCACAGACTTCATGGATGCTGCCATCGCTCTGCAAATTCTTGTGCTCAACCAGGCTAGAAATTTCTCCCTCCCTCCCTGGACTCTACACTGTCTAAGAAGTTGTTTAGGAAACCTGACCCTTCCTGAAGACAAGTGACCCTTCAGAAGCAGTGAGACGTGGCCATTTGGGCTTGATCTAACAGAACTCTTAACATCTTATAACCTGCACGCCATCTACCGCGAGAGGATTCTCTCCATAGCAATTTAACTGCCCCAGGCCTCCCACCCAGCAGCCCACCTCACACTGGCATGCCCATGCGGGAAGACTGGCTGCCCTTGATGCACTTCCGCCCACCCCGACGGATATTCACATTGCAGGTCCCGGATCCCCAGGGACACCACAGTCTCGGCATGGAAACCCATTCTTCTGACGCTGTCTGCAGTGGCACTGCCACGATGCAGACGAGGAAGAAAGGCAAACTTTTGTGGGGAGTGCAAAGCTACTTGTGCACCCAACACAGAGCTCCAGTTTCGAAGGAAGGCAAGGCACCGAACGCAAGGAGCAACGTGTGTGCCACTCTGACGTGGATCACGGGCTCGCCAGGGCTCGGCGCGACTTCACGAGGAACTCTCCCCAGCAGGCCTCGAGAGCAGGTATGTAAAAATCACAACCCAGCAGGCAGCATAAAGAGAAAAGCCAGCATAAAGCATTTTTATTGCAATAATAAAACTCTATGTTTATGTGATGGTGGCGGTGAAGGAAGTGGCAGCGGCGATTCTCTTACCAAACGCACTACACGGGAGGGAGGGGCTGGCGCAGAGGCCGCTGCGAGCTGCGATGACCAGCATCCGATCTTGGTCAAGAACTCTCTCTGTCCGCACTAGCGGCTGGGGGGCCGGCATGGATTCACCCCTCCACCCCATGCTAAACAGCACCTTCAAAGTTCTTGGGTTCAGCGAGCTGTAAAATTCAGACGGCTAAAGGTTAAAAATATCCTGAAGATCCAGTAGAAAATGCCACACAGCACAATATTGCCAGGGGGGAAGAGTCGACGACTTGGGAGCGGAACAGCCCCGGAGTAACAAGGTGAGTGCGATGTCACTGAGAGCGGCCCCCTCCGCAAAAGGGTGGCAAAGAGGGCACGGGGAGTCCCTGGGGGCCCCAAGCTTCAGGCAGAGAACCTCATCAACTCCTATGACCACATGGCTGTCCAGCCCTCCACAGCGCCTTAAACTGCTTTGTATGGCTTTGCAGCAGCAAATTGATTTAATACAATACATACTTCCAAAACAAAACAAAAACTTTTGCCTTCAAGCAATTATTCCTATATAATGTGAACCAATCAGTATACTTACTAATAATGCTCCATCATACACAACTTAATCTACATCAAACCCCCCCAACAAAAATAAGATTAAAGAACCTGACCAAAAAACCAAAACAAGACAGCTGAAGGCTACAGCATGTCACTGAAAACGTCAAAAATCAGAGGAAAACAAGGAAGGAGAGTCAGAAGCAGAGCCAAGTGACCCAAAACATTCAAATCAGGGTGGATGGTGTAGTGGACAGCCGGGAAAGCTCCATACAAATTCATGTGCATTCATCTTGAAGCAAAGTTTTCTGGATTTCTCCATGTGCCAAACCTGTTTGGACAAAAGAGAACCTGCCTCAGAGCCTGCGCTGGGAGGGAGGAAAGGGCCACGTGAGGCCGTGAAAGGGCAGGGCAGAGGGAGCGCCAAGATCCAGAGAGGTGAGACGATCCGACGCCTGAGGAGCCATTTCATCGAGGAACTGGCTCTGGCAGGCAGCTCTCCATCTCCCGCTGCTATTTCTTGGGGCAAGAGATGCCTGCCTTCCTTCCTTGTGCCAATTGGAGGGATGCGCCCGGAAACCAGTTCCCTTCAGTGCCTGCCTCACCGAGTGGCTCTAAGTGCCCCCCTCGGACCATGATCCCAGGCGCAGGCCTCGGGGCTACACCGCAAGAGCCCTCCGAGCATCACCTACCCCAGAGCAGGGAAATGGGAGGACGTCCCTCGCTTGTCATTCCAATCTGATCAGCTCCACGTCGAAGGTTAGAGTGGCGTTGGGTGGGATGATTCCTGGGTGTCCAGTCAAGCCATAGGCATAGTCTGGCGAGATTATCATCTTGGCCCGCTGGCCGACACTCATCTGCAAGGCAAGAGCAGAGCACTTGATGCAGGGCCCTCCGCGCATCACCAGCCCACCAACACCTCACCCAGCGCTAAGCGTGCAGCGAGGACACGGGGAAGCCCTGGGCAGGCCACCTTCCCAGGGATCCCGGCTGTGGGCGAGCAGAGGCCTCAAGGCCACATACAGGCCACTCTGCACATGCCCCTCCTTCACCTCTCTGCTTACACCCCCCGACTCCTTCCATCAGGGCAAGCAGCTGCCAACAGTGGAGGTGCGACCCAGAATTAGCTTGGCCCTTGCGGTCAGCAAAGCCAAAAGCACCCACTGAACCAGCTGAGAGAAGGTGCCCCACAGGGTCCGTGTTGCCACTGCCTTGCCATGAGGCAGGGAAGGGGATACCGGAATCCGCCCCGTGACTGATGCACAAACTGGTGGACACGGTGTGCAATTCAGCCGGCTCCCCCAAATGCCTCGCTTGCGCAGATGGCGGTCGTTCTGTGACCAAGTGCTCCCTCGTCACCCAACTCCTCCAGTGGGAAACCCCCCTCGAGACGGAAGCAGCCCCTTCCAGCCGCCAGAGGAAGTCGAGCACTGCTTGGTTCCCGCAGCTCCTGGCACCCTCCGCAGTCCAAGCTTGCACCAACGTACCTGGGCTACCCCTTCTTCCCAGCCGCGGATAACCTCCTGCTTGCCCATCACAAACTTGAACGGCTTGTTCCTGTCGCGAGAGGAATCAAACTTTTTCCCATCCTCCAGCATACCTGAAAAGGCAGAAGGGAGTCCCCGTCATCTCACGTCAAGCATACCTGAGCCCTTTTCCTGAATGGTTATGCAAGCAAGGCAAACAAACGGACTCCTCAAAATATTCTTAAGAATTAAGAGAAATACAGATGGCAGCGGAAACAAAGGAGGCAGGCTCTGCATAATCACATTTGGCTAGGAAATGATCAGTAACTAGAGCACAATGGGTGGATACCATGGAGCCGGGGGTCAGACTAGATGGCCCGGGAGGTCCCTTCTGACTCGCTCTGTTTCTTTGGAGACACCTGCTGGCTTTGAAGATGCCTCCACAGTCTCCTTGAGCACGAGCCCCCTTGGGTGGAAGCTGCTTGTGCTGTGGGAAGTGGAACACTGAGCTCTTCAAAGAGCCGGGAAGTTTCCAAAGGCACGCCCACTTACAAGCCTACTGTGCTCGACTAAAGAGGACGATCAGCAAGGCATGCCAGACAGTAGCTCTCCTTCCCAGTGGGCAGAGCTGTCTGATCCGGAAGAGAGCGCGTCCCGGCCACATCCAATCCCCGGGACTGCAGCCGGCCCCTGCTCCGCAGGGTGTGGGGAGTGACCTCACCAGGGACAAACTGGCCCCATGCACAGCTATCCACTCTGCCCTGCCTGGACTGAGGTGCCGCTCACAGACACTCGTCTAGCAAGAGTTCAAAGCAAGAAGTGCCATCGCTGTGTTGAATAAAGAGGCAAAGGGAAGCAGGGAGCCATCAAGATCCCGGTGGGACTTCCAGGGGGCACTCGTAGCACCTGCACATTGCAAGGGATACGACAGGCTCTTCCCTGACCCCACAGGATAACCCTGCCCGACTGCTGAGAAACCTGCCGCCCCAAAGGAGCCAAACCGCCACAAAAGGCAGTCCCCTCATTTTCAATCTGAAAATAGCATTGCGGTAGCAAATGAAGGACGGCGGGTGCCTGTCCCTCTACAGGAGGCGGTGGCCAGGCCAGCCCTAAGAAGGCGTCCCTGGATCCAGAGATGGCCGCCAATTATAGACCGGGGGCCAACATCCCATTTTTGGGCAAGGTGGCGGGACAACTCCAAGCTCTCTTGGATGAGACTGACTATCTGGACCGATTTCAGTCCGGCTTCAGACCCGGTTTTGGCACTGAATCTGCCTTGGTCGCCCTGTAGGATGACCTGTGCAGGGAGAGGGACAGGGGGAGTGTGTCCCTGTTGGTTCTCCTGGACCTCTCAGCGGCTTTCGATACTATTGACCATGGTATCCTTCTGGATAGGCTAAGGGGGTTGGGAGTAGGTGGCACTGCTTGGCAGTGGTTCCGCTCCTACCTCGATGGCTGATTCCAGAAGGTGGTGCTGGGGGACTATGGCTCTGCGCCATGGCAGCTATGCCATGGGGTACCTCAGGGGTCTATTCTGCCCCGCTTGCTCTTCAACATCTACATGAAACCACTGGGAGAGTTCATCTGGAGGTGTGGGCTGCAAAATCATCAGTATGCTGATGATACCCAGCTCTACCTCTCTTTTTCAACCAACCAGGCGAGGCAGTGGCTGTCCCGAACCAGTGCCTGGCTGAGGTAATGGGCTGGATGAGGGCCAATAAACTGAGGCTCAATCCAGACAAGACGAAGGTCCTGCTGGTGGGTGGTTCAAACTCCTGGGTAGGTGACTTGGATCTTGTCCTGAATGGGGTTGCACTCCCTCTGAGGGACAGGGTCTGCAGCTTGGGGTGCTCCTCAACCTGGAGCTTTGGAAGCTCAAGTGTCAATGGTGGCGAGGTGTGCTTTCCATCAGCTTCAGCTAATCCATCAGCTGCATCCCTACCTGGAGGATGACTGCCTAGCGACAGTGATGCATGCATTGGTTACTTCCTGGTTGGATTTCTGCAACGCGCTCTACGTGGGGCTGCCCTTGAAGACAGTCCGGATACTTCAGATGGTGCAAAACAGAGCAGCCAGGACACTGTCGGGGACTGGGCGTTATTTTCATATAACCCCAGTCCTCTATCAGCTCCATTGACTTCCCATCGAAGTCCGGGCTCAATTCAAGGTGTTGGTAATTACTTATAAATCCCTTAATGGCTTGGGACCAGGATACCTGAAGGAACGCCTGTGGCCATATTTGCCCTCCCGCCCCTTGAGATCGGCAGCAGAGGCCCTCCTCCGGGAGCCCTCCGGGAGAGATATCAGGAAGCAAAGCACCCGGAGGAGGGCCTTCTCTGCGGTGGCACCCCATCTGTGGAATGAGCCCCCCGGGAGGTCCACCTGGCGCCGTTATTATTTGTTTCTCGGCGCCAGGCCAAGACCTTTTTATTCAAACACTATTTTAATAATTTTAATATTTATAGTTTTTAATTGTGCAGCCAGTGTGTTTCCAAGTTTCAATTGTAATTGTACTTGTTCTATTTTTTTATTGCTGTGAGCCGTCCCAAGGCTATGTAGCAAGGGGACGGCATATGAAAACTTTAAATAAGTAAATAAATGTGATCAAGAGATGCACCATAATTAACAGATCACACTTCCCATATCCAACCTGCATTGCCAACCAGACAGTGTGTTCTCGAATCAGGTCAGAAATTACCCTGGAAAAATAAATAAATAAATTTGTGGGGAGGGGGGAGGAAGTAAGTTAGCTAGTCAGTTAGTTTGTTTGTTTAGGGAGGGAGGGAGGGAGGAAGTTTGTTTGTTTGTTTGGAAAATTTGTAGGCCGTCCTTCACTGTCGCCTCTGGATGGCTTACAACATTATTTCAAATCCTAAATAAATTAACTATTCCACAACAGCATAAAACTAGTCTATTTGAAATAAATTAAACAAATCTAATACCATTAAAAGTACTTTACGTTAAAATATTGGTCAAATAAAAAGGTCTTGACCTGGCGCCGAAAGGCATTTAACAACTAAATGCTGTCAGATGGAACCGTTTCATACAAGAACACCTGGAGCTGACCAGCCCCTGTGCTCTCAACATCTTGCCCAATAATCAAATTTGAGACCTGTCCAGTTAGAGAAATGGAGGATGGGGGCGGGGGAGAGAATGCAGCCATTCAGGAACACACAGCAAGAACCTTCTCCAAATGTTCTAAAAGAAAGAAATGCTGGGCATTCTGAGAAACACAGAAAACATGTCAAGCTATTTCCCCCTCTTTTGGAATGTGAAATGCTTTTAAAGACAAGGTATGAGAAGTGCAAATGACGCTTTTTCTGATAGGCTGGACATGCACATGGTGGGCATGTCATGAGTGGAGCCGGCTGGTGCTGGAAGTCAGACTAGATGGCCCAGGAGGCCCCTTCTGACTCGCTCTGTTTCTATGTTTCTATGTTTTAACATCAGGTGAGCCACAGCACTGGAGGGAGAATCATGACAGACAATCTTGTGTATTTTGCAGCCGTATCCAGCCACAGCAACTGGAGCAGCACACCAAAATGTTATGCAGCCTGTCCTTAACACTGACTGAGCTGGTCAAAACAATCTGCTTCCTTTTGACCCCCAGCAGTGAGGTTTCCGAATGATCTTTCCCAGCCACCCTTTGCACACGGAGGGCCCCCAGCTCAGCCCTCAACCATTCCAGTTAGGACTGGGAAAGACGTTCAGGCAGCTCCTGCTGGTCAATGCAGCCAATACCGCGTCCCCCGCTTACACAGTACCAACGCAGGGCACCGATACTTGTCAGGCAGCAGTCCTACGTATGCTCACTTGGCCGAGCGTACTCTCTGCTAAAAGAGCTTGTTACCTCTTAACAAAAATGCATAGCGTTGTTCTGGAAAATTGTACCAATATGCCAAGCAGAACTTTGGTGGGAATTTAGAAATCATTTTGTTTCTAACAGTTAAATCAGTAAAATGAACATAAGGTTGTGGGTTTCACAGCAAGAGTAAAATCAATTCTCTCCCGCATGGCTGCAGAGTGCCCAGAAAAGGTTGCGTCCCTGGCAGATCTCACGACCGCCGGGAGTGGTCCTTCCACAGGGCTGCCTTGTCAAAGCAGCGAGCAGAGTGTCTGCCCAAAGGGTCCACCCTGCAGCCCAGTGCAGCCAGGGAACGCAAGGGTGGCGCAAGCGCACCACAGCTCCGACTTCTCTGAGCACTTCCTTTGTATCTCGGAGGAGAAGAACAGCAACTGCAGCTCACGTAAGCAGCCGCAAACAGCAGAAAACAAGCGGCTCCCCACCGCAGACCCAGCAACATGGTGCTCGGGGCAAATCGGAAACATTTAACTGCACGGTGCTGTGCAAACCGCAGACTGCGGTTCTCAGAGGTCTCTCCAGCCAAGATCGCTCCACTAGAGGCACCATGCTAGCGGGCAGGGAAGGTGGAGCAGCAGGGAGATGCCACTGCCACAGAGCGAGTGTCCAGCAAGCCGCGCTTGGCACGATCCGGCCAACGCTCTCCAGGACTCCTTCCAACTACTTCGCCCCCACAGCTCCTGTCAGTGGGAGCAGGGCCTCTGGGATCAGGAGGGCCAGCCATTTCCTTTCGCCTGCCAGCAGCCAGGAGCTGCACAGCCCAGACAAACATTTCCGACCAGGAGCAAGCAGAAATCCCCAGGGCTCGCTGTGAGTCGCAGCAAGAGATGGTGACCCGGCAAAAAGTAACTGAGCCCACGAGATAAGAACAGGCGCAGGAAATAGATGCATTCCGCACCGGCCGACTATTCCTGTGCCCGCGCCTATCTTTCTGGCTTCCTTTAAGGTGCGCTGCTCTCAGTGCAACTGAACAATATGGCCAGGCCCCTCCCAGCGCTGGGCGCAGCTTTCAGCCAGCGACACCTCGCTGTCCCCTTCCATCAAGGCACCAACGTTTTTCCAGCCCTCCTGGCTCTCCAGCAGGGCACCCGGGGGCCACAACTCCCACGGGCCAGGGCCAGCAAGGCCAAGGACCGGGGACCGTCTGCAACTGGAGGGCCTCCGGGCCGCCTGCCCTTGCTCTGTATTTGGGGTAGGACGAGCACTGCCTGGGAGAGACCGCCCACGTCAGCATCCCCACCACTGGCCTGTCCATGTGTGCAACACTGGAGACGGCTAAATGCGCCCACCTGCTCCTGCCCCACAACCTTTACCTGCATCTTCAGCAGAAGCCCCAAGTTCCAGTTCTAAATGGTTTGCAGGTTTAAAGCTTTGGGTGTCACTGCGATCGCCTAACACATTGTCAAAGTGCCTCTTCTACCTGCTGACACACCTTATGCTGCTTCTCTTCAAGGTAAGCCCTCCTGCTGATGCCTCCTATGACCGTTTGTGTTCTTCCCAGTCACGGGGAGATCTTTCTTTCTCATATTTACAATCTTTGCTGCTTCTGCACCAAGAAGCAACTTCTTGTTTCCTTCCTGAATGAGTTGCACTTTCCAGTCTCCACTCATTACAAGGTTTCTTTTCGCTTTCAATGCCCTTTGACACTGACTGATGTTCAGCATTAGTGAGCTGCAGGGACGGTTTCTCTACAAATCCTGTCCTTCTGTCAAGAACATTCTCCCCAGGAAATCTCAAGCTGACCACACCAGGAGGAGGCACAGTTTGTAACAAGGATACCCAAAATCCTGAAAGTCAGAGTAACAATTAGACCACCTCTAATCTGTTCCAGATCATTGATATATGTCAAAGAAAGCGGTGTCTGTAAAGCCACCATTCGCTTTTCCGGTTCAGTATCACTCTCGCTCACCATCTCCACAAGTCTTTCTTTTAGCGTCATGGTTCTACCAGTCCCCAAATTCACCGCTGATTCTCCAAGCCATATCTAGAGGAAGAGCTGGCACTCCCCACCCGTTAGTCAGGGTCTTGCCAACCGCAGTCCAACCCGCACAAGACCACTCAGGTTCCTACTTAGCGCTCTTAACAGTGGAGCAGAAGCAGAGACCGCAAAGGACAGGAAAGGCAGCAGACTAATCCAGACTCCGCCAACACATACGAGTCACACATCTTCACCTCTGATGGTGGGTGTGGCAAAAGTCCGCAGCCGCTACGATCATTCAAGCCCTGGATTGCGGTGTCACCTGAACCCTGGCTGCATGGGCTGTGTGAAGGTTAAGTCACCCTCATTTAACTCACGGGCAGGATTACGTGGAGGGTTGCTTAACCCTCATACAACCCCCAATGCCCAGATCTGGGCAATCTGCCAAGCTGCAGCCGAAGCGTGAATATTTTAAAATACAGGCACCAAAGCCCATTGTGCAGAATCTAGTCGCTGACTGCCAGCCGCTCAGCACTGTTCCAGGCAGTTTTTCCAATCCCACCCGGGACTGGATCTGAGACTTTCTGTATGCAAAGCAGGCTCTCTGCCACTGAGCTGTGGACCTTCCAAGTGCAGAGGGAGGGATGGCCGGCCTGCATTATCTGGACAGGAAGAAGAGCCATGCGCCCAGTAAGCCTGGCATCTGCTAACTGAGCAGGTGAGCAGTTCCCAACCGGAATATGTCCCACAATGTCCAATGATCTCCCTGGAGCAAGACCGCAGCAAAAGGGCAGCTGCTTCTTGCCCATACCATAATTCTCCATCAAGAACACGTCTCAGTGTTTACTTGAAGAGCCCAGAGAAACCTTACAGCAATGAGCCAGACAGCGAGCAACCAAAATTGCTACCTAAACCACAGAACGACACATCTTTGAGAGAGAGGAAATTGTTGTGCTCACCAAACTGGAACACCACACAG
>JAIXND010000771.1:2811667-2830176 GCA_023646645.1 Varanus salvator macromaculatus | reverse complement strand
CAAGAAGGCACACTGAAGCTCTGTACTGCCCTTGGGGGGGGGGGAGCGCCTTACTCCCAGCAGAGAGCCAGCATGGCAGGCACGCTGGTGGCGCGATGGCTGGAATCCTCAGAATGGCCGTTTCCGTTTCATCCCTCTCCCCCCACACCGCTTTACTTAAAATGGCTACTTAGCATACATGTGCCGGATGCAAGGGTGCAGCATGGTGGTCCATCCCCATACCTTGAAGGACATGTTCATCAGAATGCTAGTTAGGGAGCCCAGCTAAGCAGATGATCTGACAACTGCACCCCCAGAGCCAAGGGAATTACGCGCCGGTGCAGGGCTGAACATGGCAGCGGAAATAAATCTCCATTCCTAATATCGCAGCTACAAATGCATGTGCAGCGGGCAATGGCTTCCATCCTGCAGGCCACTAGTTCTGAAAGCGACACAAGCTCGCCAAGACAACCGACTGCAGACGTTGCACTCCAACACGCAGTCGCAGACGGGTGAGGTGACTGCAGCGAGCACCACTCAACAACGTCCGTGCTTGTAAAACCCTGTGCCTCCAACAACGCTGCTTGAACAACAGACGGCAGCAAGCCCAGCTTGTGCACCACAGGAGTGTCGCACTCCCTTCGCCCGCCACTCCGACAACCACTTTCCCCCTCCATTCTATTCTCCACTGCAGATCCCAATTCCTTGGCCTCTGTTCTCTCTCTCTAGGGCAGGGAAGCTGGAAGGCATCACCTTCCGGGCAGGACCCAGCACCCTTCAGAAGCTATGCAGAGTATTGCAACCACAGTCGTGCATAAGAGCTGATGTGGCTAAGACTGAAGAACTAACTAGCAAGTCCTCTGATCGAACCTCACCTCTGAGGCCTTCTGCCTAGGTCAACTGCACCCCTACTCAGCCAAAGGCCTTGCCTGAAATGTGGGAATGAGAACACAGACTTCCTATATGCAGATATTGTAAGGGCTGCTCAGAATCCTAGAAGAGTAGAGGTGGAAGGGGCCAGAGGGCCACTGGGTCCACCCCCCTGCTCAGTGCAGGACTCCAAGATAAACCATCCATCTCAGGTGGCTGCCCAGCTGCATCTCACACTCCGAAGTACACATACATCTTACATTTTACAAACAAGCTTCAGAGCTGACAGAAAGCCTTTGCTTTGCTCTCTGCATGGCTCTGTAAATGAACTGCCCAGACATGAACTATCTATTTCACGCCCACGAGGGAAAGGCCGTCCGGCACTCCGAGACCCTTCAGACGCTCCCATCCAACTCGCAAGCGCTGGCACTATGTCTCCCAAGACCACTGAAGAGGATTAATTAATTACATGGGACAGTCATTATTTTTTATTTATCAATGCACTGCTAACCACAGAGCTGACCAAGAACAAGACGCATGAGGAAGTTCCAGGCATACTGTAGGCCCTTAAAAAAAAAGAAAGTAAGAAAAGGCAGGACTGTGATAGACACCTGACAGGTTTGCGCACCTCGAGGGCAAGGCCCGCGCTTCAGGGATATTCACTACTGTACTACAGCGAGTTTCATTTATAATGGCTATCCTGATGCTACCAACTCCTGTTTCAGAAGTATAAAATGCCCGTCTGGAAGACAGCAGGGAAAAGAGACTGAATGTCCCGTCTAAAGTCATGCGCCATGCGGAGCACGCAGGCTGCTGCACCTGTCCAGCCTGCCTCTTACTGGTCTCCCGTTACAATGCAGTGCAGTTTTAACTGGCCAAGATGAGGCAGGCCCACAGCTGCACAGCACAACCTGCAGTGAGACGGGGGGCGGTCCCACTGACCTGTAAGGTGTTTCGCAACTCCATAACACTATCATTTTGCAATATCCAAGCAGCCCTTAACTTGGTGATGAAAAACAATCCTTGCTGGGCCAATGGAACTGTTAGACCAACGGATTCGCTTCCATAACTATATATGTACACAGATATTGCAAAGTTATACAAAAGAGCGGGTCATATTGTTAAAAGCTCTTTAAAATGTTAGCTGCAGATTTTGACTCCGACTTTACTGCAGACCTTTGTCTCCCTCACAGAGCTAAGCCAACACCATCAAGCTACAGTGACCCAACTCTCAGCTGCCACTACTTACAGACTTGCTGTTCTACACTGTCCCAGTTCACACATGCACCTGAACTCTGCAATAGTCTAGGCTCGCCATGCGATGGAGACTAAACAAATCAAAGTTGCAGGACAGCAGCTGTGCTGCAGAGAGTAGGCAAGGGAGAGAATCTGGCAGACCAGGGACAATTACAGACTAAGCAGTGAACTACTGCTGGGCTGCTGGAATTAGATGCTGACACTGGTTTAGTTTCGACTAGTGTTCTTGTAGCTCAGGTCCCTCGCGGGGTCCAGGGATAGGGACAGAGAACTTATAAGGGAGCCATGGAACTGAGTTAAGACTGATTTACAAACCGCCCTGCCTCTTCTGGAGAGCAGGAAGCCTTTGTTGCCTAGTCCCTGAGATGCAAACAGTCATGCTGAAAAAGCTGTGGTCAGCTTGTTGAACAAAGGACCAGCACAAGACACTGCAACACCTGTTACGGCCCATGGCCAGCAGCTCAATGAGCCCAAAGTATTCCCCTGTATCTCGGTAAGGCCTAGGGTTACATCAAGGCCCCAAGCAAAGCAAGATGGTCCCCGCAACACGTGGCACACATGTTCCCGTGCAGGAGGCCTTTCTGACCTCAGCTCAGTGTTTGCCTTCTTTTGAAAGGAGCCTCCCTGGCTTTGAAACTGTGCCTGGGCTTAAATCTAGTCTCTGCAGCCGTATGCAGCTTGGCTCGGTTCTGCCGTTACTTTGTAGTACTAACTGGGCGTGCTCGCACCGAGTGTCTTGGGATCGGCCATGCATGTGGTCTGCATGCTTCTCCACCTTTCCCTCCTACATGGGTGGCATGTAGCCCATCAATCCCCATGCCTGAAAACCAGTCTCCGGATGCACCACTCCCACCTGAGTCGCTTGCCCCTCCCACACTCCCCTGTGCTCGGTCTCAGCCAGCTGCTCCTGCTTTGGTTTGGTTTGGTTTGGTTTGGGGCGGGGGGGGGGGTTGCACAGCACAGCAAGTGCCTGCTCCCCAGAGCTGTGCCATTTCTTCAGATCAGCACTGCAGGAGCATCCCCACAGAGCACACACGTGTCAGATCAATGTCGTTGCTGCGGGTATTGATGAGCGGCCCACAGTTTGCCAACTTCTTCACTGATGGTTCAGAACGAGGCTTTTCCAGCCCCCGTTCCTAAAAGCCTCTTCTCTACCGAAGGTTCGCCCACCACTTTATCATCATATGACAAAAGGATTTGATGGTCTAGGTACCATCAACCTGAACCCAGACCAGTCACTACACAATGGACATAAACATCCGGATTTTCACTGAATGTGCTTACATGCTTCAGTTTCCACATCACAAGAACCACTGTCTACAGCCATGCCCCGTAACAGGCCCATCTCAGAAAACAATACACATCAGGGTGAGGGACAAAAAGCAGAACCGTCAGCACACCCCCTAGGAACCATCTGCTGCGGGACAGGCCCAGAAGAGACAACAGGACACCAGATATCACCTATGATTCCCTGCCAAAGCCACTCGGATAATCAGTGATCCACAGCTCTTTCCAGACAATGACACTTCCTCACAGACCACGGCCTCCTTCAGCTTAGCCAGTCTCCCAACCTAAAACAGTAAAGTATTTAACAGAGATACAGACAGAGGAACCTGACCCAAATATCAACTCTATCCCCAGTGGTAGGATCCAAAATTACTCCTATGTGAAGCTTTTCCACTGGAAACGCATCAACTTCAACAGATCTAGCCTGTGTTATGAGCCCACGTCCAGTCCGGCAACAGTCTCACAGGCCCTCAACACGCGCCCTGCACCATCAGGTACTTCCATCCACCTGCTCATCTGCCGCTGCAATCCATGTCATAATTAGGTAGCGGCGCAACAACGAACACAGCATTTCGATGAAAATGAATAAATGGACACAGATCAGCCATCAGAAAATTAAAACAAAAACAAAAACGAACAGTGGTGGCACACTTCAGCCTCCCAGGACACCCTGTGACCAGCCTCAAATGAAGCGGCTATTCTTAAACAGAAACTTCAGCGGCAGATTCCAGCCGAGCAGCCCAGTTCATCAGGAAGTTCAGCCCTAACTCCTGCAGCCTGAGGAGGGGCAAAGGGTTGTTTCTTTGTTTAAATCATGCTAGGGCTAGGTGTGTTAATTAGCTTAGCAAAGCAAGGGTATCCGCCGGTGCCCCACCCCCTCTTGTGGCTGGGCGCTGTAAATGATTGACAGTCTGCACTTCATGCAAAACCATCCCCTCTGCCCACATCTGTGTTTAAGGGAGTGCCTGCACATCGATCACACACTCTGATGCACCTAATCGGGCAGGCTGTCGCCGATAGCCTAACGAAGGCAGCTGGGTTTATGGCATCACAAGGTTTTGTCCTTGCTGTAAGGAAGTAGCACAGCTGGAAACTGGCACTTGTACCCAGGTGCCTCTCCCCAGCCTCCTGCTGGGGTAAAAAGACCAGCTCCTCAATTCTGTGGCATGCTCTCCCATGGTAGATCTTGCAGCATCTCTCAAGAAAGAGTAATAGTCGCCCTGTTCAGGAAGTTTTCTTGGCAGCTTCCTTCTTACCTTTTTTTCTTTATCCAAGTCATCTTTAGCTGTTTATGTTTCATTTTTATTGGTTGGCTATTTTATCACTGCTCGGGATCATGGCTTACCTCAGGAAATACATCATATTGTAGCAAGTGCTGAATAATGTGGAGTGCAGCTTCCACCAGTGCAAAATCCAGTATGACCTGCAAAATGCTGGGCCTTTATTTTCTTTGTTAAGATTTGTTTAACGAGCTACTGGGGTGGCCCTATAACATGAAAAGGGTGTAAGCACACACGTCTAAGAACGACAGAATGAGAACTGCACAGCTGAAATCCCCTCCGGAGAGCCCTGCAATTCACTAGAAATCCTACTATAAGTCTTCTGTCATCCATCCACGTCCTTTCTGCCTGCAAACCTCAAAAGAATTCTGAAAGCATGCCAAAAATTGCAGCTTATGTGCGCAAGTGCAGGTGGCATGTGAGCCTCCGACAGTCCGGATGGGACCTGGGACACCTGTGCGTTATCTATAGATGCACCTTTCTGAGGTTTACACAGATTAAACAGAACAGCAACCACAAAGCCAACTGAACAGCTGCCCTGGGAACTGCTCTGAGCAGCACGACGGATGAGGGAGCAAGAGTGAAAGTGCCCTGAGCAGCTTCTGACTGTGCTGCCTGCAAATGGCGAGCGCGGCTGCAGACCAACCCGCATGCAAGGCACCCATCTGTGGAAGGCTGGCTCAAGCCCAAGTATGTTCGACTGCATGGAAGGCCCACAGAGCTCATGCTACTTCATGCTTCTGAGGT
The DNA here is from genome assembly GCA_023646645.1 of Varanus salvator macromaculatus. Classification (NCBI taxonomy): domain Eukaryota; kingdom Metazoa; phylum Chordata; class Lepidosauria; order Squamata; family Varanidae; genus Varanus; species Varanus salvator. The sequence goes on along the minus strand of JAIXND010000771.1, from coordinate 2,824,756 downwards.
TTATTTGTATTATTTATTTATGGGACACGGGTGGCACAGTGGCTTAAACCACTGAGCTGTTGGGCTTGTTGATCAAAAGGTCAGTGGTCCGTATCTGCATGACGGGGGAGCCCCGTTGCTCCGTCCCAGCTCCTGCCAACCTAGCAGTTCAAAAGCATGGAACTGCGAGTAGATAGAGAGGAACCCCCTTGGTGGGAAGGCAACAGCGTTCCATGTGCCTCGGTGTTTAGTCATGCCGGCCACATGACCACGGAGACCGTCTGAGGACAAGCGCTGGCTCCCTCGGCCAGGAAATGGAGATGAGCGCCGCCCCCGAGAGTCAGGCCTGACTGGACTTCATGTCAAGGGGAAACCTTGACCTAAGGCCCATGGAGCTCACTGCTACTTATGCGTCTGGGATACATTTTGATTGACTGGATTTTTATCCCGCCCTATGAGCCACAAGGCTCCCTGGACAGGTTACAAAGTTCAAACATACTCAAGGTTATACCCTACATCTTCAGCTTAGTCTCCAACGCAGTTCCATGCTGGGAAGCGTGGACAGGACTGCAGCTCTGACGACTCCTGCCAAAACTCGGCAAGCTGCTGCACCCCACGCTCTTCAAGAACGTGACTCCAAGACCCAGAAAGCCACGTGCTGCAGAAAGCGAGAAGCTGCAACCCCAGCTGCAGTTGTAACCTAGGAAACAGTCGTGCACATGAAAGTTGGGAGTGAATGAAGAATGGGCCCCATTTCAAGAAGGGCAGGCATCTCACAATCACTGGGTCTTCACCACACTTGGCAGGCTGCCCTCCCAGAGCCTCACGGGGCAATATGCTAACTGGTAGCAGCAGCCCAGGCACTCCCACCCACTCCGAATTGCAGAGCAGAGAGTTGCAGAGCGCCCCGAGAGAGAGGGGGAGAGCGCGCTCGCTGCAGCTCTGCATCCTGGCCACACTACTGGCCTTTCAGCTGGAAAGCAGCATCACCTTACACGGCAAAGTACTTCCCAGGCAGGCCAAAGCCCCACTAAAAGCCACAGCCGGAAAAGCAAAGGGCTTTCCTGCACTGGCGGCGTTTGCTCTGGGGAGGAACGGACAGAATGTGCGACATTTCTGGGAGTGCCCTCTTACTTGGCTGAGGAGGCCGCACAACTTTCTGGCAGTTTGTGCGGCCTGGCATTGCTCCTAAGACAGAAGACCTGCAGGCAGAAGGGCGCAGGTAGAGCCATGATGCAAAGCTCGCCATCATCTGACGACAGCCTGTTTGCAAACCATGCTGAACCTCGTCTAGTTTGACAAGCAAAGACAAAAGGAAGCTTCGGCAACATTTGGCCTAGACGACAGACGATGCCATTTATTGTACTTTAATATGTTGTTTTAATCCATTTTAATTTGCTTTTGCAAGATGGCCTTTTTGGCAGAAAGGCAGGATATAAACACAAAGAGAATGAGGCAGGCATACCATAATGGCTGCATGGAAAGGAGGGGGCTCTGGGAAGGAGAGACACACCTCTGGGAGAATGCCCAGACACGGTGTTTTGGGTAGACCAGGAGTCAGGAGTCGGCAGCTGGTACCCTCAGGAAGTTTGCCTACACCTCCTGTAAGCCCCAGCTGGTAGAATTAAAGCCCAAGGATGAGGAATGCACATGCTCAGCACTCTAGCCCCCCACTCCCCCCAAGAGACCCAGAGGAACAAGGCAGTCACACGGCAAACCTCCGGAGAAGCACACACACAGTGTGCCTCTGGTCTAAATGCTTGACCACTTCATCTTTCTTTAACGAGGCTTCCCACCCATTTACTGGACAGACATTAAACTAGCCAGCCTATAAATCCCCAGTTCCCTCCTAGACCCCCTGCTTTGAAACAGACTTAAACTGAACATTCCCAGTCCTCGAGAAACACAAAGGTTAAGTGGAAAGACATGATTTGTTGTTTTTAACCTGTCCGTACATCTAAAATATAGAAACATAGAAACAGAGCAAGTCAGAAGGGGCCATCTAGTCTGACCCCCGGCTCCGCTCACGACATGCCCACCATGTGCATGCCCAGCCTACCTTTGAACACCCTCACCGATGGGGCCTCAATATCATCTCTCATTACTACTGCTTGCCTCAGTTCTTCAGGTTTTCTTCCTTTAAGCATCATTTCAGGCACAGGTAGCTACCATCCATCTTTTGTAGCAAGGACACAAAGAATATCCCCCCTTTAATTCCTTTATCATCCAAATGTCCAACTTCATCTTCAGACAGTTTTCTGCTAATATATTTAGAGAACTGTTAAATTGTTGGCTCTATTAGCAACATGCTTAACCTGTTTGTATTATTGTCTGCTTCTTTTACTTTTGTGCAACTTTTGTGTTCCTTTATGTTTTTCTCCTTTGGGCACACCTGCCACTTGCTTTTCTCCAGTTGCTTCATTTAACCAAGATGACTGCTTGTCTTTGTAGCACCTCTCTTGACCTGCAATACACATTCAAGCTGAACGTCTGTTATTGTGATTTTGAGTAACTCATTAGTGAAATTGACCTTCCTCTGACTTCCCCTTATAACTTCCTCCACACACCCATAGCTTCATTTTTGAAAAAAAAGTTCCTCCTTTTGAAATAAAATCTATCTTTGATAGCCTTCTGTAGAAATCTTCCAACTACACGTAAATTAAATTTGAAAGCAATGCGATCTCTTTCCAACCGCTTCAGAAACATTCATCTCACTGACAGTTTTGCCAATCTTTTTAAACTGCAGTTTTATTGTTTCCGATTGTTTTTAATTTTAAAAGTTGTATTTGGAAGATCCACTGAGTATCACTGACCAGAGCAAGGCAAGAAATAATAATGTTAAACAACGATTACTATAAAATTGAATACACAAAGCCTTTCAGTCAAAACCACTTATCCAGAATGGTTTTTTTCTTCTTTATAAATCCATTTATGTCCCATTGTTCAGTTCTCCAATGGACTGTCAAGGCAGCTTGCAGTTGCAATTAAAATAAAAATGTTGCAACAAGCCAAAACCTTGCTTGAAAAAAGTTCCCCGGCAACACAGCATTTGAAGATGACAGCACAGGAAGAACAGGGGGGGGGGGGTCCACATGGGTGACCCCAGGACAAGGGCCTGTCCATACCTCCACCAGCATGAAAAAGCCACAGCATGCAAGGTAGCCGGATTCCATGCCAGGAGTCCAGGTCTCAGAAGCTGCCAATGGCTCCCACACACTTCCTGCGCATCTGGTCTAGGTGGGTTGTGCAGCTGGAATCGAGCCTTGCGGTGGTCTCAGGTGGGCACGTCTCTTCTGCCTGACCCTCACACATTTATACAAAACAGAGTAAAGGCACCATCCTAGTTATTGAACCAAGTCTCTCTTTTTTGACACACAGACCAAGCTTGGTATCAGATGCTCTGATCCTACGCTGGTTTTAACAGTGGTTTTCCTGTGAAATGTTTCAGGTAGAAAACTGGCATTCAGGAAAGGCATCTCAAGCTTTGATTAGCTGGGATAAAAATGTTTTAAGGACTCAAACAGCTGAAAGGGGAGTGCAGTACAAGCAGCAAATAACCTGGCAACAGCCCAGAAAATACTGGGTGGCCTGGTTCACACTCAATGCACAACCACAGGGTCTTTAAGCCATAGGTAGCTGAAACTGGACAAGAGCAAGAAAGCAGTGCTTCCCAACAGTTCATCAGTTCTACTTTGTCAGAAAACAATCCAGGTTTGTTGTTAAGGTTTGGAATGTTTCTGCCTCAAAACCCCAGAGGTCCAGGTTTGCTTGTCAACAAACACAAGCAAGGAACTCCTGGGTTGTTTTCTCAATTAGGAACAAAACAGAAGTAGTAAAAAGCCAAGAGGCACTTGCTCCAGCGAGGCCCGGAGTCCCTCCCTTCTCAGAGCTAGCATGTTGAAGAACTTTGGTAGACTTTGGAGCCCTTGCATCCATCGTACTTGAACGATCCTGTGTACAGGTTGTTTGCGACAGGTGCTGGACTGGATGAACCACTGGCCTGATCCAGCATGACTTTTTCCTTTGTTCTCAGCTGGTGATTAGCAGTTAGGAACAAACTGGACCACTGAGGTACCACTCATGAAAATCTGAGTGACCTCACAAATCCGAGTATAAGAGGGTAGGAGGAAATTATTTATTTTAACTAAAACCCGGCACAGAGTAGATAAAAATCAGCGATTTTTTTAAAAAAATTAAAAAAGGATTTTTATATTTAAATTGGATTTTGATAAAATGCTTTTTGAGGAAAAATCTATCTAAAGATAGTTTTCTGTTTAACATACATTATAGTCCAAAGGTTACTTATCATGACATAAGGATTAGTTTTTAATTATGTAGCATGAGGCTGTATATTCATGCAATGTTTAAAATTTTTGGTAAATGAATTCCATTAATCCAGTCACAGTATCATGCTCTTCCAGAGGTACTGTAAGATTATTGGACAATTTTTCTATCTAGGAGATATTGTCACAGATGCTTGGTTTCACAGTTCTAGAAGCGGTGAATTTGTGCCTACAAAGATCACATGCCTCTTCTTCACAGCAAAAATGTTATAAAATAAACATACAGAGTTGAGGGGAAAACTTAATCCCATTGCTCCTTTGCAAATCTATGTACACAGAAGCAGGCCCTTACCTCTTACGTGCTAAATTCCAAAATAATAATAATAATAATAATAATAATAATAATAATAATCAAAGAATAGAAGATTGTTGGCAGCAGGAAAGATTTGCACAAGGAGCCAAGTGTGAGGAGGAAGGGCCAAGGAGTAAAAAGCCAAGTGAAACCTTTTGAGTGGAGGCTCAGATCTTCAGATCGTTTTAATAATAGCCCAGAGGTTTATCTTTCCCTGGAGGAAAAAATCTGTACTAGCAGCAGGCCATAAAAGAGACCCAGTTTGGGAATATTTTAATAAAGTTCTTCTACCTACAATAAGGAAGGCATGCCCTCAAATTTTGTAGAAAGCCATGATTTAAATCTAGGCTTACTGAGCAGGGATTTAAATCAATTGACCTTTCCCCCCCTGCAGTGGAGGGCAGGACACACTCCAACAGAGCCAAGCTCAGGGAACCAAGATTTAGGGTGGATGCCAGGAAGTACTTCCTGACACTTAGGACCCTGAGGGTATGGAACGGGCTTCCACTGGAGGTGGTTGAAGCCCCACCAGTGAGGGGGCCCAAGGACAGGCTGGACATGCACATGGAAGGCATGTCATGAGTGGAGCCAGCTGGAGCCAGGGGTCAGACTAGATGGACCCGGAAACCCCTTCTGACTCATTCTGTTGCTATGTTTCTAAATCAAATCCACCCTGCACTTTAGTGGAAAGTCCACTTGCATAAGCTGTGCAAAAAGTTGCAAGCCTTCCTTTCCCCTCAGCAATATTCTCAATGGCACAGGCAGCCTCTGAATATTCCCATGCTGGCACCAAAATCGATGCGGGAGGAGAATGCTACGGCACCTGCACATGTGCTGCTGCAGGTTATTCAAGATGCCAGCATGTGCGTGTCCTTTGGCAGAGCCCAGGCAGCCTGCCCTGGAACAGTCCCTTCCAAAATTTTGGCACCCACTGGAAAAAATGTTTGCACATGCATGTATTTTCCTTCATTGCCATCATGTGGCCATAGCCCACTGGCTGCACAGCACTGCGACGTCAGCACCATCACAATCCCCAACTGGCTGAAGTCCCTCATGTGATTAGCCCAAGGAGGAAGAAGTGGGAGAATGGCGACATGTTATCAGAGAATATTGAAAGAGTATTTGCACAATGTCTACCCTAGCAAGATGAATGGTTTCTACCTGAAGGTCGAAACTGGAGACTATCTGGTGCAGCTGTGCTTTTAATAGCGCTGTTATCTAACACACTGCCTCCACTTACGCTATTAAAAAGCAAAGGGCTTCCTCTCCCCAGTGGGCCAGTTAGACAAGCAGTCCACAGAAGTGCAATTAACGCCAAATTAGACCTTTGCAGATTCCCTTTCAGGTGCTTTCCAAGTATACCAGCTTGGGAGACAAACACTTCACCTATCATGGCCAGAAGCGTCTTCTCCTGAAATGCTGCTGCTGTTAATCTCACACTGCTGCTTATAAACATCTCTGACAGAACTTTGGAATGGCTTCAGCTCACACGTTCAGAAGGAGAACAGCTCCCACAGGAAAGCTTGCCTCTATCCCAAACACTGCAGACACCAAACCTGGCCCCTGCAGCCGCCTCCACACTGGCAGCGCGGAAGGTATTACGGATGCCTCACCTCGCCCAGCCCGAGCACCACGAGGCAGTGGCTGGAGCCGCTGCTGGAACGCACACCACCCGCAACACGCCACAAAAACTCTGCAAGCCCTTGAGCTCCCACAGTGCAGAGCGAGGCTGCTCAAGGGTCACGCGCACACAGGGCTCAGAGGGGCCCACCTTGCAGGCTGCTATCCCACAGACCCCCAGAGAACACGGATGTGCCACTCAGCTGCATCCTGTGGGGCAGGTGCCTCGCACGAGTTTTCACTCAAGCCTCCGCTCGGCTGAGAACAAGCAGCAGAGCAGCAAAGCTGGACACAGGTATCATCACAGGCCCTCCTGACCACATGGACCACAAACTTACACTGCCAGTGCTCCTTTTTGGCAAGCCACGTATTAAGTACTCACCTTTACAGAACACGAGCCACGTATCGTTTCCCAGGTCCCTAGCACGAGCAGCTTACAAGGAAAAGTCTGACACAGCAGAGGCAACATGGTCAGGAGGAAGAGGACATGGGGAGCCAGTCAGTTCACTCACTCACTCGTATTTAATTCAAAAGGACAGAGGGGGAACAAGAGAGGAAGGAGGGAGAGTTTCCTGCTAGAAAACAGGAAAAAACTGTTAAAAACTGATTCAGACAGGTCACGCCACCAGATGAGGGAATCACTGAGACTAAGGGAAGAAGGGAATCCACCAGGAACCAGGGATCAGTGGGATCACAGGCAGCAGAAAGGTCAAAGACGCCAGCCAAAATCCACTTTCAGTGGAGGGCAAGCAAGGCAGAGGCGAAGCCACATGAGGAAAAAGAAGGGGCTGCGGGGAGACAGAGAGGAAGCAAGCACGGAAAGGGAAATTGAGTAGAACTTGGAGGAAGGATTTGAATCAAAAGATACTTCTCTGTTTAATGTAATGTAGTGACATGCCTCAATGCAACAGAGAGGCCGAACATGAGAGGAGATGATCCTATGGTGAGCCGGAGAGATACCAGTGAAAGACAGCAACCAGGAACAGAACCAGAAGCGGCCCTGCCGGGTCAGACCACAGGCCTGTATGGTCCAGCATCCTCTCTTTCAGTAGCCAATCAGGTACGGTATCTGCCTCCCACTCATGTTCCCTGGCAACCGGCATGAAAAAGAAAGCTACTTCTGATACTGGAGCAGTATGGGGCCATCCTAACTAAAAGCCATGAGCGGACTTCGCTGACTGTTTTTCTGCTGCTGTTTAATCACTCTGCAAATCTAGCATTCCTCGTAGAAAACGAATGCTATGAAGATAACTCCTGAGATTGCAGAGACGAAAATGGAAAAAACAGCACGCAGAGCCTCTCCCACCGAGTCTCTTTTCTTTTTCCTTTTTTGAAGAATTTGTTCCCAAAAACCGAGCACTGACATCTGGCATTCTAGAAGTACATTATGAAGCAATCCTTACCCGGTTCACATTTAATGCCACTCACTAAGTCAAGACAAGTCAGCCTTTTGTGTCACTGTTTCTTGCCAGGAAAGCAAATGAGTACAAAAATACCTGAGAGAGGGCAAGAAACCATCCTGGGAGAAGAGCAGCTGAGCTGCGCACAGCACTGTTGGCTAAAAGAAAGCAGGTTCAAAGGCAAAATGCGAGGGAGATGCCAGAGAGGCATTTCCCACGTTCTCCCCCCCCCCCCCCCCCATACACCCAGCCCACCCGACGCAGAGGACTGGCCACTCCACTGCCCCAACCGACTGCCTCCTGATCCCCAGCCAGGCAGCCAGCCCTTTGTTCTTCCTGTCAGCACAAGCGGCAGCCAAGGGGAGCCCATCCTCACTTCCTCTCCCCACCCAAAGACGGCAGGAAAGGCAAGAGACGCAGATGGATGGCCGCTTGGCTTGGGGGGGGGGAGGGAGGGGCTTTGTTTATGCACAAACCCCTTTTTCCCTTCCCTTTCACATCTACACCAATGTTGCACCACAGCTACGTAAAGCAGAGAGGCCGAAGGGAAATGGCCAGGGGTAATGACAGCTAGGCATGGGGCTACTTTGTTCCATGGGGAAAGCAGAGACAAAGGACAGCTCTTCAAAGGTAAAAGCCAACTTTTTGTGGCAATCTGAATTAGAGTTAAGTCTTCTGTACGCTGCTCATACAGGGATTCTCCTCACCTGTAAACATGCAAGGGGTACCATCCCCAGTCACCATGGACCATTCAGCCTATGGACCCAAAACTGGTTGGACAGTCATCTGAGTGGGCTGGTGTAACATGCTGGTGTCCTGCGACGGCAGGGGGTTGGACTCGATGGCCTTCACGGCCCCTTCCAACTCTCCTCTTCTATGATTCTAATTCCATAGCTACAACGGAGCTAGAAAAGGCAACATGATTATCCCATCCAGTCCTAAGAACAGGATTACCCCTTATCTACAGTCCCTAGAAGCTAGCCCTCCATGACACCTTGAGGGTTTCGAAAAGATTTCTCTCCCTAGACTGAAAGTGCAGCTGCCGCACCTATAGATTTCCTCCTTCATCCCTGAAGTGTAAACCTATGAGATGGGATGGCAGAAGAATTCTTCTGGATGCTAGCAGTCCTCAGGTAGAAGGGAGATGAGACATTCAAATCGCTTTGCTCTCTAAGCACAATTCCCTATGATAGCTTTGGCTACTGGACAGTATAGAAATCAAATCACAACCTCTAAGAACAGGAAACATGTTAGCAACTGCTTTGCTAAGAATCAGGCTATCCCACCTATTTCTGCAGAGCACTAGCCATAAACGCAGTTTTGTTGTTACTGCGCAACACGCTCAAAGCATACCAGACTTGCACACCTTACATTCTCCCTGCCATCCGCTGCAAGCTCTACAAGGAAAAATCAGGTACTTTTACTGCTCTGAAAGCCCCATGCTACCTGCTGGAAGCCAGATGTGCAAGTGGACGATACCCACAACGATTGCCGCTGCTGGGGATGATGGAACCCGTAGCCCAACACACCAGGAGCATGCTACACGGAAGAGGGCTGCCCTAAACCACTAAATTGCTGTGAAGAGCTTCAGCTACTGGTGTAAAAATGCCATGCGAGAAGAGCTGCATAGCTTATTACCCAGCACAGGAGCATGGAACTTTGTCCCTAAATTACAGCCGTGTCACATACGGTCTCTTCTACATCCCCTTCGCCATCTCTATGTCCAGCCAATGATGCTGAAGGGGTGCTCTTCATGCCTGGTGCAAGGAGGTGTGAGGAGACCTTCAATCCAGTGTTGCAACCCCAGGCTACCCACAAATACATCACAGTCAGAACTAAGAATTTAGCCTGCCACTCGCAATTCTTAGCAGCTCTAAGATACAGAAGCAGGCAGGTACGTGCGTATGTGCTCACTTTCATTTTTAAAACAAGCCCTTCTGGAGAATCGTCTTCACTTTTTCCTAACGATGAAGCCCCATCTAGAAATGCACATGCTTGACAGGCAGGACAACCTGCTTCCAGGTCCCCACAGCCCCTTATCAGATTTTGAAGCAAAAATAATCAGCTAAGAAGGTGAGAGTCCACATTGGAGGGGATCCAGCACCACCCTCAAAATCAGGGAGGCTGTTACCACTACAGGGAAAAGGCACTCAAACAAGAGCAGTCTAACCCTTACAAATAATTACTCTGCACACACCAGGGCACCGTAAAGCATCATTCCTCGAGTGCACAGCAAAGAAGATAAGCCTTCCATCAGCTTCAGTCTCAGGACCCTTTGAAGCAACACTCACAGCCAGTGCAGATCCAAAATTTGCTAAAACGGATTAACATGAGGCAAGGCAAAGCTACTTTAATTCTGCTACACAAATAATCTCTTCAGGTGCCTCAGGTGTAACAATTAAGAATGGTATTCTTTTTTTTAAAAAACGTTCCCACGCCTTGCCAAGATTAGATTCCTTGAAGTGCACCAAAGGAACAGCCTGGTGCAGAGGCAGCAATGCGTCGCCATAACAAGCTCCAACACATATGGAGGCACAATACAGTGAACTGTGGGGTTGGATGTGCGCACGCCTGCATCTGAAAAGTGAGACGTTCTACCAGGATCCTCAGATCTACCAGAGCAGGTATCATTTCTGCTGACAGGCTCCACATTAAGAGCACATCCACAAAGACCGCTAAAGTGCAATTCAATGCAAGCTATGGGGCATGTGGGCACTGCAGGCCCTTTTCTGTCTAACGTAGCAAAGGACTCGTGTTCGAACTCATCCAGAATTAATTAGTAACCACTCCAAAGTTCTGTCCTCATGATCAGAATCATCTGAAGTTTTTGCGCACTGGGTGATCGAAAGTAAGAGTAAGGCAGCATAGTCTATATTAGACAAGATGGACTTCATCTTTTCAATCTGGCTTTCCAAAATGTGTGATTTTAAGATTTTACTGTTGTTTTATTATCTTAAATTGTTCTACCCCACCTTGATGGATTTTTAATAGATAAACCTGCCTATGTTGTTAATAATCATCTGACAGTGCAGATGGTATCATTTAACTGTAAAGCTACCCAACGCAACTGGAAGAGACTTGCAAAAGTATCTTCTGCTCCCCAAGAACTTGGAGGGGTGCAGTCCAGCCCTTTCCTGGATGAAAAGGAAGCAGCTCCTAATTAATAGCTGTTTAGTGCCTAAAAATCAGAAATGGCCGTTTCTTTTCTCACCTTGGATGGGAATCCTTTAAGTATCCCAACAATCCTAGTAAGAGCAACAAGGTAAGTTGACTGGAAAAAATAATTTGGGTCCAGAAATATCAGGATAAGACTACTTGGGAACCAAAGTATGCCAAACAAGGAGAAAACTGAGCAGCCTTTTGTAGCGGCTGGAAGAGAGATGGTATAACTGCAGCAAAGGGAGGAGAAATGCATCCTGCAAAAGACACCAACCTCAGCCAAAGGTGCTTGCCAGAAGCTACAAGATTTATGACAAAATTAAGGTATTAAAAGGCAACAACTGCTTATCTAAGCTGTATCTTCCTCTTAACAAGATGATTTCTGCCCAGACTGAAAGCACAGCTGCTTGGGAATCTGTCACTGCTCCAGCAGCCCCAGTGAGCAGAGGGTGGCTCGGGGAAAGGAAATTGTACAACCGGTTTGCACAGGGATGACCCACGCCGCAAAGCTCCTTAGCCGGGGGCATGTGCACTCAGTCCCTTCTCTCCTAAGTAGCACCAACTGTCAAGTAGTTATGCTCCATCACTCCAAATTTTTTTTTAAAAAATCCCTGCTACTCCATTTGAGTGGAGCCCTCCAGAAGGCAACCTTGTAACTGTGCCCAAAGGGGGGCAGCCTAGAAGCTGGGGGAGGGAGGAGGCAGCCCCCTCCCTATGGCAAACAGGTTTTTTCAAGAGCAAGATGGCTCCTTTCTCATGACACCAGTGTTCGCCAAGCTAGGGCCTCCGGATGTGTCCGACCATACCTGCCACCGTCTCTGAGGGATGCTAGCAGTTACAGTCAGTTATATTCTATTCCAAGTGGGGGGGGGGCTGCATTCCACCTGTGGGGTGATAAGCCCAGCCACATCCTTGGGCCAGCGAGGCAGAACCCTACTCCGCGGCCCGCTTCCCCCCCCCCCCCGTGATCCTCGTGCAGCCGCCAGATACTCGCCCCGGCTTTACACGCCTGCCCCCCATCCTGGGGCCACACCACGCGCGTGCCCACGGGACACAGGTCGGACCCCCGCCCACGCACCCCTCTTGAACCCCCCCCCCGTGAGGAGCCCCCCAGCCGGCCCCGCGAAGCGTGCGGGCGGCTCCGACCCCCCCCGGACTCACCCGTGTAATGCACCACGCAGGTCTGCCCGCGCTTAGGAAAGGTCCTCCCTGCGGGGGGGCAGAAAGAGAAAGGCCGTTAGGGGGGAGGAGACGGCAAGGGCGCGGGAGCCGCACTGAGGATGGGAGGCTGGGCTGCCGGCGGCCCGTGCCCCACCCGCCCCCGCCCGGCGGGCTGCTCACCATCCCCGGGGGCGATCGTCTCCACGCGCACGCCCATCTCGCCCGGCCCGCGGCGATGCCAGTCCCCGATCCGCACCGGGAGGAGCAAGCGAGGCAGTCGACGGCGACGCGGCGCAGGCACCACCAACGCCTGCAGCCCGGAGAAGGCGGGGAAGGGGCGGGGCCGCGCGTGCGCAGCGCCCTGGCCCGGCGAGCCCGCGCGGCCCCGCCCAATCCTGGCCGCACGCGCCCTCCCCCACCCGCGGCCCCGCCCCGCCGGCGCGCTGCTCGCTCGGCTGGCTGCGCGCGTGGCGGCTCGCGGGGGCGAGGGCGGGGGAGAACGCGCGCGTGCCAGCCGCCCGCCGCCATCTTGGCGCCCCCCCCCGCGGCCGCGAGGGCGGCGGTTGCCCCTCCCCCCGCGGCCGCCTGGCGCGTTTCCCTCCGCCGTTTTCCCGCCCGCGGCCGGTCGCGCCCCTCGTCGAGTGCGGGAGTTCGGGGGCCGCTTTCCCTCAGGAGAGGGCCGTGCCTGACCCACACCAAAGACACAAACCAGCCCCTGCCCGGTGGAAAGGGGGCTCAAGGCCCGTGATTTTGGCATAAGTTTTGAGGCACGGACTTAAAGCAGAGCTCTGTTGCGCCATTCCGGCTCCCAAAGGAGTAATCCCTGTGAGTTGAGCCCGGAAAAAATGCCCTTGGCTCTCAGGATGCCCTGGCCAAGATGGCTGCCTGGGGCATTCTGGGAGTTAAAGGCCTTTTTTGCCTATCCATGCACAGAATGGTGTCCTGCAGAACTGGGCAGTCCTGCCTAGGGGTCCCATCGTCCCCCGCACCTGCATGGCTTCTTGGGCCTGAAATCCATCTTTTTGGGGACTGCAGTATTACACAGCCATTGAGCTATCATGCTGCCCCAAACCTCCCAGAGCAGCATTTGCAGCCCCTTCTCCTCATGGGCAAATCAGTACTGCATATGTACTGA
>JAIXND010000771.1:2726171-2806667 GCA_023646645.1 Varanus salvator macromaculatus | reverse complement strand
GAGTCATTTTCTTGTTGCAGGCATAAAGCCTTCTGGGCCATAGCAGGTTGGTAACGCCAAACCCATTCACACATCGCATCTTGGTTCGAGCACCAAGACTGTGCCCTGGAATCCAGAGCAGCACCTGAAAGTTCAGCAGAAATCCACTCACACATGCAAAGAAATTTGTTCTGGTAAATTAATTTGGCAGCAGAACCTCCCCAACTCACAAATCAGAAAACTGAGAGACAAGGTACAACCATCCCAATCCAAGTTAATGCCCCACACATTGCCAGGGTCATAATGCATGAGATCATACAAATGATGATTTTCTGCTAGGCCAGATTGTGAGCAGTGCCCATGTTCCAAGAGAATGTCCTTTCTGAAGCGGAAGCAGCTGTTCTCCTTCAAGATGGAAAGCCTCTCCAGAGGCACGCAGCTGGGTGTTTAAAGGGAGAGAAATGTCCAGTTTTTAGAACACTTGAAAACATCATAGCCAATTTCCAGCTTGATGTTGTTGGTGTGTGAAGGAGAAATCCTGACACAGAATGTCTAAAAGGTATGTCCAAGGTATGTCCATTACAGTTTTCAAAGTACAGACCCAATGAAACAAAACTCCTTATCAGCCTTGCTTTGCAGTAATGGTTAAGAAAAGAGTAACAGACCGACTGGCCTGGATCAGTCCAGTCCAAGTCTCAGCGGTTCTTCAGATACGCTACCAGGAACTGCGGCTGGGATCTTCCGCCTTGCAAGTCTATGCTATACGACAAGGCAAAGACAATTCCTAACATAGCGTAAGGAAAAGGCATCCGCCAACAATGTTTTGCAACTCAAGAGGCAATCCTATGCAGGTGTAGACAGGAAAGGTGCCTACAACTCCCAGCATGCCTCCGCCAGGGCCTTCTCGATGGCAGTCCCCTCATTGCAGGACTCCCTGCCCAAAGGATCCATCAAGAAACATCCACTTGCTGTTGATGAACGTTGACTGAATGCTATTTATTTCGGAAGGCGTTTGAAAGTCCTCTCCTTTAGCACCTGCATTCCTCTGGTTTCATCTGATGCTTTGTTTTTCATCAATATGCTATTGCTGGCGTTTGGAAGCTGCCGTGAGGTTTCCTTTGGTGCCAAAAGAAAGAATAAATGATAGGTTTACTGGTGTCCCATGCCTCGTTGGAGTGTTTGTTCCAGAGAAAGGGAACAGAGTGGGAAGGGGGAGTGCCAGAGCATAGGGATTAGATGTTATACATAAAAATCTCACCTCCTCAACTTGACTTGCTCGCCAACATATTTCAATCGACAGAAAAACACCCCCCTGGTGCTGTTTGCACCTGATCCAGTCGGCTCCATCTTATCAGAGCCCAGCTCCAATTCTGTGGTGCCAAGGACCGTGCACACTTCAGAATCCTCGTCTGGGAAGAAACGTAAGAGCCAGGCCAGTGGGATGAGGGGCAAGCGGATTTAACCCGCACTGGGCACGCCCATGCTAACCCCAAAAAGGAGAGTTAGGAATGTTGCGTGTGCCATCCTGCTGTCGAACAACGGACAGCACACAGGCAAGGGAAATGTTAAACATCTGTAGTGGGGTTTAGATTGTACAGAATAAAAGGCACTTTTTGTCAGCTGAGAGAAAACAAGCCCACAGACATCCGCGTTTTTAAAAAAAGCACGCGCACGCGATGCAAATGCTCGCTCAAGCTCTGAGGCATAAAGCACAGCTTGACGTTCATCCCACTCCCAACCCACACGGTGTAATGTACAAGTTACAAGAATACCTGAATACAAATCACACCAACGGCAAGCTTTGAGCAGGGTGGGATAACAAGCACTTTTGATTTCCTGGCTGCAAAAGCCAATTTCCTTTGGGGGTGGGGTTGTGTGGAAATAATGAGAAACAAGCATCAGGAACCGAGAAAGTAGAAGCTGCCCGCCAGCAACCCTCTTGGGACATACACTTCTGGGTTCAGGGTGCAAAGGGAAGGTCAGCAGCATCCGCAGGCCTCCAACAACCTGGGGCCCTTCCAAATGGGCTAGACTACAATTCCCATTTCCCCCCACAGCAGAATCACCTCATGAATGTGGGGGTGAGAAGGGTTGTGGACTGTCTAGAGGGTATCAGCTAGGCCGGCTGCAAGACATTTCTTAGTACAGCAACTCCGTGACGGTATCAGTTCCAAGGTCTTTCTGCAGGAAGGGCCAGATTCATGGGGCAGAATTCCTGGGGAGACAGATTCCGGGCACCCACCCACTACATCCCCGGCCAAGAGCAGGGGTGGAAAACTTTCCTCGTGGAGGATCGCAATGTCTGACAAACACCTCTTCTGGTATGAACCCACCCATATCAACATCTGAGGCCTTCTTCAGAATGACTTCTGCAAGACAGGTGTGGAGGAAACAGAGAAACAGAGCGAGTCAGAAGGGGCCTCCTGGGCCATCTAGTCTGACCCCCAGCTCGAGCTGGCTCTGCTCACGACATGCCCACCATGTGCATGTCCAGCCTATCCTTGAACACCTGCACCAATGGGGCCTCAACCACCTCCCCTGGAAGCCCATTCCACACCTTCGGGGTCCTAACTGTCAGGAAGTGCTTCCTGGCATCCAAACTGAACCTGAGTTCCCTGAGCTTGGCTCCGTTGGAGCACATTCTGCCTTCCTCTGCAGGGGAGAACAGGTCTCTACCCACCTCTGTGTGACATCCCCTCACATACCTGTGTGTCGCCAACATATGACAACAAGAGAGGCCCTTCCAGTGGAGGCCCCCAGAATGGGGAACATGAGGCCCAAGTGCACCAAAGTCTCCAAGCACCGGGTCAAGACTCTACGCCTCACCCAAGCGTTGTTGTCACGTGCCTTCATGTCCCCTCCAGCTTATGGTGACTCTGTGAATGACAGCTCTCCACAATGAGAGTCCTGCTCAGCTCTTCTAAGTTCAAGATGCAGCTCCCTTCATGCAGACAATTCAACTCATATTTGGTCTTTTTTTCTTCTGCCTTCAACTTTCCCTAGCATGACTGCCTTCTCTGGGGCATTTTGTTTTCTCAGATCATGCCAGAAATAGGACAGCCTCAGTTCTTCCATGGTTGCTTCCAGGGAAAGCTCAGTTCCCTTCCACTTTGTTGTTGTCACCAGGTCCCCAACTGGGTCACATGTCCTGAAATTACACACGTGTCAGATTCCTTTAGTCACGCCATGTGAGGTACTTAGTAAGCTGTCAAACTAAGGAAGGCCAAGTCACTGAATTACAGGGAACAATGTGATCCTTTTTCCACACAAAATAACGTCCTATACATGAAGCCAGCCTTTCCCAAGCTTGTGCCCTCCAGAGAGCTCTAATAAAACCGCCACCATTCCCCATGCTGGCTGGGGATAATAGGAGTTGCAATAGGTATTATGGATAGGCCACAATCCCCAGCTTACTCCCACTGGTGACCTCCTATTTTGAGAAAGGGATCTATTCTCCTGTCTAGCACCAGTGCTCCCTGCCCCATGCAAGAGAATTCTTCCAAGCCATTGCAAATGCAAAAGATGACAATGGAGATCTGTCCTTTGTGGGGTCAACACGGGAGGCAAGAGACATCCATGCACAGTCACGATTTCATGTTCCCAAGACGGGAGGGAAAGAATTCCTTGTTCTCTTCCGAGCTCTGTTTCTGAGTGTTCTGCCTGACCTCGCTGTCGGCTTAAAAAGAGCAAAGACAGATATGAAATCAGAAAACTTCAGAGTCTAGGAGGTTGTGTGAAGCAATAAGGTGGACCGGGCCAGGGGACATATTGAGCTCCACTGGAAAGGGCAAACGAGAGAGGTCATTGTGAAATAGCTCTCGGCTGAATTGCTCAAGACATGTCAGCAAAAAAGGACACTTGGCCACAATTTTTAAAATCCAGTATACTAAGAGTAAATTCATTCTCCAGGGGCCAATCATTGCTTGGCCAGAATAGCAGCATTCATGCGCTAAGAGGAAGTACCAGCAGTGTTGGGAAACCCCAAGATTCATAGAAGGACCAAAAAAAAAACCAGTTCAGAAAAAATCCGAAGGCAGCCAGAAATACTCTCCAGAAAGACTCTTCAGGGAGCAATGGGCACAGCCAGGGGGCATGGAATGCTAGGAGTGGGGATAATGAAAATGGAGCAGGGAGGACTGGAGGCATCGTGGAAAAGAGGACCTGGCAATGATCCCAGATGAAACTGTTGGGTGCAGCTCCTCCCTGCTGCCTGGCTTTGTGCACGCGGCAGGCTGAGGAAGTGGGAGAGAGATGGTGTGATCTTTCAGGCTGGGCCTGGACTCTGTTACTCCAGGCTGCGGGCAGGGGAGTTACCTGTCTGAATGGGTTCCTGTGCAAACAGGATGCTTCCAGAGAAGAGCCTTATTATGCAACTACCGGCCCTCCTACATGGAATCCGATATGGAGCAGGGGGATCTAGCAGCAATCACCCGGAAACACCCATGCCTTCACCTTAGGGATCTTGGCAAGTCACTCCCAAACTCCTGCTTGGCTGAGGTCAAGGTGCCCGAACGAAATAAACTCAGCAAAACGTCCCCCTCGCGAGCAGGAAACCAGCACAGCCGTGAGAAGGCTGAGTCAGAATCCTTCTAGAATTGACTCATTTGAAGTGCTGTGTCTGATCTTACATGGGGGAGTGTTCCAAAGTGGCGCCCGCCCCTCACCCATTGTCTGAAAAGTACAATCCAGAATGTAGGTGAGGATTCGACCGGTTTGTGCTCCTGCGTGCCGACCTCTGGCTTCCTTTCGAACTCCTTTCGATAAAAAGGGTACAGCAGAGGGCAGTCAGTGGGCAACTGATAGCCTCCAGATGTTTTGACCTGGTTCCAGATGTTTTGCCCTGCAGAGGAGGGCAAGATGCATTCTGATGGAGCAAAGCTCAGGAAAGTGAGGTTCAGTTTGGATGCCAGGAAGTACTTCCTGGCAGTTAGGACCCCGAGGGTATGGAATGGGCTTCCCCAGGAGGTGGTTGAGGCCCCATCGGCGAGGGTGTCCGAGGATAGGCTGGACATGCACATGGTGGGCATGTCATGAATGGAGCCGGCTGGAGCCAGGGGTCAGACTAGATGGCCCCGGAGAACCCTTCTGACGCGCTCTGTTTCTATGGTTCTATGTTTCCATATGTTTGATATCTCACCTAGGTTAAGACCACACAATAACCCACATTACAACAGCCATCACAGCTCAAAGACAAGCAACACTCAGTTGTTGTCCAAGACATCTGGAGGGTGCCAGGGAGAGGAAGACTGGGTAGAGAATCAGGCCTAGAATGGGATACTCCTCAGAGGGAGGGAGGGAGATGGATGCCGAGAGCAGGGGCTTTTCTGCTGTGTTCCCCAGTGGTAGAACAAGCTTCCCTGGGCGGCTCACCTGGAACCTACACTGTGCTCTTTCTGGAGCCTGGTGAAGACCCTCTTATTTTCCCAGCAATATTCTTCCTTCGGTGGTTTTAAATCTTTGACTGTATCGTTGTATGGCTGCTACATTTTACTTTGGCATTTACTTCCATTTGATACTGTGGATTTAAATGTCTAAATTTTATTCTGCATTTTATGGCTGTAACTCTTCTGAACCTCCCTGAGAACTTTGGCTGTTGGGTGGAATAAAATTGCAATCAATTAACGAACAGTTTTGGGCCTGCCCTTATTTAAATAATCTCCATCTGACTAATGCAAGATAGTAGGAAAGAGCTCCTGAATCATACCACGGTGCCCCCTCCACCATCATTTTATCTCTGCCTCAAGCTGCCTGCGTGAAACCAAGCAGCTATAAAGGATGCCTCCCAGCTGCAAGAACCTGTAGGACGGAAAGGAACGGACAAGCCAGATGGGGGTTCTTGCCGTTTGACAAATGCGTCACAGCCCGGGAGGGGGACTCTCTTATGTGGATGGTGCGCTGCAGCCATGTGGGTGGAGGATGCTGCGAACGGAGCCTCACAGACGCCCGGCTGGGGACGGCTGGTGCGCTGCGTGAAGCGTACCTGGGCCCCGACCCAGAGGGGCGCCTTGCCTTTCCCGGGAGTGCCTCCGGCTGCCCTCGCTGTCCCAGCCCAGTGGGTCCCTCAGTCACAATCCGAGAGCTTCCATGCTGGAGGGGGGGCCCTGGGGCCGTCAGCAAGCCAGGTTGCGCACCCTGGCTGTGTGCAGAAAGGCCCCCGAGAAAGAGAGCGAGGCCTCTAGAGGGGTGCAAGGTGCCTCACGGCTCAGATGCATCTGAGGGAAAGCCTTCTGTCCTCCAAGTCTGGGATGAGCAGATCCTAAACCAGCCGCCAGGTCTGGCCCTCCGGAGGTCCTGGCAGGCGCTCTGAGGTTCCCCTGGGGATCATGCTCCCTTTCCAGGCCGCACCTTCCCCCCTCTGAGCCCCAACCCGCTGCTGGCTTCCTGTGTTGTGCTTTTGTCTCCGTTCTAGAGGCTGCCATGACTCCCTATAAGGGTCCCTGGTACCGGCAGCAAGAGCTTTAAGCAGAGAATGTGGCCCCCGAAAATGCCCCCAGAATGGAATTTGGCCCTCAGACTCTGCTGTGTCCGATGCTTTATCCTCTCTCTCTGCTTTATCCAGGACCTGCCCGTGATCGGAGGGAGCTCCGGGGACAGAGCAGGCCGCGCACCCCTCCTGCTGGGGGGACCCTGTGGGCCGCTGGCTTGCCACCCTGAGTGCAGGCTGCCGGCCTGGGGCTTGGACCGAGCGCCGACCCAGCGGCCAGCAAAGCTCCAGCACGAAGCTGGAGGGAACGTGCTGGTGGCAGAGCCTGTCGTCGCTCTTTGCATCTGACACGATTCCCTTCTCAGGAAAATAATTCTGCCGTTCGAAGGAAAGCGAGCGACTGTGAAGCTGCTCCACTCCTCCCGGTTCCAACTCCCGCATTCCTGTGGGTTTGTCCTCCATGAACCCGAGGCCGCCACCAGTGGTGCAACCGGATTGCAGGGGGCTTCCTCTGCAGAACACGCCCTCCACGTGAACCCGCTATTGTTCGGGACTTCCCTTCCACTCTCCATGGCAACAAGGACAGGACGGCCAGGTTCTTCCTGTCATGGCGACCGTGTGGGCGAGTGCCAGGAAGCCGTGGGTCGCAGCGGTGATAACAATGAGGACCGGGATGCTGAGCGGCAGCGGACGAGTGCGGGGGCAGGAGAGAAGCTGCTGGAGCGCTTCCCCCCGTCCCTGTGTGCCGACGGTTTCGCTCCCACCCCATCTGCAGCCAGAGCCTCTTCCGTTAGCAGAGGCGCAGTGCGGCTCTCCCTCGCCAGATCGGCCCCGAGCAAGCGTGGCGTAGGGGTTGGAGCGTTGGAGCAGGACCGGGAGATCCAGTTCTCATCCCTCCTCAGCCACGAAGCTCACTGGGTGACCGAGGGGCAGCCGCAGACTCTCCGTCTAGCCTTCCTCGCAGGGCAGCTGTGTGGATGACATGGGGAGGAAGAAAACGTCGAGATCCACTCTGGGTTCTTTGCAAAAGGCAAAAAGATAGGATCGAAAGTGACATAATGCCAACAGCTACTCCTGTAGGACCAGTTCAGACAACCCAAACCCAGCCACCAGAAGTCCTGCTCAGACCCCTTTCCTTTGATAGTTTGTGACAGCAAACTCTGCCCCTACCATCTGAGCAGCTTTAAGGTTTACAAGCATGCTGTAAAAACCCGCAACATTCGCATTCTCAGAATGATCAGTTAGAAACCATTCCAATGGCTTGGGTGGATAGTATAGCATGGAACTACCAAGGAAACAAGTTTTCTTTCTTTCTTTTTGAGGACGCAGGTTTCTAGTCCTTATGGCTGCGAGGGCCGGCTTCTGCGAGGGTGTTTCGAACAATGCCTCGTAGAGCAGTAATCAAGCCGCAAAGCTGAGATTTCTAGTGCCCATTAGGGGGCACAATGCCCAGTTTGGATGCCAGTGGTCCTGGGTTCAGGTGCCAAGCAAGCCACACCCTTCAGGTGGCACAGCACACCCCTGGAGGCACAAGCCGCTCTCCCCGAGGCCACTCTTCAGACCAGTCTCTCCCAGCCAGCTGCCAGCCAGGTGCACTGGGCTGCATCTCCCAACGTCCAGCAGAAGTGATCCCAAGCAGCCCCCACCTGTGTGCCCACAAGCGGCAGGATGGGGTGCAGACTCAGACGATCGGGGCAGCCGCAGTGTAGCTATTTTAAGTATTCTCGCACAGGAGAAAGATGCCCAGTCCCGCACAGGCTGCCCACGGGCCGGGCTCACGGCTGTGGGATTCTCCAAGACCCCCAGCTGCTCCCCTCTCGGCCCCTGCCCCCAGTCCTCACAGCCTCCTTCCTTGCTCGAGGCAGGGGGCCAGGCGGATCCCGCCCCCTCCTCGACAGCTTGCCTGGAAAGCTTGCATCCCGTGGTGGGAACAGACAGATCTGGTGAACTTGCTGCCTCCATCTGCCGGAGCAGCACCAGCGATCTCGGCTGGCAGACGCTTGCTTCTCCTGCGCCCCACGCCTGTTCTGCTCCAACCTGCCCACGGTCCCTGCCAACCCACACAAGGACTGCCATCCAGGCGAAGGGACTTTTCCCGGTAACTGTAACTCACAGGAGGCCGTGGCAGAACCAGCTTGGCTCCTGCAGTTCAGCAGCCTGAACTGTGGACGTACCTTTGCCACTTCTGGGGTTTGGCCGAGCTTTTCAAAACATTCCTGCCCTGCAGGCACAGCAGTGAAGTCCAGACAGAAGGTTGGAAGACTCCTTTGCCTCTGACTCACTGGATGCCTCTGGATTTTTGCCTCCCTCCCCTCAGTCCCCCTGCAGATATCCCGGGGTGGGGGTATATCCGGTCTGCCCCGACCTTCAGAGATAGTGAAGTCCGCCTTGATAGCTGGATTTTGCTGTTTCCCTTGTGACAGCCACCGTTCAAGTCCCTGCAAGTCCCCAGCCACACCTCGGAGGAGCACCTGGAATGAGGATCCTGGAACGGAGGCTGCTCCCCTGGGCAGCGTGTGCGTACAGCGGGTACCAGCTCTCAACACTGACCCAGAGAGAGTCCCGGCAGGTTCCTATTCCCCTGGCTCTTTCTTGACAAGTGTCAAAGGGCAGTCTGTCAAGAGAAAACAAAGGTCCAAGTGATCTTTGCTCACAAAAAGCTGGCAGTGAGCTTTGCAACCTCTTCACAGCAAGATCCTTTCTTTTCTTTTTTCCCTTTTCCCCTGATTTTCCTCGGGGTGATGTGTGTTTGGCACTTTTTCCAGGAGACACTAGCTGCTTGGGAAGGTGGGGAAAGGGAGTTTTGACAGCTGGCTGGCTTCAAAAGCCTGGGATCCTTGTAAAGGGGGTTGTGACAGAGCGATGGTTTGGACTGGGTCATATGCAGCCACATGCCCCGTACAAGCCTCCCATCCTGGCTGCCATCGGCTTGCTGGCCGATCAGAGAGGGGAGCAGGACCCCCACGGCACTTCTGCTCCGTCCCTCCCTCCTCACAGCCACCATCGTCTGGGCTGGAGCAGAAGGCAAGCGAGCAAGCAGGGTGTGTGCGCAGGAAGGAGGGGCAGGTCCGGCGGGCTCTTCTCCCCACAGGGGTCCCTGCGGGGGGGGGGCAGCAATGCTCACCCACGCCTGCCCTGGCAGGGCACCCGGTAGCACGGCCCCTTCCCCTTTGCAGGCAGTGGCTCCTAACGGCACCCAAGGCTCTTAGAGATGCCCCAGCCCATCTGTCTTGGCCAGGCGCCCAGTGGAGGAGGAGGCATGCTGCAGTGGTTGGGGGAGCAAGACCAGCGGCCCCTCCACCCTCCAAGCCACTGCCAGGGGGTGGGAGGGAGGAGCTACCGCACTGCACCGCCCCCCTCCCCCAAGCATTGCCCAGTGCATGTTGCTCTTCCCCGTCTCTCTCCCGCCATCCGGCACACCCACGGGACGCCCCCAGCCATTGCTGCCACCCGGCACCGGGGCTATGGAGCTGAGCAGAGCAGAGATCTGCTCAGAATTAGGCCACTCATCTCCCTGCAGGGTGCCCCTGGGACCATCTCACGCACCCGGGCGCAGCCAGCCGCTGGCCAGGGATCCAGCTGTGGGACCCACCACCGCATCGCCCCGGGAAAAGGATCAGCGAAGCAAAAAGGGCTCCAGCCGCTGAGGCGCCAAGGAACTGGCCGAAGGGGCCCAAGGACATCGGAGTTGACCAGCATGTGCACACAAAGCAAGGAACCTGGGTGTGACCCGAGTCGAAATCCCGCATCACCTGGATGGCATCCAGCAGGAGAAAACCCAGAGCACTGATGGTCAGCTGGCGGGGGGCACCCCCCAGGGCATGGCAGATGTTTTGGTGCAGTGGCAAAGGCAGATTCCCCTGCAAACGAGGTACGAGCAGGTGAAGGAGCATCTTGAACCCACAAAATGAATCGCTAGGCCAGGGCCCTGCTTCCTGTAACAGGCAATCTGGTGCCCATGGAAGACTCACAAAGGCATCAAGGAGGCACCTCACCCCTGCGTTCTTGTGCTGATGTGACTCTCCTTTTCTTCCAAAATTGACATCTGTCAAAGTTTATAATATAGGAAACCATATAAGACATTAAAATGCAACAGAAACTGGGAGAAAGGGAAAAGAGTCATCCCTCCCCCCACCCCCCAGACTCCCTTCCAGGCCAAAGGCCTTCGGCAGCAAAATGCCTGGAGAGCTTTGCCTGTGGGGCCATATGCAAATGAGATAAATTACAGGAATACTGATTGAGAGGGAGTTCTGCACCTCGGAATGGCCTTGGGAATGCCCCTCTCTCAGCCCACTACCAGACGCACCTCCAAGCGGTCACCCGAAAGGAGGACCCGTCTGGTGGATCTTGGGAACCGAGCGGGCTTTGAGCGGCCCCGTCCCAAGCCACGCAGAACGTCAGCAGCCAGCTCGCCGGACTCGGCCTGGAAAGCGGCCAGGAGCCAGCCAAGCTGCTGCAAGCGCCTGCTCCCCGCAGCCAGCCCCAGGCGACTGTGTGGCCACAGCATTCTTGGCCGGCTGAACTTTCAAAGGCAGCCCCACACAGATGGGGTGCGATGAAAGCACTACAGACGGACCTGGCATGACTGGCGAGCAGAGCAGTTGGCTATGTTAGCCTCAGCTGGGCAAGTGCCCGCCTGGCCACGATGCAAACCTGGGCCTCCGGCTTGCAGGATGAGCCCAGAAGTACCCCTGACCTGTGGGTCTGAGTCTTCAGCAGGACTGGGAGCCCACCCAGCACAGCTGCGTCCCACTGCTGGGCCTGCTTTCCCACCGACCAGGTGCTCCGAACAACCAGGCAGGCAGGCGAAATGTCGTTGTACCCCAGAAAATGGCGAGGACTGGAGTGGCCCAGCCTGAACGGCCCAGCTGGCCACGCAGCTCGACCCTCTCCCCTGTTGCCTTCAGAGGAAAGACCCAACCCCCTTCCCCCCAATGCTTCGGACTTCCTGGGCCACCCTTCCTGGTGTCCACCAGATCCACTGGACCACAGCTCCCATAATCCTCCATCCCTGCTGGGGAGTGGGAGTTGTGCTCAGCACCATGGAAAGCACCAGGCTGAAGGAAGACTGGATTGGACACAATCCCATGTGGGCAGAAGTGAGCTCTACCACACACCCCGGAAATGCCTGCGAGAATAAGGCGTGTTTCTGCCCAGCCTTGCCCAGAATTGTGCTTGCCCAGCTTCCGTCTGGATGTGTGGCAGTAGGTTCAAGCATCCCCGTGCAACCTCTCTGCATCCGTATTTTTCTCATCGCACCTTTGCCTCATGCCCAGGAAACAGGGAGCCTTTAGCCTCTGAGAGACTTCGGGGCAAAAAGCAGGTGGCCAGTTATGAATCCCCAGAAAAGAGGACAAAGGGGGAGGTGCTTGCATCTGCCCGTCTATATGCATAGATGCAAATTTTGGCACCATCGTTATCATTTCAGCAGAGCCACAATCCATCATGCCGTAGTGCACAGCGTGATCGCGGCACCTGCTGTTCAGTTTGCTGCCCAGACGCTGCTCAGCCTGGCAGACAGCGATTCTGAGGGAGCCTTATCTTTAAACTGGTCCTGGACTGGGCAGCCCTGCAAACAGAGGACAGTTCTCTGTAAAAGAGGACACCCTCGGGCAAGAGAGGGAAGGACCTCTGCAAGTTTGGAGTGCACAGCCTGCAGTACTTTTCCAGCCTTTGCTCTGTCCTCACAGGGTCCCTTGTTCTCCCCAAAGATTTGAGGTACCAGGGCAAGCCCTGCCATCCCCCAAACCTGCTGCGCTTCTCTGTTGGGTGTGGACGTGGCTCCTTTGTAAGTTCACATGCAGAAAGTGAGTTCGCTGTGAGTAGATAGTGAGTAGCCAGGACACGTTGCCACCTGCAGCCAGGGGCAAGATGGCAAGATGGCATCCCTGCCGTTTCCACGTCCTAAAGCCACCTGATGGGCCACTGAGTCTCCCTTCCACACTGGCGGAGGGGCGGCACCCGGCTCTCCACCTGAAGGCAGTGGCTTAGCTTAGGGAGCACATGGCAGGCAACATGGCCCACAGTCTGTCCTCCACCCCTTTGCCGCTGCCTCCCAGGACTGCTCCACTCTGCCTACTCCTAGGGCCGGCCCGTCTACTCACAAGCAAACACTGGAAGCCTCTGCATGTCTACTCACAACTAAGTATGGCAAGCATCAGAAGTCATCAGGACTGAAACTCAGCAGCTTCCTCTTCGGGTCCCACCTGCTTGGGCCTGCCAGGAAATACTCTTATCTCCAATCTGCTGCTGACTGGAGATAAGAGCTTCCCCTCCTGAATTGTGGTAAAAGTTTTAATGCGTGCCAAAGCAATGCTCTTAGAGAGCCTAAATAACATGACAATCAGAACATGATCCTCCTGTCCAACGGGGAAAACGGATTCAAAAGCGTGCCTTCCTGCATGCATTTGGCCAGTGATATGCAGGCAGGAAGGCACTACCCACATCATGGCTCTCACATATTGAGGTAGCCCCATGAGAGCCACGAGGTCCTGAGCCAGCCTGCATCCAGCGGCCTCAGCAGAGAAGTTGAGACCCTCCGGAACCATCATCTCAGAGGTCCTCAGCACCATTCAAGAGCTCTTCGGTCAGCTTAGTCAGAAAGACTGAAGGGTAGCAGGCTGCCTGGTACACCAGCAAAATCCTTCTGCTGCCCCAGGGACGCACACAAGCTCCAGACACTTAAGTCCGGCACTCTCTTGGCTTCCTGTCCATTCAAGGGAAATGGATTTGCTCTTGACCACACAGCCCTCGGTGTTAGCTATGCAGAGTAGCCGGGAGGGCACAACTGGGAAGGACGACCCCCCTGCCCCCAGTTCTCCCATCCAGGTCTCCGGGAGGCACACCAGGTCCCTCCTCTCATCCACAGCCCGACCATCGATGGGGGAGATTTCCCCTGTCCTGGCATGAAGCAGCTGCAGCCACACCAAGCTGAGGACAAGCTGTTGGAACAGCCAGGCACCGCCATGCACTGCGAGGAGAACCAGGCAAGGGCTCTGCCCCTCTTCTCCTCGGCCAGCCACCTGCTCCTCCAATGCCCCCCACCCGTGACCATGCCGGCAGGGGAGCGAGCCCTTCGCCCTGAGATGACGCCGTGAATCGGCCCAGCCCGACTGTGGCGGAGACGGCCTGAGACAAAGCGCAAAGGTCGCAGGTGGCCCTGAGCTGGGCTGAGGGAAAGGGTCACTCCTGAGCTGCCTGAAGACACCTGAGCACACCTGCACGCCCTTGCCCAATCCCTGCCAGGAGAGCTTTGCCAACGGATCCGTTTATCTTCTGCTCTCCGTTTCCTTTCTTTGGGGGAAAAGAAGCCATTACATGTCGGATGACTTCAGCTGTTGACTCATTTTCCTCCACTTTCCGATCTCGCCTTTCCCACCGACTCATACGCCCAGCAACAATCTGCAACAGGAGCTCTCCCTCCCTCCCACCCAGGATTTCATGAGATCTACTATGATCATGCATGTGCCGTGTCTGCAGCCCTCAGGAAAGCATGAACTGGATGCTGAAGTGCACAAGAAGCGCCTCTGCTCAGGGCCTCAGCTGCAATGCTGCGTCCAGTTCTGGGCACCAAGATTTAAGAAAGATGCAGGTAAATTGGAAAGGGTCCAGCGGAGGGCAGCAAAAATGATCCGGGGTTTGGAAATGCTGCCCTGAGAGGAGAGACCGAGAGAACTGGGCATGTTCAGCCTTGAGGAGAAAAGACTGAGGGGGGACATGGTGTCCCTCCGGAAGTCCCTCCAAGGCTGCCACAAAGAGGGAGGACAAGATCTCTTCTTGCTGATACCAGAGAGTAGGACTCGGAATAATCAAGTCAAGCTGTGACAACCCAGATTCAGGCTGGCCATCAGGAAAAGCTTCCTCATTGTCAGAGCAAAACAACAGTGGGACCAGCTGCCCGGAGAGGTGGGGGGCTCTCCCACACTTTGGTGTTTTTGCTAGTCATGTCCCACCCATTGCGACCCCATGGAGAACATTCCTCCAGGCCTTCTTGTCCTCCACCATCCCAAAGAGTCCACTTTTGGGGACTCACCGACTGCTTCAGTGACTCCCACACTAGAGACATTCAAAAAGAAACTGGCAGCCATCTGAGTGGGCTGGTGTAACCTGATGTCCTGCAACAGCAGGGGGGTGGACCCGATGGCCTTCATGGCCCCTCCCAACTCTCCTATGATTCCGCAAGGACGGAACTGTGTTGCTTTCCCTAATACAGGATGGAGAGGGCGCTGGGGAACAAGTGCAATTTCTGTTTTCAAAAATGGAGGACCAAACCCTTGTCTAGGCCCCCCCTTCCTAATTTCACCCCAGTTCCCACTTCGGTGGACTCCCGTTTCCTTCCTTCAGCAAAGGGATACCAAGCGGCAGTCCATTTCCCCTCTTCTGCTATTTTCCCTGCTTTTGGCAACATCTCAAAAATGTAAAGATTTCATTTATCACACCTAAAACCTGCCCTTTTTCCTGCAAGGAAGCCAAGGCAGCTTACAGACTTCCTCCTCCTCCTCTTCACTGTATCCTCACAACAACCCTGTGAGGTAGATTAGGCTGAGAATGAGTGAGCGGCCCAAAGTTGCCCGGTGAGCTCCGTGGCCAAGTGGGGGTCTAGAACCCGCATCTCCTGGGTTCCGGCCCAGAACTCCAACCACTGCACCTACCCGAGGTCTCCCTGCATGTCTCTTGGGTTGGCCTAATAAAGAGCAGACGCTGGAGCCATCGATTTGCACGTTTGCCTCATTACTGCTACACCGGCACACCCAGGCGTGGCGGTGAAAGCTTTCTCCAGCCCAGACGCAAATACCAACGAGCAGAGTTCAGGTGCTGTTGTTGCGATGAGCTGTCACGTCTGACTCACGGCGACCCCACGAGTGAAAGTCCGTCAGGACATCCTGCCCAGACAGCTCCGTTCAGCATTTCCAAGTTCGGGAGTTCAGCTCGCAGCATCCTTTCGGAGATGATTTTGGCCAAGATCGAGAAGAAGCTGCACCTTATCAAGGGTTGCTTTGGAAGGAGACCGTCAGGCGAGGCCCGCTAGACCAGACCGAGGCTCCGACTGGCCCATATTCCATCCGCACAGCGGCCGGCCGGCCCTGGGACCCCACAAGAAAGGCAGGAGTGCAACAGCACCCTCCCACCCATACTCCCCAGCAACCAGTGCCCTGGGCACACCGTCTCCAGTGCCGCAGTTTGGCCAGGTACCTGCCTCGCGATGCCCACTTACGGCTTTGCGAAGGAGGCAAAACGGAAAGCCTCGCAGGGCACCAGGCTGCTTCTGTCTGAACGTGCGCGGGATCACATCCCACAGGAAGGCCACTCGTGGGGGCACGGCCCGGGCTGCCATGGGTCAGGTTCTTGCAACGGGGCGCCAGGAGCGCCGCTGAAGCGCGCAGCCCGCAGTGCAGCAGCATCGCTTTCGGCCCGCTGCGCTCCGGGCACGTGGGCGGCAGGTCCTGCGCGCCATTTGCAGCGCCGCCCGGACCCTCTGCTTTGGACCCGCTGGGCGGCGAACAGGGGCGGCGGGAGGCCGGCTGGGGCCTCCGCCCGCTTCCTCCCGCGGGACCCTCCCTCCCGGGGCGAGCGCTGCTGAAAGCGGGGGAAACGTCGGGCCGCAGCCGGGCGTCTCGCCCCTGGAGGCCCAGAGCTGCGCGGCCGCTGCCCTCCGCCACGCTCGCGGCAAGGAAGGGGGCAGCTGCCTTGGGGCCCACGCGCGTCTCCCGGGCTGCCGATCCTTGCGCAGACCACGCCCCCTCCTCCGCCCCGCCCGCCCCGCCCACGGCCCCTTTGGGCCCGGAGGGCGACCTGGGAGACCCCCCTCTGCAGGCCTGCGAGCGCCTGCGAATCAGCGCAAGCGAACCAGGGCCGGGGTCCTCCTTGCTTTTTCAGCCCGGCGGCTCTGCGGCGCTGGCCGGGTCGCGGGGTTCCCGGGAGCCCCGCTGCGGCGAGGGGCTGGGCTGGCTGGGCATCGAGGAGCGCCCCCGCCCCGCCGCGCCGCGCCGCCCGCTCTCAGCTGCAGCGCGGCGCGGGCTTGTCCGGGGGCGCGCGGCTCCCTGCGCTGCGCTGCGCGCGCCCGTCCCTGGGCGGGGGCACCGGCGGGGGGCGCGGACGCGGGGCGGGGGGGGGCAGGGCGCGCGCGCAGCCCCCCACCCAGCCACCCACCCAGCCTGGGAGGGGGCTGCCTCTAGAGCCGGGAGAAGCGCGTGCGAGCTGAATGACGGCTCAGCCTGGGGCGGGGAGACCCTTCAAGAGCACCGAGTCCCTGCGCATGTGCAGAACGCCTCCTGTCCCCCCATGAATAGAGGGAAAGAGCGGCGGGGGAGGCGGATGCGCCGCAGAAGGGGCCTCATCGGAACGGGTCGCGTTGCCCCGCTGCCCTGGCACTGGATCCAGCGGGCCGCGCCGTGCAGCCGAGCGGCGGGCGGCCCGGGCAGGAAGGGAGGTGGCAGGGCGGGCCGCCACCTTGGGGGGCTTGCAGAGGGGCCTCCCTCCCCGTTCCCTCGGGCTGCCCAGCCCTGGCCGTGGCGAGAGCCCTCGCCTCTGCGAGCCGGTCGCTGAAAAGTCGCCTTCTCGCCCTTGACACTTTCCTGCCACCTTTTGCTTCTTCCTGCCCTTAACAGCTTGCGCGTTTCTTCTGTCATCTGTCAAATCCTTTCCTTTCATTTCGCGACAGTAGTTCTGCTACTCTTCTCTAAAACAGGCTCTCTTTGAGTCCAGCAGTTCTTCTGGTTCTCAGTCCGTCGAGTGCAGGAATACAAACCTGATCTTTACATGGACTCTAAACTCCTCAGGGATGTTATTTCACTAATATTTGGGCACAATGCTTCTGTTTGTGATCTTGACAACTAAACCCTGCCTGATTTTGGCTTTTAATAGTTCTTATTATCCCGGTCCATTCCCTGCTTTGTTTTGGCAGTGAGAATACAACTTCTCCATGTTCTATTTCCAATTATGTCGTTTGATTTCTGTGTTGGCCACATGTACAGTCATCTGATTGTTACCTGAAATACACATTCGCAATAAATTGTTGCCATCACAGAATTCTGTGAATCATTCCTCCTGCATTGTTTCTGACTCGTGAGTAATTTGTCTTTCACAACACTGATTTCTGCTGTGCTTCCTACATTTCTGCTGCAGTCCTCTATGATTATTAGTTTGTCTTGCCGTGGTGTGTTATCAATTTCCTCCTGGACACCTGCATAAAAGATTTTAATTTCTTCTTTAGCATTTGTTACTGTGTCACAGGCTGTGCGGATGATATGTTGGTGGGTTTTCTGCAAATTCAAATTTATATTCTTTGGTTCTGCTTGGCCCGAACCAAAACTTAACTTCTTGCGCTACATCTTGCTTCAGTATCTTCACTTCTTCTGAATTTGAAATATTTGAAGTGAAACTTTTTGTGTTTGTCTCACTGAAAAAGCCTCAGTCTGCCAGCGTTGCCTTCAGCTTCCACTGCTGCCCCATAGCTTTTCCGCCCCATCACCATTAGACAGATCCATTCTCATCTTACGCTGTAACCGGAGGAGGAGTGATGCCTCTTAGTCTGGTGTCTCTGCTTTGGCCCGTCCACCTTGGGGGACCTGCCAGGAGACCAGCCTGGCCTCCTGGGGGCATTGCTCATGGCCTCCCCCACATTCTTGAGTCCCTCGCCCCCCTGGGTGTGCATCCAAGAAGGAGAAGCGCTTGAGGCCTCATCGTTCCTCCCCAGCCTGCTGGGTGGGTCGGGAGGGGGACAGATGGGGAGAGGCTGCTCTCCCAGGGAAGCAAGAGAGAAAGCCTTGCCCCATGTCCTGCATGAACTTTTCTAGGGATGTGGGGCTGACCCACCACGGCTGGCAAATTGCCCGCACAAGAGACATCAGGCCCACCGAGTCCGGCATCTGCTCCCAGTGGCCCACAGGGTCCCACGTGCGGGACCCGAGGGAAACTGCCCCCTCCTGCATGCACACTGGAGGCAGCATGTGGCCATGAGGACTAGTAGCCACAGATAGTCTCCTCCTCCTCCTCCAGGAGCCTGTCCTGTCAGCTCTAAAGCCATCTGGGGTGGTGGCCGTCACCCCATCTTGTGGAAGCGCAGCGCCCTTCCGGTCCGTGCTTTGTGCATGGAAGGGCCGAGGGTCCATTTTGGGCAGCTTCCCCCCGGGGTGTTTGCAGGCGAGTTGCTGGCTGAGAGCTGCGCTGCATCTTCTGTGGGATTCCGCTCTTCTTTTAAGAAGATGCCCTGGTGGAGGGTGGGGTGGGATGAGGCACAGCATTCTCGCTGCCTCTTCACTGATTTTATGTCCCGTTATTTTTTCCACACACGGCTCCTTTCGATAGTTGCAAAGGGATTCTGAGTCTGCATTCTTGCTCTTTAGATTTGAAAACACCCCACAGGACTTGCAGGAATATAACAAGCCGGTTGCCCTACTTTTTCTCCCTACAACTCTTCGGGTGGGCTGAAAGATCCCGATGCGGCTTGGGAGGACTTGCTGCTTGCCGCCCTCTCTCGCTCTGCTCCACTGTGGGCTAATTTGACAGCTTCTTCCTCAACTATTTTGCAAGGTGAGTCAGAAATGCTCATTAATAATTATAGTGCACGGGGGTTGTCAGTGAGCTTTTGTCTTCCAAGCCGAGCTCTTTTCTCGATGAGTAATAGCTCTCCCACCGTCTTACGTCCTCATCCAAAATGACACCCACCCACGTGCCGGAAAGGATTTATCCTTCACCATCTCATGCTACCTTCCCCAGCCCCCTCCAGATGTGCCAGGGGTGCAATGGAATTGTGGGAATGGTGCCATCCTGGCACATCTGGCTGGGGAAGGCTGATGCAATGTGAAGTCCACCGTGGGAAGGGGAAGCAGTGCCTTGGAACGGACTGGCAACGGAGACCGGGCTCAGCGGTGCTGTGCTTCAGTGACCACGTCAGCTCCCTTCCTGCTGCCCCCACCTCTGGCCCTTCCTGCCCTACACAACGTTCTTACTATTGGAACCAGGCCTCGGGGGAGGCATTTAAGAACGGGGGATGTGGGAGTGCCCCACATCCTGGAAGCCACCAGCAGCTGATGGCCAGAGGAAAGGCACAGTGTCCAGTAGTGGACCCTGGAGGACAATATGGGGTTCCCGGGCACACGGGGCCTGCGGTTGCGGGGTGCGGCTGAGGGACCTGGCCTTGGGGTGGTGCACATCGCTGATCTGGAATACAGAGAACCCCTCCCCAAGTCCTCCCCTCCCGTTGCTTCTGTGATCCTTACAGCCTCCTTGTAAGGCGGGCTACTCCCAACCCCCGTCACGCAGATGTGGGGGGCGGGGGGGCGCTGAGGCTTACCTAAGGCCCCCAATGGTTTTGGCGTGGAGACAAGGTTAGAACAAGGCTTCCTTGCTCACAACCCGGCCCCACCGTCTTACCATGTAGCATTACTCCGGAGCGCACTGCACCAGGTCCAGTGGCTCCCACGCCAGCGCGATCCTAGCAGCGCAGGTTGGCCCAGGCTGGCATCTGCCTGCCTCCGCTGTCCGAGGTCCCGATGGCTGCGGGCGATGGGGGGCTGGTCCAACAAGCAGAGGTGCCAGGTTGGTGGGGGGGGGGGGCAGTGGCCCCGCCGTCTCTCCCAGCGGCTGACCTCCCCACGTTCCCCATTATTGAAGCAAGTTGGCCCTGGACTGTTCTCACAGGCTGCAAGGTAGCTGCACTCTCAAGAAAGTGATGCTGGAAGTGCTCCAAGGGGATGCGATTAATCCGCCTTGCTTTCGCCCTCGAGAGGCGGCCCTTTCTGGCCATTTCTGCATTGCGCAGAGGCAACCATCCACCGCCAGGTAAAGCTCAGGTAAACAGGTGTCCCTCTGGCTGAGGCCACAACGGTGTCCCTGGGGGCGAGGCTCTTCCAGTGCTCTCAGCCCTTCTGGTATTCCAGCCAACTGCGGGGGGCGGGCGGGGGGACTTGCCTATCGGACAGGTACTAACCACAAAGAGACCTAATTATTCTGTATCTATTTTAAGCATTTTTATCTGCCAGTCAGACAAAAAGGCTGCTGGGAGCAGCTTACAAAGAAATTAGGGGTTCAATCTAGAGTCACAACACAAATGGAAACGGGATGCAGTGGGAGAAAAAAGCAAATCCAAGCACCAGCTGGAAGTTCTTGTGGCACCCTGAAGACTAATGAAGCACCTTCGTTACATTTATCTTTTGGTGTGGTTGAGCTGCATTCAGAAACGGAGAATACAAAACCTCTTGAAATACGAGTACAGCTTGGTCTTTGGGTTGCCTCCTCCCTTAGACTAGAAGAAATCCTGCTACGGGGTTCAGAGCCTGTTAGGATTCCTCATACATCACGTGCTGCTAGTCCTCATGGTTCTGCGCAGGGTTGGACTAGGACATTTTTGGGCAGAGAAAAGATGGCACGTCACTGCGCGTCCGGGAGCCAGATGGACTGGCAGCATCACACTAGTGAGAGACCAGGAGCATCAGTTTTGCTGGAGGCCTGCAAGCCGTCTCCCAGCATCAGCTGCTTGAGCTGGCTGCTTCACTCTGCCCGGTGATGGGGGCGGCCCTGGCTCTGCTGCCTCCACTGTCAGAGGAAGCCTGCTGCAGCCCGCCACTTGCTGGGGACTACAGGCCGGCAGGCAGGCAGGCTGCTGCTGCTCCAGCTGGCAGGCTTCCCATGGAGGAGGTGGGTTGGCCAGAATGACCAGAACCCTGGACGAGAGGCCACGGAGCGGGTCCAGCACAGCTCTCAACAGTCTTACAGATCCATACCGGGCACCATGCAAGGACCCCGTTAAAGCTGCCCACGCCGTGAGTAAGCTGGATCAGCAGCCAAGGTCGGGCGTTCAACAATTCTACCAATAACTGAACATTGGTATTGTGTTGTGCCTTTAACCGCTCCTGGCCAGGAAGTGCTGGTGCAGCTGAAGCACCAGCCTTTTTGCAGATTCATCAACCCGAAAGGAGTCAGTCGGGGCTTCCGTCCCTCCTCTCCACCCAGGGCCGCTTTTTAAGGTTTCTTTCTATTCATAAATGCACGCCCTACACCCACCTGCATCTTCCACCCTCGTGGAATATTCTCTGCACTGCCACGGCGCTGGGGGAAAGGAGCCAGTGTGGCAACACGCTGGAGACCCGTTAGGCATAGGAGAGCGAGTGCGCAAGAGTCAAATTTGCGAGTGAGGAAGCAGCAAATGCCAAAATGCTGGCGGTTTATTTTCAGAGGGGATAAGCAGATCTGAAGCTCGCGGTGCTGCTTTGGTGCGGCAGTAGCGGCACCCTCTGGCAGCAACGGATCGTGGCAAGCAGGCAGGCGGCCCATGGTGCACCTCGGGCTCTCCATTTTGGAGCAGCGCATCTCCTCGGGCCTCTTCCCTGCTCATGCACCTTCAAGTGCATTTCACATCACCGGTGGCCACGGCATCCCGGTGCAGAAACCCAGACCCGAGAGCCCCTTCCACCTACAACGCCCACCCAGTCCCGGCAATGAAGCAAGCTCTGCGTACTGTCATCAAGGGCTGGGAGCTCGCAATTTGTGATTACTGGCACTTTTTGAACAAGTTTAGGTGCTGGTATTCTTATCTGATTTTTACAATCTGACCCAGTGATGTATGCGCTTTTATGCTTTGCATGAGATGTTTTTAATATTTTTATACAGCCGTTTTGTTTTGTTTTTTTATTGCCAATAGCCCTGGGAGTGTGATTCTGAAAGGTGCTTTGAAAAAAGGTGAAAGGTGGCTCTAAAAATACCATTTTTTTTGCTCTATAAGACGCACTTTTCCCCCCTCAAAAGGAAGGGGCAATGTCTGTGCGTCTTATAGAGCGAATGTGTGTGTGCAGTAAGTCTGTCAGATGTGCAGCCCGTGGGGAAGCGATGGGGAATGTGCCTGTGATGATGTGCCCGTTTGAGTCAGAATATTTTTTTCTTGTTTTCCTCCTCTAAAAACTACGTGCGTCTTATGGTCAGGCGCGTCTTATAGAGCGAAAAATACTGTAATTAAATATTAGACAGCAAAGCTAGCCCTCTCCCTCACTGACATATTAGTGGTCTGAATGCACGGACAGAAATTTTTTCCACCGTCTGGGCCTCTCAGCTGCAGCCCGAAATATTCTAAGGTCCTGCTTTATTTCTTCTCTGAGCAGGAAGCCCCTCAAAAGAGAATGCAGGAGGATACAAGTAGTGGGGAGTCATGGAGATGACCTTCAACTTGCAGAGGGAGGAATATGAGCAGAAAACCCCGTATACCTGACCACCATTCCTTGATCTGAAACGGACACAATCCAGACAGGCTGTGGAACGCATTGGAGGGTGGGGGGAGGAATGGACTGGCCTTGGTATCGGCATGGTAATTATCATTTTCCCCATGTATAAGCCACCTTGAGACTTTGGTTCTAAAAAGCAGTTTATTGAAACCCAGCAAATGAACTCAGAGAAAAGATGAAAGCTTAACCAGGAACATCCTTCTTCACAACTGCCTCGTTCTGCAGACAAGTGAGTCTGGCAACGCACTTTGTGGTGCTAAAGAGAAGGGTGGCAACTCCTGCCTTACTACATCGGTACAAACACCCCTCCTGCTCGGGGGGGGGGCACCAGCAGCTGCCCAGGTGCTGCTCCCTGTGCCTTCCGCCAGGAGACTGGTGCACATTTCTTTCCAAAAGCAATGGGGAAGTCTGCAGACCAGGAACACAAACGGCAGGGCCCGTGGCCTGTCCACAAAGTGTTGCACTGGCTGCGGTTCAGGCCTGGTTGACGCAGGGAGAGAACGGGGACAAGGACACTGATGCGTGGCCTTGCCTAGTACATAAAATCCCGAGAGAGAGAGAGCCCAACGAGGAGCAAAGCTCTGGCTGGACTCGCTTGTTTTCCTGCTTGAGGGATTTTGATTCCCCTGCCGCTTCCCGTGCGACCCCACAAGCTCCACCACCTCACTCTGCCACATCTTTCAGCCTCGGCCCCGAGGGACAAGATGCCAGCAGCCACCTACAAACGCCTCGTATCACGGCCTCCGACGACACCTGGATCAGAGTCACGCTGCATTATAAAGGGGAAAACAATGATGTCCTAGGTCCAGTTGGATTTTAATGCACATCACAATAATTTACAGAACTCACTAGCAACATTTGGTGTGGATTCATGGAGCCATGGAAAAAAGCCCCTCCTGAGCTTCCACGGGGACTGGTCAATCGCTCAAGGGGGGCCGATCGGTCAGGCTGGACTCCCCACTCTCCGGGGCCCACGCTTCTTTGTGCGAGGGGCTTCTGCCCCAGCAGGGTGGGTGGGCTGAGGCAGCGCACACCGCAGAAGGCTGCAGAACCGAGAACAGGCCCGAATCCAAGGTGTGGTTCTTGCTGCACATGCTTCAACACAAAATCACACTCTCTCATTCTCTCTCTCACACACACACACACAAACACTCTCTCACACTCACTGATGCTTCCCCAGGGCATTCTGTGCTGTAAGGAAGAGGCAGACGAAGATCCCTCTTGTATTATCTGAGGAAAAGCAAGAGACCAGGGGGCTGGGGGCAGAGGAATCCTTTTCAAAAAGTGGGTGATTCGAGTGGGGACAGGCACTGGGCACCTGGACCCAGAACCCCAGGCACCGCGAGAGTCCAGTGGTGCTGTCCTTCGGAAACAATGCAGCAAGTCAAGCCACGCCGTCCACCACAGGTGTTAATGCCTAGTGAACAGAACGGTCTGCTCTGCCGAAGGACATCCCCCCTTTCCTTGCGGGCCAACCCACTTACTTCAAGAAACAGCGGCCGCCACACACTCGGCACTGGGGCCACTCTAAGCCGCCAGGAATGGTCAAGGGATCTCCCCGCCCATGCTGCTGGATCATGGGATCCTCCTTCCAGCCACCCCACAGAACACAGAGGCACGGCACAGGACTTGACTGGCGAGAGCGGTCCCCCCGCAGGGGCCGTTTATTTAACACACCGAACAGGAGGCGGGGCGGGGGAAGGACACCATGCGCCCCTTCTGACCACCACCCCTCCCTGTCGGGGCCGCACGCAGATCTGCCCTGCCATCCAGCGGGGTGGGGCGGAGGAGGCACAAGAGGGAGCAGAGATGGTGTTCCTTCCAAAAGTTTGCGTTTGGTTTAATTTCTTTAAGTCCGTGAATCAGTGGACGCTTGCTCACTCACCCACGCACGCACACAACACAAATAATGTGGGGAACGCAACTAAAGAGTCCAACCCAAGAGCCTGGAACCCAGTGCTACGACGGGGCTGCGACACCGCACTGTGTGAAGGGCCACACGCAGGGGTCATACGACGTGGCGGACAGCTGGCGGGCAGGTCCCCTATATTAACCGCTGGACAATGACAGCGTTGAGTAGATTGGCTTCCTTCAGGGTCTGATCCTCATCCGAAAGCTCTTTGTTCGGGAAGGTGGTCATGAGGACGAAGCTGGTGGCAGCCATGGCGGGCCTGGCATCCGCTATGAAGAGCCGAACATCACGGATCCTGTCCAGAAGAAAGGAGACTGCCCACCTGGCCCATTCTGAGCCCCGCCAAGCGGGGGCAAGGGACGCCGTTCTGCTCAAGGGCAGAATTCCACGTTGGAGATGCTCTCGGGGCTGGAAGGGGGGCCCCAAGGAAGAAAGGGGCAGGTTCCAGCAGGCCCACACCACCAGCGCGTTGCCAGCTAAACTTCCTGACAGTCACCCCTTTGGGGAGGCATCTCGCCCATCTGGAACAGGAGTGGGGGAGCTGCCAAGCAGCCAGGGAACATGGAGCAGCTGGTGCTTGGGGGGAAGGGGACACGCTTCCCGGGGAGCCCTGGAGGGCCACGTCGGCCCCCGGGCCTGAGGCTGCCCACCTCGCCATGCAGAAAAGCAGCGTCCAAATTCTCTGCAGTGCTCCTGCAGCCCTCCACCCCAGCTGCCTATCATTCTCACTCTCACCACCACCAGCTTCACGGACATCGTGATGGCCAAAGAACTCTGGGCGCATTCCGGTCCGCAGGCCCCGCTCCGCTCTGCCTGCCCATCGCCGCATACCTGTGAGTGTGGTTGAATTTCTGGACCAGCCGCCCACCATCTGCGAGCCGGATCTGAATGTTGGTGGTGGGCTCCGACTCATCGACAGCGACGGAGGAGCTGGCCTTGGCTTCATTTTCTGCCTGCTGCGACGCAGAGCTCGGGCCGGTCACCTGAGGAGCAGTGCTGGGAGGAAGACGGGAGGAGCGCTTTGTGCTGGGGAGCAGGCCACAGGCCTGGGCCATGTTTCCGCCTCACTTCAAGACGCGCCAGAGGGACAGGAGAGGGCAGCGGCGCACGGGAGCGTTCGCGGTGGCTTTCTGGACAGGCTGCCGGCATCTGGGTGCAGGTGCACGAGGTACCAGCTCACCTGTAAGGCTCACGCTTAGGGACGTGCAAGGCATCTGGTTTGGGGGTGGGAATCCGTTGGATTTCCTCTGCTTGGATCACGGCTTGCTTCCTCTCTTCCACAAGCCTGCCCCAGCCAAGTGTTTGTGTGGGAGTTCAGCAGGGAGCAACTTGTGGGTTTTGCGTACTTTGTGCAAAGAATCCACTAGTGTTCCTGAACTGGATCTCAGCTTGGCCCACTTCTTGGGCTAAGTCTGGAGTGCATAAGACTGATCCCAGCCTGATCTCCCATCCCAGTCACAATCCCTTGCCTAACTCTGCTTTGAATCCACAACATCTGTGACACCACGCAGGATGTCACGAATTATATAAGTTCAAAACTGACTCTCCCTGGTCCATTAGGCCAGGCTATTGCCGTGTCCAGAAAACATTCCTGCGGCGAACCATTCTGAGAGCACAGTGCTAATTCGGACCGTACAGAAAATCTTCAAATAAATAATGAAGATTCACAAACAGACCATCGTCCTAGGGCAGAAATGTCAGCCAAGTGCCTCTGTATGTTTAACCTGGAAGTCGGCCTATTTATTCCGGTAGGCTTACTCCCGTTTGGATCACTTCACAACCTCCATCTGCCTCGGGAGGAAGTGAAACAGGATTCCAAGTAAAAGAAATGGCAGGGTTAGGCTGCCGATTCTGCTTGCATGAAACAGCAGCTGAGGAGAGGCAAGCTGCGTCAGGCATTCTCAGGTTCTTTCTGACTGCAAAATTCCCGTCATGCAAGCAGCTGCCAGGAGCCTGGCTGGCCGAGGCGACAACACAAGCTCTCCAGAAAGACTGCGAGAGCCTGAGGGGGCCAAGCCTGCCAGATGGACAGAGCAAGGACACAGCGAGAGCGCCTCGCCCCCTGCCCGGCCTGCCATATTTCTGGCATCGGCTGTCACAGCAGACACCTAGCCGGCCAGGGCAAGACCCCGGCTGCTTCCCAGAAAGCAACACGATTCCGGATCAGGATACACATATTGAGAAAAGAGGCGGAAATTGACAGGCTCAGTCCCATATAGGTCCCATTGTAGGGCAGGGATTAAAGCAAGGGCAGCGGAAGCGAAGCCTGAGGAGAGGACAGAAGCCTGGCTGGATCAGGCCCAGAGTCCGCCTAGCCGGCCACCGGTTTCCCAGAGAGGCCACTCAGAGCCCTCCTCGCTGCCACTCTGCACCTCCTGCCTTTGGGTGGGGATGTGCCAGCTTGGCCCCATCCTTCTCGGTGACTATCTTCAATCCCTCCTGAAAGCCGTGTGAACCAGCCACGGCCACCACATCCGAGTCCACACGATCGTCAGGCATTATGTAACGGGCTTTTCCGACTGCCCTGAACTTTCTGCCCGTCCGCTGCACTGGCTGACTCAGCTCTGCTCCATGAGAGTGAGACAAACGCCCGCCTCGTTCCGCATTATGTAAAAAGTGTGACAGAAGGGTTTGGAAAACAGCAGCAGCAGCAGCCACGGCAGCAGCGATCTATCTGAAGGACAGTGTCGCCTGGCCTTCACTGGCGCCCCCACCCCCTGCCCTGCCCACGCGCGCGAGCGGATGCTTCTCTCTGCAACACCAAGAGACACGGGAGCGGCCTCTGCCTGCTGGCTACTCACCTGCCCAGCTTCTGCCCTTCTCCGGTGAAAGCCCTGAAGGCACCTCTGGGTTTCACAAAATCCTCATCACGGTGGTCCTCAAGATCCAGGTTCACCTGCCCGCCACGAGCCAACCGCCGGAGCTCTGCAGGAACTTCCCTGGCGGAATGAAGTGAGGGCAGGCGGCTCGAGGGGGAGGCCTCCTTCCTGGCCTACAGCACCGAGCGGGGCCTCTTCTGCCCCTCCCCTCCACAGGCGGCTCCCGGGAAGGATGGGCTCCCGCCAGAGAGGCCTGCGACCAGGAACTGCCCCGTGTCCCAGGCAACTAGCATTACCCTCTGCGGATGGATTCCAGGAACTGGGAATTGGACGGATCCTGATAGCTCCGCAGCTCCCCGCTGTCAAGGCTGAAGCCGCTCTTCCACAGCTTCAGGACAACATGCACCTGCAGAAAGCAGAACAGTTCGCAGAAAGGAGGAAGGAGACACGCCCTGAAGGCAAGGTGCTTCGCCCTTCGCAGCCCGGAGCGTTTCTGACGCAAGTTCTCCTGCTTTCCCTCTGTGCGGTTCAGCTT
Source organism: Varanus salvator macromaculatus (assembly GCA_023646645.1). Lineage (NCBI taxonomy): Eukaryota > Metazoa > Chordata > Lepidosauria > Squamata > Varanidae > Varanus > Varanus salvator. The sequence goes on along the minus strand of JAIXND010000771.1, from coordinate 2,778,784 downwards.
GTTTGGTCCTCTGCGAGGAGGGAGTCAACCTTACGGGGCAATGTGGGTGGCATGTGGGGCAATCCAACTCACTCCGGGCTGAAAGAGGCTTTCCCCAAGCAGTAGCCGCTGCCAGGGTGGGTGGTGATTGAGGATGGATTACACACATTGATATCCCGTCCTATCGCCAAGCGCTCAGGACGGCTGAAAAGACCCGCTTGCACGTAACTTGCAACTGAACGTATGAAGCTAGTCCGTGTCCTGCCTGACCGCTGGCCGGGCACCCCCTGCCCTTACCTAGGAGTTAAACCTGGGCCATGCGAACGGAAGCCCATGCCGGGCATACTCACATCGTGGGCAGCATTCTGCCTCGACTCTCCAGCGACGTAGGCAGACTCCTCCTCAGGGGCAGCTCCCAGGCGGTACCCTCCGCCAGCAAAGGGCTGCAAGGGACAGACAAACGGTCAGTCTTGGAAAGGGCTGGGAGAGGCCACACGGCTCGCGCCTGATGCCGGCTCCTGGCCGGTGGCCCTGATGGCGTCTTTCTCAAAAAATGCCAAGGACAGACAACAGCTGAAGCACGACGAAGGCTGCGAATCAAGGGGGTCTCTTTCTCTTGCCAGCAACTGCGCTCAGAATAATCTGCCTTTAATCAAACCCACTGGACTGTATCATCACTCCAACAGCCTTTCGAGGGAGGGAAGGATGTTTCAGGTCGGCGGCTCTCAGAAACGGCAAATCCAACTGTGCCATTGCCTGGGAGGTTGTCACCCAGGGTTAGGGTTTAGGGTTTGTTAGAGAGGCTTGTTTTGACACGCCTGTTCTGAGGAGGGAAGGCTGTTGGAATCCCACATGCGGGGCCTGAGTTACAGGGGACTGAACATGGCCAGCTCTTGTACAAAGGGCCCCCCACTGAATGCTACAGTGAGAATCGTCTTTTTTTAGTGCTGGAGATTATGCAACGCCCCGCTTCAGCACCGCGCCCTTTGGCCACCTATCCCAAGCCTCTCGTCTTTTTCCCACAGTTCTGCCAGTTGCCATCCCCCTGCTTAGAGTCATCTTGGTCTGCTTCCTCATGCCCAAACTCTCTCACTGGTGCATTAAAGTCCCCGTTTCCATGCCTTTGGCTGCTCTGAAATAGCATTTTGCTTTCTCCTTTCAGTCCATCCCTGAAGCTCACTTCTTGGCCAACCAGTCTTGTTTTCTGCTAGGGAAGGTCAATGTGCAGCCTGCATGGTCACTCAGTGTGGCCTCCATTTCCACCCCCACCCCAAAATTCAGGGGGGCTTCCCACTGATCTTATATACTGCAAAGAAAGTGGCACCTAGCGCTGTTATGGCACAACAAAATAATAAAATTGCTGATCCTCCAGGGACTGCAGCTCTGACGAAGGGCTACGGTTTGTTTTCCTCTTGGTTTTGGTGCCCACTGGAAGGTTTGGGGTGGGGGGAACAGCCTCCAAATTCACAATACCTGACCAGCTGGATCCTCCCAGTACTCACTCTTGGCCTGCTGCCTTCGCCGGGACTTTTTGCTGTTCGGTCGACAGCCACTGCCCCGTGTTCTTTGGCACCCCGGAACAAATCTTCCACAAGCTCGTTGGGGCTCTTCTTTCTTGGAGGACCAACGATCTGCTGTCCACTTCGCTCGGATCCCCCAGCATAAAATCTGAAAGACATACAGCAGGCCCACATGCATGCACATCCCTCAAGGTCCCGCCTGGGGAAGGGAGACAAATTTGTGAGTGTAGCTCTCAGGGCAGCAGTGAAAAGGCCCTGTTCTCATGCCCTGTCTCTTCCATCACACCCACAAATTCTGGACCAAGAAACAGGCTGTACAAAATACAGAAAGACAGATACACCTGCAAACGAACTGCCTTTCCTTATAACTCAGTCAACTTGAAACCTGCTGAGAAGGCCTGACTGATTGTCCAGCAGGCCTTCTTAGTGGTGGCACCCACCCTTTCAAATATTCTCCCACATGTTGTCTAAGTGACAGAGTTGGTGCTGTTTTAAACATCTATTCACACAAACTTCCCCTGTGAAATGTTCTTACCCTGCTTTATCATTATGATGTTGTGATACTTTTAAAATGTCTTTTTAAAAATTATTACATTGTATTTATATCCCTCATTTTTCTGCAACAGGATATGGAGCTATTGTAAAGATAAGAAGGGAAGGTGTGCTTAAATCTTTGAACACCCTAATGAACTGCATAAAAGCTTATCATAATGTTGCTCTTCAACAAGTCTATCCTGCAAATTTTGAACTGGATTAATGTCCACAAGAACATAAAGGCACTTCACTCTATGTGGATTGGGAATATAATATTTTAGCTGACTTGGGGCTTTGATCATTAAAGGAATTTTGTGATGTTCTGAGCAGCTTGTTTCTGGGTGTTCCACCTTTCACTGTGGGAGTCTGCACACAAATCCACCATTTAACGTTTTCTGTTGCAGCTGTTCCTACCGGTGGTGAAAATTTCGAGCAGGTAAAGGGAGGAATTTTCTCAGCATTCCTTAGTGGACACATTACAGGAATGGAGGCACAATTCCCCCTTTCCTGTGTCTAAATATCCCAAAAAGTCAAGTCTACTGCTGTGAATATGCCACAATTCCACAGACAAACCAAAAAATGTGTTATTAGGTACTACCCAAATTTTCTCTGTTTAAGGAGCAAGGCTAACAGTGGGTGGCGAGGCATGGTGAACGATCTGCAGCCGGAGGAGGGGATGGATTATTCCCAGGGGCAATTGGATTATTCCAATCCTCCGCAGAGCCGCCTGTTCCTCCTCCCGACTAGCAAAGCCAGATTAAGCAATGCAAACTGTAAAGAGGGAAGAACAAGCTACTCACAATTTTAAAGAACACAAACCAAATTGGTGCAATTCAGCACCAGTTGGAGAACGGAACTTTTCTTTCTGCATAACGTCTATTTCTTTCTCATGCCAATGGTTCAGTGGGGATCATGCCAGTGTGTGTTGTCCCAGTTCTTCTGTGGTTTGTGCTAAGCTTTTAGAGTCGGCTCTGGAGGGGAAAGCCAAGTGTTCTGAAGAGCAAAAAGTTCGCTTCTACCACCTTCTTGTAAGAGGGTGATCTTATCAGCAATCGTGGGCTTCATGGTCTCCACTTCCGAAGTTTAAACCAATTTTCTACTTTCTCAGCAGTACGACTAAGTTAGACTTGCTTTCCTAAACCTTGTGCTTCCAGACAAACTAAAGTCTCTCTCGTTTCCAGCCAGCACGGAATGGAACAGGAACTACAGTGTATCCCATCTGAGGGGCACCGAAGTGCGGAAAGCGGGGTTGAACCCGTAATTGTTGCTGGTCATATTCAGCTTTGCTGCAATTATTGCTTGTGCTTTCTGGGTCTTTTCCTGTTTTCCTGCAGTTCCACAACTGTCAGCGCAGAGGAAATGTGGCCCTGCATGAGCGGATGCTTGCCAGAATTGCCAGCTCAGCCTGGGAAGCGTGTGGTCCCACACTGGGCGCGGCCTGGAATGAATGAGCTTTTAACGAGGGCAGGGAAGGTCCTGCCCTTGCAGAGCTCAGCTCCAGCCGCTGCCCCAGCCGAGGGCCCCCATGGCAGAGACGCGCCTGCAGCAGCCTCAGAATGAAGTCGCTTCTAGGGCCACTCCTGCTGGCCTTGCTGTCCACCCCCTTCCCCGTAAGTGAGGCAGGCGGCCAGGCATTCCGCGTGACTAACCTCTGTCCTTCTTCCTCTTCCTCCTCCTCTTCCTGAGCATGGACAAGGTCTCGGAATGACGTCACCCTGTGGTCACTAGAGAGAGCGCAGAGAGAAACAGATGAGACCAGCCCCTCTTCGTGGGCTGTTTCTCCTTCTCCCAGCTGGCATCCTTTCCGGGCCTGGACCTACAGTCTGCTGCACGACCAGCCCATCGACAGGTCTGCTAAGGGAAGCGCAGGGACAATCAGCAGATCCGTTCCCTGGACCACCCCAGTTCTCTTGTGCTGGCACTACTGCAGCAACGTGGCTGAGCATTAACTCGAACAGAGCACCGAAGGACAAGAACCGGAACACCGAGGGGGCATTGAAAGGACCGGGCTGTAACACAGGCACACCAGCCAGGATGCGGCTTGGCAACCCACTACCAAAATGCCTGCCCTTAGTGTGGCCAGGGTATCTGCAGGGGAGGGCCCTCTGCTCTGCACGGGAGCCCAGCACATGCACCCCTGCGTGGCCTGAGGTGCATCCAATGGACTCCTGAGAGGAGAGGGAAGGCCAGGCCATCAGCACTCAGCCTCACGGGCTGGCCTTGCTCTCACACCAAGGGTTCACGGGCTGGCACTTTGCCTGGCGCACAGTACAGCAGCGCATGGAAGGATACCACCTTGGTGCAGGCCGAACCAGCTCCTTGTGCTTGGGACTTCTGGGACTGCAGCCACTGAGAACAGAGCCGGCCTGCTCCTTGATGCGTAAGAGCAGAAGGCCAGGAAGTGGCTCAGGCAAACAGGCGACGAGCGACTACCTGCTTGCCAGGATGCCCGTGCCCAGGAGCGGGCAGCTTCAGGCACTGCGCGTGTCAAATTTCAGTCCACAGATTCCCCCAGGAGTTGCACTACAGTTGCAGGGGAAATTGCTGGCAAGCCACTATACAGACGTGAGACAGTCACTTTTGGCTTGACAGGCAGCTAAATTTGGCACTTCTGAGTCTCCGTAGTGGTTTACAGCTGAATTCCATTAGCAAACTTCTGCAATCTTTCTGCCACTGCACCACTGAATCTCAGCAGTGCAGAGGAAGCAACAGGATTGACCGGGGGGCATACCCTCAAGTCCAGGGAGGCCCATTTGCAGCCCTCCAGGCCACATGTTGCCCACCCCCTGCTCTAGCCAGTGTGACAAAGCTCAGCACTCTTCCAAGCCTGGCATTTTGGAGGCTGCCCGCCCTGTCACTCCCTGCTTTTAAAGCACTTTGCTTTCCTCCGATGCTCAAAAGGCAGCAGTCAAGCCAAAATGGACTAGCCCCGGGTGGTAACCCAGGCATTTGTCAAACAGAAGCCTGACTTAATCCGTCCATCAAGCCTGATAAAATACAAGGATGGGCAACCAGACAAGCCCAGGACACCTGCCGGTTATGCACAAAAACCTCCACGAAACCACACACAAAAGCAGTGAAGCCTGATGCTGCTGCTTAGCACTTCGCTCTAGCACAAAAGGCCCCGTGCCACTACTGTTAAACCCTTCGACTCCTCACACTCACCTCAAATGAGCACATTCCCAAGCACAACAACTTAACAGGCCTGCGCACGACTCCGACATGCCCGCGGTGTCCCACAAACCCGTAATGCGGGGGAATGCGGTTCTGTGAAGGCTTGGGATCCGTGCCGAAGCATTCTCGGCACCTTCCCCGGCGACGACCCCCGCGTTTCCTCGTGCAGAGGCTCTGGGGGTCACGCACCAGCTTGCACACGGGTCTTCCTGGGGCCAGGCTACTTCGAGCTCACCTGGGTGCGGTGCCTCTGGTGACAGAGCTGGCGGCCGGCTGCGCGAGGGTGATGATGTCCTCGTCGCCTCCATCTTCGTAGAAACTGGCCAGCGCGATCTGCAAAGCAGGGGTGCCCGGCTGAACACTTGGGGCCAAGCAAGAACAGTGCCTGTTGCCTGAGGGCAGCTCCTCCACTAGGTGTCCGCAGGAGGGAGGGGCCGGCCATCTCCAACGTGTTCACTGCTGCTTTGGTAAAACTCCGCATGCCAGAAAGGAGCATCCAGAGCCCAAAAGCAGGGAGGCGGCATTTACTCAACTAGGCACTGCTGGCGTTGTAAATCAGCAGCAATGAGTTCTCGGTAAATTCCAGATTCAATGGCAGAGGTCTTCCCATTGTTCAAGAAGTCCCATTATATCTCACCCTTACCATATGCTATTGTATTTATTGGATATTTATTACCCTGTAAGCTGCCCAGAGACATTTTGTATTGGACAGGTTAGAAAAATCCAAATAAATGCATACATAAATATGGCAACAATCTTCATTCACATTGCAAAATGGACCAGCCCAGCCCCTGAAGTACCAGCTCTCATCGGCATCAACATCATTTAATCTTTGTTAAATTGTTCATACAAGACACTGGTGGAGCTAGACAGGTCACTGCCTGCTACCTGAATAAATACATGAAACTAAGGGGGCCTGAATGTAAAATAAAATTTTGCAATTGCCAAGTGACGCCAAAAGGAATATGGGAAAGAACTGGAGGAAAAGGAAGCAGTCAGAAACCCTAAACACACAATCGATGGATAAAAATAGAGTAGGAGGGGAAAGTAGGAAGGCCAAAAGCGACATGAAATGTACAAGAGAGTTCATGCAGAAAGAGGCAAATAAACAAGGGAGTGGAGCTTTGCTAAGACTTGTTTTTGATAAGCAAAGGGAGGAAACTAGAGAACAAACAACGCTCGTCGCTTTCCTGCCCGTGATCTGGTGGAGGCTACATTAAATGCAATGAGACTTACTTCCACAATGCTTTTATTTTATGTCCTTATTTTATATTCTAAGTTTCAATTACAATATCAGTTTCATTACAGATGGCTCCTGGAAGCCCATTTCTGGTGGAGAGGCAGAGAATAAAACTAACAATGAGAGGAAGTTAATAGAAGAAATGCTAAAAGTTTTTTTTTTAAAGCCCAACTGTTTAATATAGGACAGCTGAAGACGGAGTTCGTTGCTCAAGGGTGGGGATTGTCACAACCACCCTGCTTGCTCTGCGTCATTTGCGGATGAGGGCAAGGCAAATCCAGGCGCATTTGGAAGGCTGATCAGAATTTGATATCACCTGCTAAGAAAGAGAGGAACAAAAATCTGGCTGGGGCACCACTCTCCCAAGCAGCAGGGGTCCAAAATGCAGACTGCTGAAAACAGAACTAAAGCCAAACGAAAAAGCAGTTTGCCTGCTTCGTGGCTTCGCTATTCTTTGGCACACATCTCTGTGGTTATACAGCGTGGGCACCTGCTAGAGAGAGAACGGAGGGGAAAAGCAAAGCAGCCCTTGCAGCAATTTTCCACAACTGTCTGTCGATGGAGAAGTCACAGTTTGGCATTCTGGTGGGAACTCCTGTACCCAGGGCCAAACCTGTACATGCTCCCCTACATGAACAAATTCAGGATTCTCACATCTTGAAAAACAAAATTTTCAAAGGTTTCCCCTACTGTGGGCCTTAAGGGGGGCACTCAGATCAGTGGCTGAATGCATCAAAACTATGGTAAAGGCTAATTAAGAGCCTAACAGTGCCATTTTAAGAGATATCTACTGACAAGCTCCCCTGAGATTTACTTCCACAGAAATGTACACAGCATTTCAGTGCTAATTTCACTTTGAGCCCAACTGGCAACTTCTCATTGTTCTGTATATCATAGGCTTATTTCCCAATAAGCTTAGATTTCATACCTATCCAAGCCAAGCCAATTATGACTTCCAAGTACCACAAACTCTGTGTTTTTCATTGACGACCATGCATGGTCACTCTTGTTATGGCACTACAGCTTCCCTACCAGAAGAAAAGGAATCAGCAATTCCTCAACGCAGACAGAGGATCTCAAAGCTCGTATGCTGAAGAGAGGTACGTGAAACAAAATGCTTTATATGTTACAGAGATTGCATTTTAGCACCGCTAAATATGCTTTATGCTAAAAACAATTGAGCTGGTGTGAACCGGGATCAAATGACACATCTGGCCAGGAGAGTCTACGTTTAAATCCCTGGTGTGTTTGGAACTCATGGACTGGCATCGGCAAGTCTCCCAGTCTCTGTCTAAGCATCCTCCAAAGGTTGTTGAAAAGATAACATAGGAAACCATCGCCTTGCCAGGATTTCCCGGAAAGATGGTGTGCAAATGTAATCAGATTAATGCTTTTGTCCCAGGACACACATTTTAAACCTTATGCAGGGCTACATACCACATGGAATTCCCAACTGTGGGGAAACGTGTGACTACTGGGACAAGTGGCAGAACCTTAAGGGGTTAAAAAGAAAGCAAAGTTCCTTCCCTGGAGGACGCACAAAGTTCTAAACCTGACCTGGGCATTGTATGGCCCGCGGGCCACATCCGGCCCGATGGCTGACCCTGACTGGCCCGCATAAGGTTCATTTACTGTTTTTATAGAGATATATATTGAGCAGAGCGGTAAGTGTATTGGTCCGGCCCTTAACAACTGTCAAAGTTTCTCATGTGGCCCCATAGGAAAATTAATTGCCCACCCCTGTTCTAAACTATGCCAGTTGTGCCCCAAAACCAAGAGCTCCTTTCAGGCAAATATTATACCTTGCTAATCCCATGGATTGGCCCCTGAGTGTTTTGAGGTATGTGTGTGCAGGTGGGAAAACACAAGTCCATATACTCCTCCGGAAGCATCTGTCTGTCTGTCTTCCTGTCTGTCTTCCCATCATTTCTATACCTCCTCACAGCCAAAGCGCTCTGGGCAATTTACACAGTCCATACAAACAGAGGATAAAGTACAATAAAAATGCCAAAAAATCAGAAAATCAGCATCTCAGTCCCTGCTGAAACTCATCCAGTAAAACCAGAGCAGGCCGTGCTCTGGATGGCTCCACATATTCAGCTGCTATGACTCTGGAACCCGGTGGACGCAAGAGGCTTTTTCCTGGAAAAGCCCAGCAAGCAAATTGCAGCGGGCCTGAGAGGGTCCCAAGATGTTCCTGGGGTCAGAATGTGATAAGCTGCAGACAACCCTGAAAAGCTCCACCGGGTGGCAGAGAGAAATTTGGATAGAGGCATTGGGGTATGTCTCCTTGCCACCCCCCCTCGCTTGCAGGCACGTGCCAGGTGTCTGCTGCACTCACTGGAGCTTCCCCCCATCTGAACCCAAGCTGTCTCCCAAGTTGTTTCATTGCTCACTGCTCTGGGGTGCACCATGAGCTCTGCAACAGTGAGGGCACTCGGGACCGAGCGTGTCACTCACCAGGGTCACTTACGTATTCCACAGTGCAAACGGGGCTCCGACAGGCCTGTCAGCCACATCGGCCAGAAAAGCCCCCGAAGTCCTCTGGAAACCATGCAGTTCCATTAGCCTGCCGGGGGGGGGGGGGTGTTCCTTAATAGGCCCCCTACCCTTGCAGAGGGGAAAAGCCACAGGGAATGATCTGACAAAGGGACTGACCTGGAATCCCCTATGCTCAGAGCACCATCCTCATATCCAGCCAAGAAGACCAAGTCTAGCACATGCCCTGAGGCACGTGGCAGGGCAAATGTCATGCTGGGACAGAGCCATGGTTGTGATGGTGGCCGCTTCAGATGGGATGCCTTCAGCATGAATGGTGAAGTCCGTGAGTCCTGGGGGACTCCAATATCACGTCCAAGACCACCTCTGTCAGCTCAGGTATGACGACTGATGGGTTGCAGAGGACACCAGCAGAACCCCCAATCTGTCCCACTCGCCCACACAAGGTGCAAACACTCCAGACTAGTCACTGGATGGACAGCGCGCCTGGAGCAGGAAGCCGAGTTCTTACAGAAGACAGCAACCCCAACCTTCCTGGCCCTCGTGTACTTCAATTGTGGATCAGAGAGGCTTTATTCTGCGCCAGTCTGGCATTTCAAAGCTACATCTGGAGACGTGAGGGCAGGCTGGCAGGGCAACCAGCAAGCTTATGGGTGTGTGGAGGACCAGAACATGGCACAGCGGTATCTAAGGCCAGTCTGTCATCAGCATTAATAGATAAAAGACCCAAGGCAGCTCTGTGGACTTTATCGAACTGCAGCAGCAATATGCAAGCAGCTTGCCTGGTGACTCTCTCAGCCCCAGGTGCCTACATAAGTGGAACAGCCCTGATCTCCTTGGAAGCGGACGCCATGCATAAAAACCAGTTCTTCCTGAAACGCAAGCCATCCAATTGCAACCAACTGCAATTAGTGCCATATTGATTCAAGCCCCATCTCTAGCTGCAGCCTATGCCAGATTACCTGAAAATTTAGAAGGGGAAATGCCCAAACAATTAAAAATCAGGCCCCACTCCAGCAGCCCAAACTTAGATGAAGATCCACTTAACCTCCCCAAACACCCATTTGTGTAATTTTTTCCTGTACGTCCTGATCCACTATTTGGGATATATCAGAATTTGGAGGAAAAAGCTCATATTTGGAGGGCTGGAAATTCACTTGCAATTCCCTGATGAAGTCCCAAAGTTTAGAACCTTATCAGAAGAAAGGCAGTGGCGACAGGCACACAAAGGCCTAAATAACAAGGCAGCACAGAAGACTTGCTCTTTCATTCTAGAGCAAAATCAGCCAAAAGGCCCGGCTGTCCTTCAAGTGGTGGGGGCGGGAGAAAGATGAATAGCTGAGCAAACGGGATTGAAGACAGCCTGTTACCACCAGCTCACCACAAAAGGCTGAATCCCTCCAGCGCCAGGGAGCGAAGTCTGACATAGCAAGGATGAAAGTGAAAGGGTGGGGATGCTTTCCACAGTAAGAAAAGGCAGAAAAAAGGTTCCCAGGCAAAACTCTTCCACCCACGCCAGGTTCACAACAATCTTGGCTGGACGTTGGCTTCCCCCAAGTTGTGGGGGAAGAGGAAAGGTGGGGGGAGAGAAAAATAGGAAGAACACCCTCGGAGGGGGAATACGGAAGAGGGTCTGAGAGAAGAGCGTTAAGGGAGGGAAGACAACACTCCGTGCTGTGGGTGGCGGGCTCCTTCTCCGGTTCCATGAGCGGCGGGGGGGCTGATAGGAACCTGAAGAAAGGGAGCTGCCCAGGAAGACGCTCTGAGGAAAGGGATCCAGGCACCCCTTTATGATCCCAGGGCGCGGGGAGGACACAAGGAGACGGTCGCGGAAGGGAAATGAGGACGACGACCTGGGATGGGAGCTGCAAGGACGGGAAGAAAATGGCCCATGCTGCGTGCGTGCGCGGGGGTGGGGGGTCCTGCTTTCTTTCATGTGAAGGGTGGGGGCGATGGAAGCCCGAGGAGGGGGGCAGCCGGAGAGGAAGGAGGCCCTGGGGAAGGCCCCTCATGACCCGGGGAGGAGAAACAAAGAGGCAGTTCTGGAGCGGGAGGAAGGGCGGCAGCCGGGGAGAGCGTCGGGAGGGGGAGGATCTCTGCGGCCTGCACGTGGGAAGGGCCTCTTCCCGGGGTCCACGGGACCGCCGGGGGCAGCTCGTGGCGCGGGCGGGCGGGCGGGCGGGCGGCCCCTGGCGAAGCGGCGGGGGGAGACGGCGCGTCAGGCGGTCCCCCTCCGCCACGGCGGGAGGGCGCTGCCGGGAGAGGGGCTCCTCCCCCGCGGCCGAGGGTACCTGCAGGTCCCCGCCCGCCGACTCCAGGAAGAACCGCGCTCGCTCCTCCTCGGCGCCGGTCACGGCCACGAACTCCCTCAACGCCTCCTCGCGGTCCGCCATCTTGCCCGGTGCACCGCCAAACTGCTCCGGCCGCAGGACGCAGCTTCCGCCCGCCTCGTGCGGAGCGCTTCCGCTCCCGGCGCCTACCCGCGCGGCGTGCTTCGGGGAAAGTGCTCCGGGCGGAAACAAGCAGCGCAGCGCCACCTGCCGGCCGGCCGGCGGAATCGCCTGGAAAAGCACATGCCCCGCAGCCTTTGTATAATCAGGCACTGGACAAAGTCAATCCTGTTCATTCCTTCTTGGATAATATTCAGCATCTCTTTAATGTCTCGCTTAGCTTGTTTCTTTATCATATGTTTTTTGTATTTGTATCTTAAAAATAACGTTTAAATGTTTAGCTGTTTTGCTCTACTGTTTTGCTGCTTCTATTGTGTCTGTTCTTCCTGCTGCGTTTTAAGGGTTTTTTTAAATACAGGCTTTTATTGATTGAACATTGCTCCGCATGAAGCTGCCTTGCAGGCTTTTTCAGGGATATAAATGGGATATAAATGTCTTAATACAGTGAATAAATTGATGACATTTGTATTCCTGAAAAATTTCTTTCCATGGGCCTAATATGCAGCACAATCCAATGCATGTTTAGGTAGAAAAAAAGGCCGGCAGGCCTTTTGTCGTGAGGAACTTATTCCCTGCAGACATTGGAGTTACCAAATGGAGATCACTTTTAACAAATCCCTGGAAATAATTTGTTATTTATACCTACTGCGCTCCTGTCTCTGGATTATAGTTCGGCTTGTTTTATTTAGGAGTGGAAAAAAGCTTACACATTATTTGTAACATAAAAGAGACAGACATTAAACACTAGGGGCTAATCTTTCCCTCCCATGGATTACTTCTGAGTAGCCATGTGCAGGACTGCATTTTTAAAACAGACTATTTAAAACCATAAACATTATTACCTTAAAGTGTATGAATATATACAAAAGTGAAAATGTGTATGTAGTTGCCTGTGTTGGGGAAATCCAGAGAAATCCTGGTAGAAAAGGGTTGCTTATATGTGCCTGTGTGTTGTAAAATCAAACCTGCAACATCTCTGCGCCTCTTTCTCAGAAAGTACCAGAATTCTGAGGGGGGAGGGATATATTGTTTATTGTTTATAGTTTTATTGTATTTTTATATACAAATTGTATATAGAAACATAGAAACATAGAAACAGAGCGAGTCAGAAGGGGCCTCCCGGGCCATCCAGTCTGACCTCCGGCACCAGCCGGCTCCGCTCATGACATGCCCACCATGTGCATGTCCAGCCTATCTTTGAACACCCTCAACGATGGGGCCTCAACGACCTCCCGTGGAAGCCCATTCCACGCCCTCGGGGTCCTAACTGTCAGGAAGTGCTTCCTGGCATCCAAATTGAACCTTGGCTCCCTGAGCTTGGCTCCATTGGAGCGCGTCCTGCCTTCCTCTGCAGGGGAGAACAGGCCTCTCCCCATCTCCATGTGACACCCCCTCACATACCTGTATGTTGCCAACATATCCCCTCTGAGTCTCCTCTTCTCCAGGCTGAAGAGACCCAGTTCCCTCAGTCTCGCCTCATACCCCATCCCCTGCAAACCAGCCACCATCCTTGTGGCCCTACGCTGCACTGACTCCAACCTGGCTATATCCTTTCTGTAATGAGGGGCCCAAAACTGAACACAATACTCCAGTTGCGGGCGCACCAGAGTCGTGTAGAGTGGTAGTAATACCTCTCTTGATCTAGAAGCCACACTTCTGGCTATGCAACCAAGGGGGGCGTTCGCCCTCTTGACCACCGCATCACACGGCTGACTCATGTTCAGCCTGCAGTCAACCAGCACCCCGAGGTCCCTTTCACAAGTGCTGTTCTCCAGCCACTTGTCCCCTAACCTGTACTTATGACAGCTATTCCTATGCCCCAAGTGCAAGACCTTGCACTTATCCACATTGAACGCCATCCTGTTGTCTCCTGCCCACTTCCATAGTCTGTCCAGATCCTTTTGGATCTGGAGTACCTGCTTCTCAGTTGTGGCCACTGCTCCAGTTTTAGTGTCGTCTGCGAATTTGATCAGCAGACTGTTCACCCCTTCTTCCATGTCGTTAATGAAAAGATTAAACAGGATCGGCCCCAGGACAGAGCCCTGGGGGACCCCGCTTGTCACTGGCTGCCATCCCGACGATTCCCCGCTAATGGTTACCTTCTGCAATTAAATACAATATAATTTTATTGTATTTTTTATATTGTATTTTTAAATTGTTGTAAGCTGCCCCGAGGCTTTGTTGCGATGGGGCAGCCTATAAATGTTTTAATAAATAAATAAAATAAATAAATAAATTCCAAGGCAGGCTTCTGCTTAGTTCTGCTTATTTTTAACCTGTTCCTTTAAGAGAGGGCTACTACCTTTGGCTGGAAAAAGCCTTTGCAGAATGGGGCTCCCAAGGAAAGTTAACCCCTGGCTATTCTTATGCTGACAGCAAACAAAACTCATAAGGTATTGTAATCACCTTCATTTACATGCCAAGACCCCCAATAATACCTGTGCCTCCATGATCATTAATATTAATCTCCTGTAATCAAGGCTATTGTGTTAAGTCTGCTCTGCAGACCTCTCACATTCTTTTTCACTGTGTCACACTCATTGATCCGATCTGATCCGCAATACAAAGGCCTGGAAATCAGTTTCTTGTCAGGGCAAACAGGTTTATTTACAATTGAATGCATGGATTCCTGGGTGCCTAAGTAGGAACATCCCATGTAAATTTCCTTAGGGGAGTGAATACAATACACAGGAAGGTGATTGGAGTTCGCAGGGGTCCATTCTGTCCCCTTTGCTCCTTAACATCTACATGGAACCGCTGGGAGAGGTCAGCCGGAGGTGTGGGCTGCGGAGTCATCAGTACGCTGAAGATACCCAGCTCTACCTCTCCTTCTCTACCGATCCAGGTGAGGCGGTAGCTGTGCTGAACCGGTGCCTGGCTGAGGTAGTGGGCTGGATGAGGGCCAATAAACTGAGGCTCAATCCAGACAAGATGGAGGTCCTGCTGGTGGGTGGTTCAAACTCCTGGGTAGGTGACTTGAGCCTTGTCCTGGATGGGGTTGCACTCCCTCAAAAGGTCAAGGTCCGCAGCTTGGGAGTGCTCCTCGACCCGGAGCTGTCATTACATGCTCAGGTGGCAGCGGCGGCGAGGAGTGCCTTCCTACAGCTTCGGCTGATACATCAGCTGCGCCCTTTCTAGACTATGACTGCCTGGCAACAGTGACACACGTGTTGGTGACTTCCTGATTAGATTTCCGCAACGCGCTTTACGTGGGGCTGCCCTTGAAGACGGTCCGGATACTTCAGTTGGTGCAGAATAGAGCTGCTAGGCTGCTGATGGGGACTGGGCGTTATTCTCATATAACCCCAGTCCTGTACCAGCTTCACTGGCTCCCGATTGAAGTCCGGGCCCAATTCAAGGTGTTGGTTATGATCTATAAAGCCCTAAATGGCTTGGGACCGGGATATCTAAAGGAACCCTTGTGTCCATATATGCCCTCCCGCCCCTTGAGATTGGCGGCAGAGGCCCTCCTCCGGGAACCCTCTGTGAATGAGATCAGGAGGGTGAGTACCCGGAGGAGGGCCTTCTCTGCGGTGGTGCCCCGTCTATGGAATGCGCTCCCCAGAGAGGTCCGCCTGGCGTCATCGTTATTTGTTTTTCGGCGCCAGGCGAAGACCTTTTTGTTTAAATCATATTTTAATTGTTAAATTAACTATTTATTGGATTTTATTTTATTTTTTTTCTTTTTAGCCGAGATGCACCGGGGGGGTTTTAAGTAAAATTTTTATTGCTATATTGTTACTTATTTATGTATTTTGTTTTGGGAATTGGGGGTTTGGTCTTCCTAATTGGATGTTGTATTATCAAGCCTCTGTTTTAACGTGGCTAAAAGAATGGATAACTTTAAGAAATAAGAGAATCTTGTATCTTGAAGGGCATGACTTGCAAATGGGTTGGCATGCTTATATGTGGTATGAAAAGTGTAAGGTACATGGTTGTTTCTTAAATCATTATATTAGGAAATCATTAATGTCAGTGTGGGAAAAGTTAAAGACAAAACTGTATACTAAATTACCAAGATGGGTTTTGCCTAACATTTGCCCAACACTGGAAGAGTGAAGAGCCACCTCCTGATGAACTGATTCTAAAAAAGATTCTGGACTGGACAGAAATGGATAGATTGACTTTGTCTCTGAGGGAGAAAGGAGCTACAGACTTCTATCAAACCTGGGACTCTTTTTATCATTGGCTAGAGAAACGGGACTATGCATTGACTTAAACATGTTTATAGTTTAACATAAAAAGAAAAAATGTGGGGGGCTGACTCAGTAGGTCTGATGTTTTCAACGATTGATGTTTCTTAGTTTCTTTTTGTTAGGTATATTAAGAATAAAACTTACTTTAAAAAAAGGAATTCACTTCCATGAGATGTAATGATGGCCATGAATGTGGAAGGCTTTCAGAGGGGACTGGGGAAATTCACGGAGGAGAAGGCTATCAAAGGCGACTAGTCCTGAAGCTGCTCCAGGATCTAGTTCCTTCATCCCTCTCCTTCCATGATAGCACTTTTCAAATACAGGGGCACCTTGGCTCACGAACATAATCCGTTCCAGGACTGTGGTCATGACCCAAACTGGTTGTGAGCCAAGTTACATTTCCCTATAAGGTTCAATGTAAATAAGGTTAATCCATTCTGTAACTTTTTTTTTTTAATCAGAAAAATGTGAAGCAAAGTGACAAAGAACAGCAAAGATCGCGACCATATTCCCGTCACCCCCTCACAGCATGACCGAGATTTATTTATTTATTTAGAATATTTATATGCCGTCCTTTCGCAGAGCCTCAGGAAGGCTTACATAAATAAATAAGAGTAGTAGTATAAAACATAATACAAATAAGTTCCAGATCCACCCTGGCTGCAGATTAAAACATATATAGCTAATATTAAAAGTTATTAAAATATTGTTGAAATAGAAAGGTCTTGGCCAGGCGCCGAAAAACAAATAACAACGGCGCCAGGCAGACCTCTCTGGGGAGCGCGTTACACAGATGGGGCGCCACCACAGAGAAGGCCCTCCTTCGGGTACTTTGCTTCCTGATGTCTCTCCCGGAGGGCTCCCGGAGGAGGGCCTCTGCTGCCGATCTCAAGGGGTGGGAGGGCAAATAGGGAAGAAGGCGTTCCTTTAGGTATCCAGGTCCCAAGCCGTTGAGGGCTTTATAGGTGATTAGCAGCACCTTGAATTGGGCCCGGACTTCGATGGGAAGTCAATGGAGCTGACAGAGGACTGGGATTATATGAGAGTAACGCTCAGTCCCCGTCAGCATCCTGGCTGCTCTATTTTGCACCATCTGAAGTATTCGGACTGTCTTCAAGGGCTGCCCCACGTAGAGCGCGTTGCAGAAATCCAACCAGGAAGTAACCAATGCATGTGTCACTGTCGCCAGGCAGTCGTCCTCCAGGTAGGGATGCAGCTGATGGATTGGCCGAAGCTGATGGAAAGTGCGCCTCGCCACCATAGTCACCTGAGCTTCCAGGGACAGCTCTGGGTCGAAGAGCACTCCCAAGCTGCGGACCCTGTCCTTTAGAGGGAGTGCAACCCCATTCAGGGCAAGGTCCAAGTCACCTACCCAGGAGTTTGAACCACCCACCAGCAGGACCTCCGTCTTGTCTGGATTGAGCCTCAGTTTATTGGCCCTCATCCAGCCCATTACCTCAGCCAGGCACCGGTTCGGGACAGCCACTACCTCACCTGGATCAGTTGAAATGAGAGGTAGAGCTGGGTATCATCAGCGTACTGGTGATTCCACAGCCCACACCTCCGGATGACCTCTCCCAGCGGTTTCATGTAGATGTTGAAGAGCAAGGGGGACAGAATAGACCCCTGTGGAACCCCATGGCATAGCTGCCATGGCGCAGAGCCATGGTCCCCCAGCACCACCTTCTGGAATCGGCCGTTGACCCAACCCAATTTGCGATCCAATTTGGTCGTGAACCGAGGCGTTCGTGAGCCGAGGCACCACTGTACTTGAAAGGCTGCCGCAAAGAAGGGGGCCTGGATCGCTACCCAACCATCCTAGAGTACAGAGGCGGAATAATGGGATCGTGCTGCACGGAGGCGGATTCTCGCGGGACATGAGAAAACTTTCTTGCGTGTTAGCGTGGTGCAGCAGGGGAACCAAAGGCCTTGGGAGCTGGTGGGCTCTCCCACGCTGGAGGCGTTCAAGAGGCAGCCGGACAGCCACCTGTCCGGGATGCTTGGACTGCACTGAGCAGGGAATCGGACTCGATGGGCTCCTTGGTCCCTTCCAGTTCTACTATTCTATGATTCTATCATTTTTATGTTCTTAAGTTCCAGCTTTTGCACTTGTTCTTTCGGCAGGAGTCATTTCAAGTCCTTGCTGTGTCGTGTCCCATGCCAGTTCTCACTCCTTCCTCTCTTTCAGATCCAGCTTCCCTTATCTTCTATGCACTGACTGAACAGATAGATACAATAAGCCTTTGTCCAATGCCTTGCTTACAAGAAATCATTCCGCTTTTCCATCTCCTGCCCTTAACAGTAGCTTCTTGTGCAGGTTACGGAGCATCAGGACAATCAACTCCCTTTTCTTCCAGCACCAGCCAGTAGCTTCTTGTGATCCACACAAAGGCTTTACAGGCTAAGATCATCCACACTGTTTTATTCTCCATCACTTTGTGTAGGAGGGGGAAAGATGGTCAGGGAAGAAAGCTGACGGAAGGAAAATGGAGGCTCTTTAGCCTTTAAACCTGAAGTTTTTTTGTTAGGCATTGTACCGGAAAATATTAGTAAACAAGAAATGTCTTTGATACTACATTTAATCACAGCAGCAAGGATCGCGCTTGCTCAATATTGGAAGAGTGAGGAACTACCCATGGAGGAACTGATTTTGAAAAAGATTCTGGATCGTGCAGAAATGGAAAGGTTGACTCTATCACTGAAGGAGAAGGAAGACACTGACTTTTACCAAACCTGGAACTTTTTTTACGACTGGCTAGAGAAACGGGACTTGGTGTAGATTTAAAGATGTTTTTAAACTTTTATAAATTGATTTGATTATGATCATAGAATGCTAAAAGATATGTTATAGGGGGCTGACCCAACTTGTCCGAAGTATTTGATGACTGATGTTTTTAATTTGTAGTTTAAAATTTTAGTAAAATCTTATAAAAAAAAAAGGAAAGTGGCGGCATAGACAGGGCCGTCTTAGCGCATGGGCCGGATGGGCACTTGCCCGTGGGCCCCATACTAATCTGTGTATGTTAACCCTTCATTTTTACATTTTTATTCCTGTGAGCAGTTGTCGCGGGGCCCCAGTGCACTGCTTTGCCCGGGGCCCATCATGCTGTTAAGAGGGCCCTGGACATCGACGCATGGTGCTGGAGGAGAGTTTTGCAGGCACCTGCAGCACCAGACAGACCGAGGCGGGTCCTAGATCAGACCAAGTCCAAACCAGCCTGGAAGCAAACATGAGGCTGTCACACTGTGGGCACATCATGAGAAGACCGTCCTGCTAGGGGAAGCTGAAGGCGGGAGAAGAAGAGGAAGGCCGATGACGGAGCCTGGATCCATAAAGGAAGCCACAGCCTTGGTTTTACAACTGCTGAGCCAGACTAGCATGGATGGGGCTTTTTGGAAGGCTTTGATTGATAGCATCACCCTAAGTTCGAGATAACAGCACATAACAATGTTCCTATGTAAACCAGATGCTGGGGAACATGGGCAGGATTATACTTTTGTCCTGCTTGTGGATTTTGCTTGGGCACCGTGTGCACAGAACTCTTGCTCTGACCAGCAAGGCTTTTTTCCTGTTCTTAAGTAATGGTGCTTAGCAATTGTTGTTGTTGTTGTTGTTGTTAATAGTACTTCTGTCTCACCTCCTTTCTTGCAAGGCAGCTGAGGCACCTGGCACACGTCAACCTCCTTCTCCCCGTCTGTCCTCACAACAACCCTATGAGGTAGGCTGGGCTGAGCGTCAGGGACTGAACCCGAGTGGGTCGCTGAGCGTTCGGGCCGCGTGGGCGCGAACACGCGGGTCTCCCCAGGCCCCGTCCAGCGCTCTGACGGCTGCACCCGGTGCCACGCGTGGCGAGTCCCGCCGCCCGTCCGAAAGCGACAACCCCCATGAACCCAACCAAACTAGGCCGCGCGCGTGACTCTAGCGTTTCTATCTCTGCGTTTCCTTCCAGCCTCTGCGACGCTCTAGCCTGCCCATTCATCTCTGTGGTAACTGATGGTCGGGCGAAGGGGGAGGGAGGGCTCGACGCATGCGCCCGCGAGCTGTTGCTTGCTCCTCCACGGGCGGTGACGTCGGCGGTGACGTGCGGGGCAGCGCGAGGCCAAGCGGGCCACAGAGCGAGGGGCGGAGCCAAGCGAGGGGAAAAGGCACGAAGTGGAGGCGGCCCGGCCGGGATGCTCCTGGGCGGCGCCCGGGGACCATGGCCTTGCGGAGGCCGTCGCAGGAGAACGGCGGGCGAGGTACGGGGGAGGCCCGGGCTCGCGGAGGGGCGCAGAGGTTGGCCGGCCGGCTCGCGGGGTCTGGGCCGGGGCAGGGAGGCCTTCGCTGAGGCGACTCGGAGGCCCTGAAGGGACAGCGGAGGGGCGTGGCCGTGCGCGGCGTGCCCGCCCCCTCGCCCCGCGGCGGCCAATCGCAAGTGCCGCTTCCAGGGGGGCGGGCAGTGGGGGTGTGGCCAACCCCTTCACCGGAATGTGCGGGGCTGCCACTCTGGCCTGGGGGGGGGGAGGCAGGCAGAAATTCAACAGGTGACGCCTCCTCTTCCTCGCTTTCGTCGCGCCTCCCGTCGGTTAATTTCCGCTTGTCGCGAAAAAGGCAACAGCACAGAGTGTCTCGTGGGACCGCGGAGACCAACACGTGTGTGGGCCTTTGTTTTTGCTGGCAAGCGCCGCCTCGCGAGTCACGGGGCGCTGGAAGCCGCCGGAACGTGTCAAGGGCTGAGCCTTCGGCGGGCAGAGCGGGCGTTGTGCCGCTCAGCCACGACCCCTTCCTTGCCCCGAGTGGGGCAGCGCGTGGAGGCGCGGCGCGGCGCGGCTTTTTCTGCACGCTTTGGGAGGCTGGTGCGTTTCCAAGCGGCGCCGTGCAAGGAAAGTAAAAGGAGGACGCAGACGCTTGCCAAGCCCTTCCCTGGCCCTTTGCATTCTTGGCCCCCGAGTGGGCTGTGTGCCGCAGCCCCACACCTGGGGTGTATGGATGCGCATTTGTATCTCTCATCCCCACCGCCCCCCACTGTATATAACAGGGATTTTAGAGATGCGGAACTGTGCTGTTCTTCGGGCTTTTAGGAACTCGGTGACTTGCCTACGAGAAAGCATGAACAGAATTGGGCAGGGCCTTTTCCTTACTGGCTCCTTTCTAAAAACCATAACAACCTGCCATTCTGCAATGGAGTGATCGTAATAGGCAAAAATATACGTTAAAATCTAATGAAGATTTTCCAGCCCTGATATTAGAAATCTAATAACGGATTAGATACAGCGCCAGTAAAAATCTCACTTAGGCCGGCCTCACAGCCAGCTGAAACAGGACACATTTGCACCTTTACCTTAAAATGCAAGTGAAAAAGTAAAGTGGACACTTGTGCAAGGACATTCCCATCAGCCGTGCCGCTGCAGAGAATGTGTGCACTCTCGCACACGCGTGCGGAGCGGGAGGGGTTGAAAATAGCTTAGTTCAGGATGTAAACAAGCTATTCTGTTTAAGTTGAGAACTTCTCAGCCATCCTCATACATGTGTCTATTCAGGCCTATGCTTCTGTTCTACTTGTAGGGGAGAAGTAAATCGTGATTTCACACAGACTGAACAACTGAGGGTGTGCGTGAGAGAGAGATTGAGAAAGGAGCACAGCAGCAGCAGCTCCTATCCTCCAAGCACTCCACTGACACCCGTACAATTTAGCACTAAAGAACATGACAAAGAGAGAAGGAAACCATATTAGCGTGTATGATTTAAGTGGTACCGCTTCAGATGAACTGGCGTATAAATAAGTATTAGGCATAGCTGGGAAAGGAATCGAAAATAAACCCTACTTGCACAATCTGCAGTGCACCCACATGTGAAATTCTGTGCACTGTTCTGATTGCCGCACCTAAAAAGGATATTGTAGAATTGGGGAAAGTGCCGAAAAGACGGCTTAAGGCCCGGTCCTGTGCAAAAAGGAAACGTCTACAGCTCCTAGCATTTCTCAGTCAGCCAAGTGGGGCTTTTTTGTATCTAAACAGGCTCCTCAAATGATCAAGGGGCTGGAGCAACTCGTAGGAGAAAGGGGTACAACATCCTGGATTGACTCGCTTTGTGCAAAAGGCAACTAAGGAGAGACATGGGGCAAGGGATTAAGACTATGCAAGGGGTGGAAAAAGTGGAAAGGGAGGCGTTTCTCTCTCCCATAATACTAGGATCAGCAGGGTCGCCTCATGTGTCTGATTGGTGGGAAATCCAGGGTGGATAAGAAGAGGGACTTCACTCAGTGCAGAGTTAAACTGTGGAATTCTCTTCCACAAGATGGAGCAATGGCTACCAAGAAGTCTTATCTCCCTTTGGCACTAAGCAAGTGTTGAAATTTCAGTTCCTTCATCTGAGATGCTTGGCAGCAGTTTCCTGATGCTGCTCAAACTCAGTGTTTGCCACCAAGTACAATCGGCCTCACAGCGCTTCTTTCCATTTCCTGCTGCTGCTGGGATGGGAGGATCCTCATAACCACAGAAATCCTAGAACTAAATGTGTGTTGGCTTTGGCCGAGTTCTGGAGGCCATTAGCCATCCTCTAAGTACTGGTGAGAGAACCAGTGCTGGAAACAAACATGACTCTCCCTCCCACCCCACCCCCCCAGCCTTGCTCTAGAAGGGACTGTAAAGACAGGAGGAATTTATGGTCGTGCTCTTGCTGCGGGTTTTGCCCGGGAAGAATTGATGGCTGACGTTGGTTAAGAGACGTGTAACTTGGCTTGAAAGCCCTCCCTTGCTTGTATTTTTTTCCAGTGGATGAAAAGTTACAGGTGTGGGTGTGTCTGATTGCACTGGCAAAGGGAAGCATGTCTCAGGTATGGTGATGTTTAGACCAGGAATTCCCCTGCTCAAATCTTGGCTCAACTCAGAGATTGTTGGATGGCTTTAAACAAACCCCTTCTTTCCTCACCATCTCTCCCCCCAGCCCCCCGCCCTGGAAATCCCTGCCCTTCCCTTCTAGTCTTAGGATCAAGAACTTCAGGAGCCTTTGCAATGGAGGGAAGTGCAGCAATATGACAGGGTGGGGTTCAGTAGAGAGTCGCCCTGGAGGCAGCTCTCTTGGTCTTTCTCAGACAACCCTCAAATTAGAAAGCAGTTGTTTGAGTGACCAAATAGAACAGCCTCCACAGCTTCACTGCCCGTACTTTTAGAATTTGGAGCTAGCAATCTTCCTCTTTGCTCGACCTACTTATTTTTGGATGTATTTTGTGTCTAGGAGCAATCTGATCACTTTCCAAGCTGTAGGCTATACTCAGTTCAGATGGAATGCTTGTGGCATTCCATATCAAAACAATCCTACTACATACAGCTGGAAATTCAGGAGAACATGCATGATGTATGAAAATGGAAATGATGCTGTTGCAAACAGGAGGGATTCGGATAATTTAGGGAATGAAGCTTTTTGGTCTCCCTCCCCTCAGGTCAGTTTGTGTTTTCCAAGGCTTCAAGCAGAATGACAAATAGCGTTGCCATAGTAAAAGCCTTCAATTCAGAATCATTCCGGTCAGCATTCTAAGACTGATTTAGGCTGAAAGTATGGCAAACAGGGCAATTGAAAGAGGCCCGTAAATGCCAGCGGGTCATGCTTCCTTGTTCTTGGCTCGCTCTTGAGGTTTTCCAGCAGATAATGCTGAAGCAAATGGAAATAAGCCAATAATCATCATCTGCTTTTTGGCTTTGCACGGATTTGTAGCAGCAGCCTCAGTGTAAATGTGAAAGCTTTGGGCCCTTTGGGAGCCTGTTGTGTTTAGGCTATTATCACTTATTTGCTGCTTTAACGTGTTGGTCAAATCTTCTTATACAGGGGTGATATGCTTTAATAATGCTGTTGAACCTTGGCATGTGAAGGTTATGATAACAAATGGGCTCGTTTTAGCAGTGATGCGGTACCAAGCACGGCGGCTGCAAGCATCGCCTAGATCAGCGCATTACTGTTCTCTAGGGAGCCCTGTCACTCGGCGAACCAGTCCCCCACTAGGCACGGCTGACTTTGTGAGACTGCTGTTTTGTCCCAGCTTAGTTCCAGTAACTTTCTTAGCGTTGCTTCTGGCTGTGAGCTCAGGCTGTTCCCATTACTGGAGAAGACTGCTCCCAAGTCTGATGTGTCCTTGGTTTCCTTCACAGACTGCGATTCGAAGAAAAAGAGGAAAGAAGCCGAGATCTATCAGGCCCTGAACAGCGATCCTGTGGATGTCGCCGCCCTCAGGCGCATGGCCATCAGTGAAGGGGGGCTCCTGATGGATGAGATTCGCTGCAGAGTCTGGCCAAAGCTGCTTAATGTGAACACGGAGGACCTGCCACCTCCACCAGGTGAAGGCTCTTGATCCTCGGGGGAAACTATGCGGTGGGGCAGGGCAGGAGGCCCAAAGAAGTACAAGCAAACACACAGTTTGGGATTTTTAATGTATTTCCAAAGCTTAAGTGGAGCGCGCTCTTGCTTTTAGCAACCAGACAGAGCTGTCCCTTGGCTCCCCCTTGTTACATATTTAGTGGTAGCAAAGGCAGATCCAGCCATTGTTTGGGCTTGGGGAAAAATCGAGGGTCCAGGAAGTCTTGTGGTCCCACAAATGGCAGTAAATCTATTTGGAGATGTAGCTGAAGGCCAAGGCACTTTGCAAGGATACGGCCGAGCGCATCGTAAGGCGCTTTTGACAGGAAGCACCTGAGCTCCACTGAAGCACCGAAGGAAGTGCCCAGTGCTAAAGTTGGGTTTACGGGGTTCCTGAACTTGGGAAGGCACGTTCCCTCCATTTGAAGAAGGGATGCACAGGCCTTTCCTGGCCCTGGGACATTCCCATTAGCTCCACTTTTTAATTGCGGTCAATTTCTTGGCCTTGAAAGAATGCAGAGGGCATCCCTTCTGCTGTGTTTTGCTCTCCCTTCCGCCTGCCCTTCTCTCTTGCCCTCTCTTCCCTAAATGCCTCGATGTGGCAGAGCTGCTCCCTTCCACACCCAACTGCTCTTTTGTCCTTTATGTCACATGAGGGGTCCAATGAGGGCAGAGCTTCCTGTTTTCAGTGCTTGCTTTTCTTTCGCTTTCAGCCTCCTCAACCGCAAGCTCACATGATATGCAGACAAGCCGAGGAGACAGATCGGTGTTTAGTTTTGGCCTCCAGATTCTTTCTTTATCATTGTCTGTTTACATCTGTATCCGGTTAACCGGTGCTGGGGGAAACCAGCAAGCAGCAACTGGGCAGGTGTTTCTGCCTCCAGAAAAGCCCAAAAGCTTCTATAGGCTTCTGTAAAGCCCACCTTGGCAACCACCGAGTTGGGCCAAACGGATGATTTCAGTGCCCGCCCCCAGGGCAGCAGTGTTTCTTCTCATGTGCAGAATTGGGAGCAGAGCTCTGAAAGACTCATCGCTACAGCCAGGCTTATCCAGGTCACACTCGTCCGTCATCAGGTTTGACGATGCTTGAGAAAGGAGGCGGCTCTAACTTTGTATGATGGACAAACACGGTGTTACACTATAATTTGCCATTGAGCAACACTGACATTGTTTAGAAGTTGACACTTATTGCATTATATCTATGCCCCACTTTTCTTCCTCTTGGAAGGAACTCAGTGTGGCTTACAGGGTTCTCCTCCCCTCCATTTTCATCCTCACAACAACCCTGAGAGGTAGGTTAAGCTGGGAGGTCATGGCCGGCCCAGGGTCACAAGGTGAGTTTCATGGGTGAGCAGGAACTCCGGGTCCCAGGCCTGCCCTGCCGTCACTGTGCCCCACTGACAGTGTTATCGGCATCTCAGTTGTTAGAGTAAACCACAAGCACTGATGAATACTCGTTAATAGGTGCAATTAAAGTCTTTATGACTGTACTGTACAGACCCACTCCTTATTTTATGTGGGTTGTATCTTGCCCTGCTTTGTGACTGCAGTGGGTTTGTAGCACTCTTTTGTCTTTGCTAGGAGAGGAACTTCGGCAGAACAGTAAAGATTACCAGCAGGTGTTGTTGGACGTGAGGCGTTCCCTCCGTCGGTTTCCTCCAGGTACGAGGGATCGCTCCTATTTGGCTTGTCATGTGAAGCGCTTGGGCTGCACTGCAGAATTAGCTTGGATTAAAGCTTGCTTCCTTGCAGCGGCTTTCTGCAAAGTACTTTGGGGATTGGCCCCTCTTGCAGAACGCTGAGACAGCTGAACAGTTTGAGTTCATAACGCGGAGGCCCCGGATGCAGTAATGTGGCCAGAACTAGTGGGTCTGTAGGGAGGGCCTCTTCTCGTCTTTTGCACTGTTCTGTGTGCCAGCAGCGCGGTGTTCCACAGGGAGCCTGCTGCCAGCTTCCCCTGACTGTTGCTTGCATCACCTGCTACAGTCCAGCCTCACGCGGAACAGAAGGCATTATTTACACTGGCCCGGTGCCTGCTGAGTCACTTTGCTAGTGGGTCTCGCAGAGGGAACCTCTCCGTGCGCAGGAAGGTGTGGCTTTTGTTTGCTCTGGCATTGCTGCTGTGACTCATCTTGTAGCAGCTGGCCTTGCATGCTGCCAGAGGGTCCACTTTTACCGAATATTGGTAGCCAAAAGGTTTGGAACTTGGCTGCTGGAATGCTGTCTTACCTAATCTTTCCAAAGCAGTTGTTGATTGATGTTTGTATACTGCTTAAATATAATAAAATCCCTAAGTAGTAAAACTGGTTAAAACATGCCCCATTTTTAAGAGAGACCCAGGTCAGCTGAATACATGGACTGACTTGTGCCAGGCCAGAGCAGAGGCCTCCCTAGCTCAGTGAAGCTACTGCTTACTCGGGCTTGCAGAAGTCTGTGGGGTCTCTCCCAGCCCCGCTGCTCCCCAAGGCTCTTCCGATGGGGGATGCCAGAGCCTGAACCTGGGATCCTGGCATGCCGCACGCCACTGAGCTACAGCCCCTTCCGCAGCAGCACCCATCGCTTCCTCATCCTTAACGAAGCAGAGGTGGACTGTTGATTAAATAAGAGTCCCATTATGTGGGGAAGGCGACTGTCTGGCTCATAGCACAGGCTGACTTTCTTGCAGGGGAGGTGAAGGCAGTGAAGGGGATTGGGGCTTGTCCCGTGCAGTTCCTGCGCATCCACAGCTCCGCTTTTCATAAGAAGGTAGCAGGAGCCAGGCGGAAGTTAAGCCCAGGAGTCTCTCCTTCACCCTCCCTTCCAGATTAGCTGTCAGAGGGACCCTTGACTCCCCGAGACGTGAGATGCAGGTGCCCTTAGGCGGCTGCCCTCCACCCACCAAGCCCCTCGTGCTGCTCTCTCCGCAGGGATGCCGGATGAGCAGAGGGAGGGGCTGCAGGAGGAGCTGATCGACAGCATCCTGCAGGTCCTGCACCACAACCCGCAGCTGCACTACTACCAAGGCTACCACGACATTGTGGTCACGTTTCTGCTCGTGGTCGGGGAGAGACTGGCAACCGCCCTCGTGGAAAAGCTTTCAACCCATCACCTCAGGTACTGCTCCCTGCAGGGGAGCACGCCCAGGACTCCTCCCGAAGCGTCTCAGAGCAGGCCCCTCTGTTGCTGTGCGGGGCCTTCCCAGGTCCCAGGGATGGAGTAGTGGATCCCTTCCAGGCAGCGTGTGGTGCGTCTGCCTTCGTTACAGGGCGAAGCAGGAAGCGGGCGCGGCAGGCAAGGAAGAGGTGCGCACTCCGAGTGCTCCCCTCTCCTCCCCCTGAGTCGTCGCACGTTCGGGTTTCCAGGGCTGGTGAAGCTTGTGTGGAGCTGCCAGAATCCCGTCCTGCTTCCCTTTCTTTTGGTGTGTGGCCTTGCGACAAAGCTTGCGCCCTCTGGCTTTCCTCTGTGTCCAGTGAGGGAAAAGACAGTGGCCTTTTTAAAGTGGGCACCGCACCTCTCCCAGGCCTCCTTTCCTTTATGATTAAAAAAAGGACCCCTGCTCCCCACCTTTGCTGCCCTGCTTGAAAAGCTCAGACTAGTGGACCTGCGGAAGAGCTGCCGTGGGGGTGGGTGGGGCAGAAAGGGACTGAATAGACCAAACTCTTTGGGGCAAAAGAAGAGGACAGAATTGGGAGGGGGAGATGATAGTCGCGTGACTTGGAACAGGGCACGGGGACAGTGCCGAGTTCCTTGATGCCTAGAATTCTAGGCCTGAACAATTCTAGGCCTAGAATTCTAGGCCTAGGCAAGGCTAGGCTCCTGGAGACACCACTTCTGCGCCATTCCTAAATATTAGAAACTGCCAACGCCTGGAGAAGTGTGCCGGCTCTGCAGAGCTTGCTGGGAAGTAGAGGTTTCTTGAGCTTCTGAAAATGGGATTCCACTGGCGCAGAAGGTTTGCTTCACGTAAGCCATTGCACTGAGTCAGAATTGTGTCGATCTGCGCTGTGCGGTAAGCTGCAGTCGACAGGGTCCATCATCCTGCTCACGTCTGGAAGAGCTGCCTTCTCTGAAAAGCAGGAGGCGCTTGGCTAACCTACCTGTGTTGCCTGGCAGGGATTTCATGGACCCAACTATGGACAACACCAAGCACATCCTAAACTACCTGATGCCCATTATAGACCAGGTGAATCCAGAATTGCACGACTTCATGGAGAGGTATGCGGAACGTTAGCTCTTTCCTTTCTTTTTGTGCCCATCGGATAAGTCGCCCCGAGAAATTATCCCTCGCTGCTCACTTCGGGGCGCTCCTTAACAGTCTTGAGCGATGTTTTTCTCAGACCCCCGCAACCTTTGCATGTGCACACACCCAGAGGGGTTTTGTCGGAGAAGCGAAACCTGCAGAATGGTATGAATCTGCTCGTAGCTTCCAGATTGTCTGTGTTCGTATGCTTCCGTATGATCCTGGGAGTAGAAATAGAAGGAACCATGAGCATGGCCTGCGTGGCGTGGTATGGAACCCGCTTGCAGGAACTCTCCACTGCTCTTAACACGTGGGCTGGCCCCTCATGATAGTGCGTCAGCCGGCATCTCGAACCACAGATTCCTCTGGCTTTTCCCAAACCATGTAGGCTAGAGACAGGAAGCTGGACTTGCACACTTGTGGCACATCTTTGATCAGGCGTGGTCTGTGTCCTGGTACAAAGGGAAGTGTGTCAGGGCTGCATTTTGCGGTTTATGGGAGGGAATGGCCTCTTTACCTCGAATGTTTCGTTTGTTTCCACAGTGCCGAAGTGGGGACCATCTTTGCTCTCAGCTGGCTGATCACCTGGTTTGGACACGTCCTCTCCGATTTCAGACATGTGGTGCGGTTGTACGATTTCTTCCTTGCTTGCCACCCGCTGATGCCCATCTACTTCGCTGCCGTGGTAGGTGCCCTCCACTCCTTTCTGCAAAATGAGTTCAGCCAGGCCGCAAGTCCCAAATAAAAGGCAAGCGATGGAACGGGGTGCAAGGACCAGGAAAGCCGCCCGGCTCTGCCCTGCATGGGGAGCCCCAGTCGCAGGCTCTGCTTCAGGAGAGCAAGGCTGGTCCTGCCAGGGCAGAGTGCCCTTCCTCCCCCGCCCTCAGTGATCTCGGCAGCTTTGCTGTGTCCTGGCAGGGCGAGGGCAGCCGAGTGCGGAAGGAGGACTTTCGTCTGTGGTCCAGGCTGAGGGTGTGTGGGGTGGAATTGCGTGCTGCTGGCGCAGGTTGCTGCTTCTCAGAGCGAGCTGGTGAGCTGCTTAGGCGCTGCCTGTAAAGGTGAAGGCTGAGGACTCCTGCGAGCCTAGTGCTCCGCTGTCCTTCCTTTCCTGGCAGTAACCTCACTAACCTACCAGAGTTCTCTGGGAGGGTCAGCAAGCGCATGGATGGGGCGATCCAGGAGACCTTGTCTCCTCGGACTTCCCAAAGGCTTTTGGCAAAGTCCCTCGCCAGCTCCTCCTGTGCAAACTACACAGTCTTGAACTAAAGTGCGGAGCTCTTCAAGAACAGAAGACGGAGGGTGGGGATTAACGACAGCCTCTCCCAGTGGAGTCCTGCAGGGCTCTGTATTAGCATCAAGGCATTCACAAATGATCTGCAAGTAGGAGTGAGCAGCAAGGCGGCCAAGGTGAAATTGCTGGTGAAATCAAGCCGTCTGGGGATCCCAAGGGGTCTCTTCCAGTTGGGAAAATGGGCTTCAGCGTGGCAAATGCAGCACAATGGAAGCGAGTGCAAAGTAATGCATGTTGGGGCAAGAAATTCCGATTTTAGGAATAAACTGACGGGATCTGAGCTAGCAGTGACCGATCAAGAAAGGGACCTTGGGGTTCCGGTGGACAGCTCAGTGAACAGCGGTCATGAAAAAGGCAAACTCTGTGCTAGGCATCATTAAGAACAAAGTAGAAAATTGAACTGCCAGAATTTTACTTTCCTTATACAAATATTTGGTGAGACCTCACTTGGAATCCTGTGTTCAGTTCTGGTCACCTTACCTGAAAAAGGACATTATTAAGTGGGGAAAAGTACAGAGAAGGGCAATGAAAATGATCGAGGGGTTGGAGTAACTTCCTTATGGAGAGTGGCTACAACACTGGGAACGCTCAGCTTAGAAAGACGGTGAGCGGAGGGGTTTGAAAGTATGTGTGGTGGAGAGAAAGTGGAGAGGGAGATGTTTTTCTCCTTCCATGATATTCAAACCCGGGGTCATCCTGTGAGGCTGATTGGCGGGGGCGTTTAGGACAGATAAAAGGAAGGCGTTGTTCACGCAGCGTATAGTTCAACCGTGGAATTCCCTGCCTCAGGATGTGGCGATAGCCTCCAATTTGCTTGGGGTTTGGACAGATTCATGGAGGAGGAGACTGTCCGTGGCTACTGGCTTTGCTGGCCATGTGCTACCTCCTTGACCAGAGGCGCCCTGCCTGCACACACCAGTGGCTGAGGAGCTGGCCAGGAGCAGCTCTTGCCCCCATCCCGCCGGAGGGATCCTGTGGGCAGCGGGTTTGTCCCTGTGAGTACAGAGTGCTGGGCTGGATGGAGCCAGGGTCTGATCCAGCATGCCTGTCCTTCTGCTCTGAGGGCAGTTGATATGTGCAGGGCCACCTCTGCTGCCCTGGCAGCAGCAGCTCCAGTCAGGTGCCTGCATGCAAAGGTGACGTACGGGCCCCATGCTGTTCCCAAGCTAAGCCTGGAGAGCTCTGGAGCTATAAGAGGCAGAGAACTGATAGCGGAGAACAGAGGCAGAGAACTGATCTTCATTAGCCAAATCCGGGTGAAGAAATACAAATTTTTGCGCACTTCTGTGAAGAGTCGCTGCGGATTGCTTCGGCTGAGGCGCTTGGGTTTCTTCTGATGGGAGCGGGGGAAAGGGAAGTGCCAGCACCAAGTGCCAAGCTGAGTCGCCTCTTCCTTCCCTCCGTAGATCGTGCTCCACCGGGCACAGGAAGTCCTGGCCTGCGAGTGTGACATGGCTTCCGTCCACCACTTGTTGTCGCAGATCCCGCAGGACCTTCCCTACGAGACACTGATCAGCCGTGCCGGCGACCTCTTCGTTCAGTTCCCCCCATCTGAACTCGCCCGGGAGGCTGCTCAGCAGCAGGCAGAAAGGTGAGCCAAGCCCCCTCCGTTGGGAGAGGTGCCTCCCTTTCCCCACGCCCTGTGCACGGCTCGGGTCGGGACAGACTGCCCACCCACGCAGGCTGAAGGGCACAGAATGGGGAGCCAGCACCGGCCTGCTGTGGAGGCCTCAGCAGAATCGAGCCAGGCCTGCCCGCTGGGCCAGGGCAGCTTGCTTAGTCCAGGTAAGTGGCGCAAGGGACCTCCATTCAGGTGTGATCCGCACCTCCGTGTCCTCCTCTGAGGTGGGCCGATCCTCACGGGGCAACTCCTCTCAGCACCTGCGTCAGGCCAGACCTGTCTTGTGAAAGGGTATAGTAAATGCTCATTCCCAAGGGCTAGAAGATGGACGCGGGTGGGGGTGGCTCCACGGCACCACTGCCCGATCTGTGCCCCTTGAAGTCCTTCCTCCAAGTGTCCCTTCCGACTTAGCCTGCAAGTTTTTATCTTCAAATGGAAGCCCAGCCTTAGGCAGAGTCCCCACTTGAGGTCGTTCGCGGCATCTCCTTGTCCTCTCCAAGTGCTGAAATGACACACCGCATGCCTTTTCCTTGTGCCCACGCAGAACAGCTGCTTCGACCTTCAAAGACTTCGAGCTGGCTTCCGCCCAGCAGCGGCCTGACACGGTGCTCCGGCAGCGCTTCCGAGATCGGCTCCGTGCGGAGGAGCGGGCGAAGTCCCTGCTGGCAACGAAGCCAAGGACCAACCGCTTCGTCAAGCTGGCGGTGATGGGGCTCACGGTGGCCTTGGGTGCCGCGGCCTTAGCGGTGGTGAAGAGCGCGCTCGAGTGGGCGCCCAAATTCGAGCTGCAGATATTTCCCTGATGGCCAGCAGGACGTCTCGCCTCCCCGTTGTCGTGTCTTGCTTGGTGGGGAAGGAATGGCCCCTGTGTGCCTGCTGAAGGCCAGCTGGGCTTTCCAGCGCCCGCTGTCCTTCCTGCCCCCCAGCCCTGGCCCTGCTGAGGTGCGGCTTGGCAGCCCTGAGTGCCCGCAACCACTCTGCTTCCCTTCTGCGCACGCAGGACCCCTCAGAAGTCTCTTCCTTTGAGAAAGCGTGAGATGCTTGCCGTGTGCTACTAAACAACCTCACCTTTGTGTGCTTCCTGCCCAGCTGGAGGGCTCCCAATTCAGGAGAGACTCGGCAGGCGGCCCTCCGTGAAGGTCCCTCCTCGCCTTGGCTGCTGGGTCAGATGGGAGAGGAAGAAACGTGGAATATTTTCAGGGAAAGTGTAGTTACTTCTGCAATATTGACAGAAATCAAGGGGTAGGAGAGGTGCCCGGCCTGCATTCTCGGAGGGGCTCTCCTGCTCTTCCCTCTGCACTGCTCTTTGGTTGCCTGCATTTCCAAATCTTGAAGTGGGTGGGCAGTTTCTGGCAAGTCACTACCCAGGACCCGATGGGACTCCTGCTTGAGGGCTACAACTCGATTCACGCTGTCACCTCTCCAGGCTGGTGGCCGCACAGCAGAAATTTGGAGCACGTGACTATTTTCGGTTCTGGAGAGGGGGTGGCTGTCACCCAGCTGCTCTCCAAGGAACTCTTTCTCTTGGCCAGGACTGGACAGAGAAGGCCTTACCTGGTATATGAGTTTTTTGTACCTCCAAACAACCCTTAAAAATCAGTAACAGCCACTTGGGTTAAAAGGGAGCAGGGGGAAGTTTCCTGTTGTGAAATTTAACCTGCTGAAAAGTGGCTCTTTGAAATACTCTGCCCACTAACAGAGAATGGACTTTGCATTGTCCCACATGAAGGATTCTCCAGGATCTCCTGACCAAACCCAAAGTCCTCTGCACTCCATAGATAAGCCGCCATACACCTCTACCTCCTCCCTCCGCTTAAGAAATCCTCTCACAAGTGTCCTTACCTAACCTACACCACCGATCGTTGTTTCTCTCATGGCAAACGTGCTTGCAGCCGTCTGACCGACAACGGACTCTTCAGTGGGCTGGGAGCTTCGCAAAGGAAGAGCCAGGAAAGTCTCTCCCGGCTGCCAAGCCAAGGGCCACCTGCTCGATCAACGGGGCAGGGGCAGGAGCAGGGCTGGGGCTGGGCGTTGCAGCTGTGGGCCCCGGCTTCCAGTGCTGCAGTGGCAGCTGGGATCCGCACAGCTCCTGCTGTCCCCTCCCGGCTGCCGGGGATGGGAGACCCGCCTCTGAGAAGCAGCACTGTTAGAAGAAGCCCCCCTGCGTGCCCCCTGCCCAGAATTTGCGATTGCACATGTTTCCGTAAAGCACCTGCCCTGCTGAAGCCTGCCTGCACGGGAAAAAAGGGCGATGAAGGAATGGAGGCGCCCCCTCCCTCGTGCTTGCTGGAACCCCCCTTCTGATCAGCCTAGGACTGACTGCCCTTCGGAGTACCTTCTGCTCCCCGTCTGGCTGGATTGTGCCTACTCTTCCAAACAAATGGTTCAACTCGTGGTGTCTTTTCAGAGCTCTTCTAGTCAGATGGAGCCACGCGTGTCAACTCTGTTGTGGAGCAGGTCAGCCCCCGCCCCGCAAGCTACTTGTTCGGGACCCCCCCAAGCACCCCTGCTGCTGGAGGTGACCCCTGGCACCCTTGCCACAGATCCACGTGCAGCTTGGGATCACTGGTGAGCAAATGGGAGCAGGGGGTTGCCAGCACTCGCCACGAGCCGCAGAGAGCGGGGGGAGAAGGGCCGAGCGAGCCGGCCGAGATCTCCCTGAGCCGGCCTGCAGGGTGGCTCCCGAACGGGGCGGCAGAAGAGGGGCCTGCAAGGGCCGCCGGAGCTCCCCTGCAGCCGGGTGGGATGGGCAGGGAGAACGGCGTGAAGCATATTTTACTAAGCACTTTATGGAAACCAAGGCTGGAAAGAAGACCTCGCACGAGGCCGACCGGCCCCTCACAGGTCTTCTCTTCGCCTTGGGAAGAAAATGGCTGCTTCGCTGCTGCAGCGCCTCCCCTTCTGAGAGGCCCGGAAGCTCTTCCGAAAGAGTGAGCGAAGACGGATGCAGCCCCTACCTTTCTGCACTGGGGGAGGGAAGGGAAGGGAAGGTTAGGACAGGACGAGCCCCTTCCCTTTCGCGGCAGTCTGGGCCATTCAAACGGGAGGGGCGCCCCTTTCTCCATCTGCCGCTGCGTAAGGAAACGAGGAGCCCGATGCGTAGCAGGATCGAAGGAGGCGAGCCGTGGCGCACCCTCCTTCAGGGGCCTTCAGGCCAGCTTGTGCCACCAGCAGACCCGAGGGGCCCGCCAGGGTTGCATGCCCTCCTGTCTCAATCAGCGAAGCCCCGCATGTAGAAAAGTAGCCCTTGACAGGAAGGACTGCCTTTTCCTCCATGTTGTCCTCCACTGACTGCAGCGAGGGCCACACCATCCGTTTTATTTCGCTGATTCTATAAAGCAGCCCTTACTGACTCGGAAAAGGCTGCAAGTTTGCAGAACGGCCGGGAACGAGCTGAGTGGAAGGCTGTGGACGGGGTGCCGAGCGGGAGGGCGCCCGCTCAGCTTCATGGGCCTGTCGCCAGGGGAGCCCCGGGCAACCCTCCCTCGCCTCGCCTCGCCTCGCCGTTCTGCGGGCTGGGGGATCCAGCAGCTCCATAACTGCCTTCTTTGCTCATGACGAGTAGCAGATGCCTGGCAGCTTTCCCCCGGGTGCGGACGGTGGGGTGCTGAGCTCCCCAAGTTACCCTTTGGGGAAGCTAATGCTCAGTGATCCCATTTGTGCCACCACAAGCGGCTTAATTGGGGCTTTCTTGAGCTGCCTTTCGTGTGGGCCAAACGTTGCAGGTTTGGGTGCAGCCTGGTGATAAGCAGCCCCGTTCTGTATTGCAAAGGAAGCCTTGCAGCGTCGGGAGGGAGGAGAAAAACGGGCTTCTAGCAGAAAGAGCAGCTGCCGCCGTTCTTAGGAGAGGGCTACAGCGCTGGGAACCCTCTGGTGGAAACAGGGCTGAGGAGCCGACCGCCACCCCTCCTTTTCCATCTTCGGTGGGGAAACCAACTTCCCCTCCCCATCTGCCTAAGACTTCCTCAGTGGTTTAGCCACTCTGTATAAAGATTATACATATGTCTGTAAAGTGCACATTTGTACAGGGCCTGTAATTGTGTAAAAAAATAAATCCTCTATCCACTTACTAAAAGCGTGTGTTTGCAGTGCCGTGTTAAGGACAGTGGCAGCTCTACTCCTGCTCAGCGGGCCGTGGCGTCCTTCCTCCTTCGCCGCCGCCACCGCTTTCCTCAGGCTTCGATCCATTTTCGGCCAGGTGTGCTCTCAGCCTGCCTAGGGTGCCCCCTGGAAATGGCTTCCGTGTGTGATGGAGCGAGCTTGCAGCTCATCGTGTAACTGACCTGCCACGTTAAGCATGGTTGCCACATGGCAGCTGCTTCAGGCCATGTGGACTTGCCCTCATGGCTTTCCTAAGAACATTAGAAGGGTCCGATCCTGTTTGCAACAACAGACAGTGAGGTGCTGCCTGGGAATCCATTTCTTGTTCAGGGGACATAAAGCAGAGCATTACTTCAGCCAAGCAAGAGTTTCCCCTTCAGCCAGGAAGAAGCGAAAAGTTGTGCAGAAAATAAGGGCAGGTTCGCATTGTGTTTCTGCCCTCGAACAGCCAGAAGCCCTTTTCAAAATTAGCGCTCTCTTAGGCAGTGATACTGATGGGAGCTTCTCTTACCCTTTCCTCCCGACTTTAATCCTGGACGCGCTCCAGCTCAGGGAACCAAGATTCAGTTTGGATTCCAGGAAGCGCTTCCTGACAGTCAGGACCCTGAGGGTGTGGAATGGGCTTCCACAGGAGTCATTGAGGCCCCATCGGTGCGGTTGTTCAAAGACAGGCTGGACATGCACATGGTGGGCATGTTGTGCGCGGAGCCGGCTGGAGCCGGGGGTCAGACTAGATGGCCCGGGAGGCCCCTTCTGACTCGCTCTGCTTCTATGTTTCTAATCCTGGGTTTAAAGTTGCTTCCCGCTCTTCCCCTAAGCTCAGTGGCAAAATAGAAGCAGAGTTGCTTCATAGCAACGCAGACTGTTTAAGCCTCTACGTTTGCAGTTTCTTATTTTATAGACGCAGGAGGACAGTGATGTCCCTGGCAAACTAGAAAGGAAACTTGCCCACCTGAAGATTTCAGTTGCCAAGATTTCGGTCTGAATACCAGGGCTGTGCTCAGGAACCATTCTGCAGAAAGACAGCAGTGGCAGCCGGTCAATTATAAATATTTTATTGGGCAAAATAAGTCCAGATTGAGCCAGTATAACACCAGAGCCAGCAAGCGTGATACTTGTGGTGGGCAATGCTGGTCCGGCGATAGGGGTAGCTAAGCACTTGCACCTCGACCAGGGAATGCTCGGCTCCCAGTCCACAACCCTGAAGGCTGCGAAACATGATGCTGCGTGTGCAGAAGGGGAGCAGAAGGGAAAACGGCGCAGCTTGTGGAGTAAGGAAGCCGGAGCATTCTCAAAGCCACTGGCAAAAGCCTCTCCACACGATGAAGGCAAGGCACCCAGTGGTAAGGGCCAGCATCTCCATCTAGTTCCTTCATCCGCTCATGCATAGTAACAGAAGAAAGGAAGGAAGGAATCCTTCTGTGAAAGATGTCCGTGTGTCGCTCTGCGCGGAGCCAGGCACACAAAAGGCAACAGCTTCCTGGTTGTGATGGCAGAAACACCCAGTTGTCCAGAAGCTGGCTCGATGGCCTCCTGGCACTTGACCTTCAAGGCAGGCAGCCCGTTCTTGCAAAAGCTGTGCACAGCGGTCCTTCCCGCCCGACTAGTGGCAGTTCTGGCAATTGGGGTGACAAAGGACCCCGTTCACCTTGCAGCGGCAGCCCCCACTGGTATCGCCGGAGCCCTGCAGAAAATGAAGACAGGTGAGAAGCAGGAAGGAAGCAAGCAAGCAAGCGTTTGGGGGAACGTGGATTGTCTGATTATCTTATGCGGTTGAGGACCCATCAGTGAGGGTGTTCAAGGCAAGATTGGACAGCCACGTGTTGGGGATTACATGAGTGCAGCCGGCTGGAGCCGGGGGTCAGACTAGATGTCCCGGGAGGTCCCTTCTGACTTGCGTTGTTTCTGTGTTTCTATCTCTCAAGGCTGCTTAAACAAGAGACCAGAGAAATCAGTGTAGGATGTTGACAGGAGTAAAAGCACAGTATTTG
This sequence comes from Varanus salvator macromaculatus, assembly GCA_023646645.1. Taxonomy (NCBI): domain Eukaryota; kingdom Metazoa; phylum Chordata; class Lepidosauria; order Squamata; family Varanidae; genus Varanus; species Varanus salvator. Next base: position 2,741,640 of record JAIXND010000771.1, on the reverse strand, counting down.
CTACTTTGTGTAGGGAAGGAAAGAGGAAAAGGATTAGCCCACAAATGAAAGGAAGGCATATAGAAAGGAGAGAGACTGGAAGCAGAAGTCGTGTTCTGGGATTGCCACTTTTCTAACCATTGTTGCAAAAGGATGTAGAGCCGTTGGTGGGAAACAGAGATAGTTCAAAGGAAGCACATTGCCACTTCACTGCAGACAGCTATCTTGTCCTCCAGAGAGGTTCTCCGATTTGGTTCAGGGAGGGAAAAGAGCAGGGCGATGACCCAGTGGAAGCACGGACCTTGGTCTGCCAAACGCCCGGATTCTGTCCTGGCCCCTCCCAGTACGGCTGGGAAAGACCCGCCGGAAATCCTGGCCATCCACCACCAATCAGTGCAGAGCGCATCGCACGAGCTGTTGGGTGGCACATCAACGCAACTAATAATACGAAATAATAAACGGATGATCCAGTTCAGTATAAGGTAGCTTGCTACGTGCCTGTGGCTTAGCTGTGGACATAACCACCACGTGGAACCCATCTGGCCCCAGGCACAAGGATTATTCCCAGGACAGCACGGCCTTTCCCTTGTGTCATGGAGGCCAGACTGCAGGTCGCATGTCTTGTGCAGGGCAGCTAGACAGCCGCGGTGACTGCTCTAGAGCATAAGAAAAGCCCTGAGGACCAGCCCAAAGGTCCGTTCACAGGGTGGCAAGCCAGCGAGCCACAAGATCCTCGCACAGGATGGGTGCAGCCCTTCCCGCCCAAGCTCCTCAGCAGCTGGTGTGTGCAGGCAGGCCGCCTCTGATAAGGGAAATAGCCCGTAGCCAGTAAGGCCGGTAGCCATGGATAGCCCTCTCCATAGAAAGAGGAGGTTAGCTCTGCCGCCCCTTTCTTGCCACCGCTATCCAGTCGTATGGCCTTCGGTTTTTCCCATCCGCACAGCTCCAAAATGTTTTCATGTTTTTGGAAGTAAGACCATACACGACGCACCAATAACCATCAGCAGGTGGTAACATGCATCTTAAGACCCCACCTCTTCTGAGGACAGGGAAAGACACATTCCCACTAGACCATTATGCCGCAGCTAGTAGAAATCTGTTACTGCAAATTTCCCTGACTTTGTGCTCTCTGCATGTGCTTGAGATGCCTTCTACCGTCTCTTAGCCAGCGGCTCCATTCAGTTGCTGGCTCAGCCCTCGCGAGTCGCAACCACAGGGAAGATACAGCGAGAAATAAATCCCCAAACGCCGGTTCAGACGGAAGCCTGCACCTCACGTCTGAAAAGGCCAAACACCTGCAAGATCACACTCCTCAAAAGCCAACTACATGAGACTATCCTCCGTGTTAGCAATGGCTGTTGAGAGGTGCGTCCCCCACGTCTTGCTGGTTAGCTTGCCTTCCTTGCCACTGTGCCGCAAGGGCCAACCCCTTGCTCCAACCCCTCTGTGAACTGGGGCTCCCCTCTCCCTCAGCTGCTGCGAGGCAGCTCTCCTCCCAAAATTTCCTTTGTGTAACTTTTTTGTTGTTAGTCGCGAAGTCCGACCCATCGCGACCCCATGGACATCGCGACCCCATGGACAACACCTCCTGCAGGCCTTCCTGTCCTCCACCATCCCCAGAGCCCACCCAAGCTCACGCCGACTGCTTCAGTGACTCCATCCAGCCACCTCATCCTCTGCCGTCCCCTTCTCCTTTTGCCGTCAATCGTTCCCAGCATTAGGCTCTTCTCGAGGGAGTCCTTCCTTCTCATGAGGTGCCCAAAGTATCTGAGCTTCATCTTCAGGATCTGGCCTTCTAAAGAGCAGCCAGGGTTGATCTCCTCTAGGACTGACCGTAACTTTCTGCTAGCCCCAAATGCAGCCAAGCCCTCTCCATGTCCATTCATTGACTCAGTCCCTGCGTGGGCCGGTAGGATCTCCTTCCATTTTCACTGGGATCCCAAGATCCAATAGCCAGGGCTAGTGCTAAATGGCTCATTCCATGAACCCTACACCATACGCATGCAAATCCACATCTGTGTTACTACGGACCAAGGACGGTGTACAGAACAGAGTGTTCAGCAGAGTTTTGCAAAGCTCTGGTCCTGTTTTACAGATGCAAAGCAGCTTGGCTAAGGGAGAGGTGATCCGCCCAAGGCCAGCCCATGGCAGAGATTAAAAAGAAAAAAACCCTCAGTTTGATTTCCTATTGCTGAACTATGTGAGGTCAGACACCCTTGGCAATATCCCACCAACACCCCCAAAGCTACTGCTAGTTCTGCTCTGCTAAGCCAAAACCCAACGCCTGCTCAGCATCAGCAACCCACACATTCAGGTTGTGTGCAGAAACCGACACGGGGGGTTACAGTAGCGCAGCACATGCCAGTCCCTAGCACCCCCATGCCATGAGTACCAAAGGGAAGTGTTTGATCAAACTGCTCAGCTCCAGATGCAGCATCACCTTTTCATCTCGGAAGGCCCAATCCTGAGACAATCCTGTGAGGCCAGGAAGAGACCCCAAAGATGCGTAACCTCGCAGGGCAGTGAAACAGCGAAGGCCTGGGGGTCCCCCTGAAGCTCTTGGCGCCAGGCGGGGAGGGAACCTTCTGAGCCATAAACCCGTGCTGCCTGGCTCCCATTCGGAGTGGGACCGCGTGGTCGACACATACCCCTGGCCCCCAGCGCGGTCCTTTGGTCACCCAGCAGATCTCCGTGTGACACACGGTGCACCGGATCCAGTCACAGCCCTCTTTCTTCTGGACGATGATCTGGCAGGTCGGGCAGTGCATGGCTTCTCCGCTCTGCACCATTCCCTGGGAGGAGAAGGGAGCGGTCGGAACACGCGCTGGTCCTGCCTCCTCTGGGCAGCTCCCAGGCGCGCCCGAGAGAGGGGCTGCTTTGGGGGGACTGATGCGGCGCAGGCTGAACCAGACCAGGCTCGGAGCGGACACTCCGGTACCAGGATTGTTCTTGCACCCACTCACTCCCCTGCTCTGGGCGAAAGGCGCTCCAGGACGGCCACGGGGCCCAGTCTCCCTCCGCCTGTGGGAATGCGGCGGACAAAGGACGGGAGGGGGAGATTTGGAACCGGGAAGTCTCTCGGACGAGAACTCGGGCCTCCCGAAGACGTGGGCCGCAGGGGCCGCCGTCACAGCCGCAGGCCGGCCCGGGTAGGGGCTCAGAGTGCACAACGCAGGCGTGCCAGCCAGAGACCGGCCCCGAAGGGCTCATGAGCAGAGCTCTGGGTGAAGGGGGGCGGGGAGGGGTCCACACTGCTCCTCGCGCATGCTCAGAGGCTCGTGCATGCTTAGATTTCCTGCGTCGAATGAAGACTCTTGCTAGAAGCACTGCAGTGACTGCCTAGCTTGGGAGGGGACGCCCCGCTCACGACATCTTCCAATTTGGGGTCCGGGAGCAGGGCGGCGGGGGGGAGTGGCAGGCACACCGACTGTCCAAACGGCCCGATGCAGATTGTGAAGGGCCGGCGCCTTGGAGATTCCTCAGGCGACGAGGCTGCACATGCAAAGTCTCCCCAAAGGGGGACAGAAACAGGAAGCCGCTTCGAGGGGGGAGTGGGGCTCCCCAAAGCTCAAGCAGACAAGCCCCCACCATACTCAGAATGTGTCCAGCAATGGGAGGCATGGGGAGGCCTTCGCTGCATTGGAAGGGACAGTAGCAAGACGGGTGGAAGAAGGAACTCCTCTAGGCCAGGACGCACCAGCAACGCACGTCTACTCTGCAGTAAGTCCTGCTAAAAGCAAGCTGGTGCTTCTTCTAATTTTGAGAATGTTGCCCTTGGCCCTTCCCGCCACAGGGACATGCCCCCACCTCGCAAGCGTCCCCAGAATGGAAAATGTAGCCCCTTGGACCAGAAATGGCTCTGTGCCCCCACCCCAGGCCATTCTCGGTGTTGACGTTGCAAGACAATGAGGACTAGCTCTCTGTCCCAGCAGCTTCGTGAGCCCAGAGGCCCTGCGGGCAGCGGGGTGTGGACCCAGACGTGGGGGCTTGCGGCCCCGCCACTCACCAGCAACATCTGCATAGTCTGCTGTGCAGCCTGGTCGTTCTGAGCTCGGAGCTGGAGGTCGTCCTGGTACTCTTTGCATGTCCGGTTCATGTGAATAGCCTGCGGACGGAGACACCGTGTGGGTCTGTTCCGGGCCCCAATCCTGGGGGCACGTGCTTGCATTCTCCTAGCGGAACTGGCCCAGCACCCACGTGGATCGGCTCAAGATCACCACTTCTGGATGCTGTTAAGGGGCGGGAAACAGCCCTCCTCCCCTAGGACAGTGTCATGGGCAACCTTCCACCTGAACCACCGGTGCATCGGCACACAAGGTTCGTTACCTTCCACCTGGCACTCCCAGGTGTGTTGGACTGCAATGCGAAGCCTTTCCCTGAGGCAGGCGCTGCAACACATCTGGAGAGCGCTCACTCGGGGAGGGCTGCTTTAACATGGAAAGGGCCTTCTCCGTGGTGGCTCCCTGGCTGCAGAAATCCTGGCCCAGGGAGGGGCGGTCCGTGCCCCCTCTGCTGCCCTTCCACAGGCAGGCAAGGACTGCTTATCCAAGCACCTGGGGGCTTGGTATGGAAGCAGGACTGTGGGCCTGGCGGTTGCTTCCCTTCTCGCTGACGGGAGGTTCGTTGTGCTTGTGGTCCACTCTGTGCTTCACCGTGTTTGTGTGACAGGTGTGCTTAATGCCCGCGGCCGCCCTGAGTGCTGAGTGCACTGGGAAGCGAGCCATTAAGCAGTCACCGTTTCGCCAAGGTCACGGCCTCTTCCCCGCCAGCCCTTCCTGATTCTGCCCTCGACACTCGCAGTTCCCGCTTCCCCTGCTTGGAAGCCTTCAGACCGGCCACGGCTCTGCCCACGGCTGCCGGCTGCCTGCGGGTGGGGCTTCTCCCCGTGCCACGTCCCCAGCCGAGCTCCCACGGGCAGGTGGTACCTCACCTGGCAAAGCAAGCAGTTATCCTGGAGGCAGACGGGGCAACGGAAAATGTTCACGTCGTCCTCGTAAAAGCACCAGCCCCGGCAGTCCGCGGTTTTGCAGTGGTAGCTGTACCGGCTGCGGTTCTCGGCGATGGAGACGCCCAGATCCAGGAAGTGCTGGTATTCGTCTTCGCTCAGGAGCTATGGAGCAAACCGAGAACACCTCAGAGAAGCTGCAATTCAGGGATCTATCCCTGGTAGGCATGTCATGAGCGGAGCCGGCTGGAGCTGGGGGTCAGACTAGATGGCCCGGGAGGCCCCTTCTGACTCGCGCTGTTTCTGTGCCTCTATGTCTCTCACAGGAAGCATTTCACCTGCGCGACACACTGCTCCCAGGTAACCTGGTGTCCTCCAGACTTGTGGACTACTCAGGCCCAGCAAGCAGGCCAATGGTCAGGGATGCTGGGAATTGTAGTCAAAAACTGCCGGAGGGCACCAGGTTGGGGATGGCTGCCCAGGTCAACCCAGGGCTCACCAGAAGAGCTCTCAGGGAGCTTCCAAAGCGGAACTGGCCGATCACCAGCAGTCCCGATGTCATCAGCACAGTTCAGTCCTGGAAGAACCATGTGATGCGGCGCTGGATCAGCACCGGGGAGGGCCTGGCTGAGAGCCTCCGCCGGCCGTGGGTTTCCACTTTCCCTCGGCCTGACCTTCCTTGCAGCAGTATGAGCGGGATAAATTGGACACTGGCTGGAGCTTCTAGAAGAGAAGCATCGGAAGTCTTTCTGCCCGAAGGCCACCTTCCACATCAGAGCAGCTCTCTGGGTGGCTGGGGCCAAGATAAAGGGGCCACCCCCCCCCCCAAGCCCCTTGAAGCACTTCGTGGCAGGAGCTAGGACTGGAGAGCCACTGCAGTGCTGCACACCCAGCGCCCGGTGCAGCCAGGGTGGAGGAAGCGAAAGTGCCACGGGGGCCATGTGAGAGCGGCTGGGAGAGGAGGAAAGTCTTCCCAAAGACTCCGGGGCACTGCTGCAGAGGGGAGCAGAAAGGGTCATAGGAGGAGACGTGCCCCGAAGTTTCTCCTCTACACAAGCCAAGAGCTGGGGGGGGGGGGTCGCCAGGCCCCCAGCCCATCGGGCCATTTTGGGTTCTGCGGAAAGCCGCACCCCGATCATGGGGCACGTGGCGGCTTCCCAGACCGTGCGCAGTGGCTCCCCTATTCCGAAAGGGGAGCTGACTTTGCCGAGCTCTCAGCCGCTGCTTGGACGGGCTCTGGGGGAAAAGGTGCCCGCAGCTGTTGGCATCCGGTTCCAGCCGGCGCTGGGGTGCAGCGCTTGAGAGCCTCCCCGGAATGGAGTTCAGCTCCTGGGCCGGACGTGCCTCGTCACCCGACCTTGATGCAACGGGAGCAAGGGGCCAGACTTCCCGGAGCTGCTGCCAAGGCGAAGGAGGCCGAAAGAGCCCCTGGCCAGCATCGCGGCGTGCTCACGTAGCAGCCGACATGTCTGATAAGGGACGGGCCACGCTGTCCGGAGATGGGAAGTCCGGGGGCTTGTCTACGGGGTTCCGCAGCCCCTGTGCCAGGCTCTGCAAGGCACCCGGGGCGCTCCCCACCCAGGCCTGCCCGCACACCTACTGCTTTGATCTCGCGCTCCAGCAACTGCCCCGGGCAGGAGTACTTCTCATCGATGTAGGGGCAGCAGACTTCCGGCTCCAGGCTGTTGAGGATGGTCCCTCGCAAGCAGTCCCTGGAGGAGAGATACGAGAGGGCTGTGGAGGGCCCAAGAGGCATCCTGCAACCTGCCCCTTCCTGATGCACAGACTACAGCTCCTATCATCCCCAGCCAGCATGGCCAGGTTTACCCCTTCCTGCACGTCTGTCCTCAGCTGCTCATCTTGTGTGCTTTTAAAAGCATTTTCAGCCTGCTCCTCAGATAAAACAGACTCCAGGAGCAGCTTACATACAGTTAATAAAAGCCAGACAACCTGGAGGCTTGTGATCTAAAGAGACACAACACAAAAGGAAAAAGCAAGAGGGAGGGCAGAGGAAAAATAAGGGCTCCTCCAGCAGGGCTGACATAATGGCTCTGCTTCCTCCGTCTTCTGCCTCTGGAGAACTTTTCCCTGCTTTTCTCCCCAGCCAGACTGGAAGCAGGTGGAGAAGGAGCTGCAGGTGTGCTTGCCAAGATGCCTTTAAAAAGAGCAAGTCTGTTCCCGGAGTGACTCGCCTGTAAGTCAGAATTTGCAAAAGGAGAGCTAGATGAGCCACGGGTTCTGCTCCGAGGCTTCTCGTTGCACCTGGCTGGGCCTCAAGCTGACAAGCAGGCTCCTCTGGGACACTGACCTGCAGAAGGAGTGCAGACATTCCCGCAGCGTCACCCCCTCCCCGGGCTCCAGGGCTACGAAGCAGATCGGGCACTCCATGGCCTCGTCGGAGGGGACCAGGCTCTTCCCGTCCAGCTGCACGAGCTGCTCGTAGTTCTGCTGCTTCTGCTGCTCTTTCACCTGCGTCGAGAGAAGCGGAGAGGAACTGGAAAGACAAGGCCTGCTGCTTGAGCACAAGGCGAGCTGGGCGACGATCCAGCCCCTCATTTTGTCTCACCGCAGGTGGCCCATGCGGACGACACCATAACCAAGCTCAAAGGCTGGGCTGTGGGCAAGACACGGGCTCTTGTCTCGTCCGAATCAGTACCCAAATCCAGCCCCGGATGCACGGAACACCCCGCTGGGCGCCCCGCAGGGCCAGCAGCCCCATCCGCAGGGCCGTGGCGCGCAGCTCACCTGCTCGTACTGGAGCGTGGCCTCTGCCTCCCTCTGCAGCCGCTCCAGCTCCTCCTTGTCCGGCTGGTGGGTCTCGGGGATGACGTAGCCCTTGGGCCGCTCCGTGCAGCACATCTCGCAGCCGGGCCAGGTGGGCCTGTTCAGGTAGGTGCACGTCGGGCACTCCCAGCCGACCTAGAAGCCGCCCGTGCGGGGAGGGAAAGAGGACTGCGAGGGGGCCCCCGAGGCAGCGCAGGGCCACCCCCGCCCCTGGCCGCTGCTTACCTGTGGAGGCCCGGCGGGGGGCGGGGGGGCAGCCTCCTTTCTGTCCTCGGTGGGATTCGAGGGCTCCGCCGTCGGCAGGGGCGATGTGCTGGTCGCCCCCCGTGGGAGCAGGACACCCTCCTTAATGCCTAGTTCTAATGGGGTTAGGAAAGGAGGGATCGTAAAAAGGGAGGCAGGATCCGGCCGGCTCCGCTGAGGCGTGGGGCGGCACAATTAGAAGAGGACGCACTTTCGACACAACCGGCTGTTCTTCGGCCAATGCTCTTTACTTCTAGTACACATCCAGCAAAGTGTAGCCAGCGAAGAAGGAGTCTCTGAGCATGCACAGAGCAGTCCGCTGAACCCATACTCGAACTCTTTCTGAGGACCCTCCTCTGGAGTCCCCCTGGACCCCACACCTCTGGCTAGCCTCCTCGCCGTCCTGAGCCCCACTGGTGGGCCAGCCCTTCTCTCCCGGAGCCACGCCATGGGGCCAAGGAGCCTTCCCGGCTCGTCGGGCTCCTGTCCCTGCCCCCTCCCGGCACGTGCAGGCTCTGGCAGTTCTCCGGATCTGCCTGAACACCTGGAGACGGCGTTCCTGAGACAAGCTCCTCCGACTCAGTATCGGGGAGTCCTATTTCCCAGAGCTCAACCCCCCATCCGAAGAGCCTGAGACCCCCTGGCTCTGAAACGCATGCCAAGAACAACTCCCCCTTTCATTCCCAACAACTCCAAGCGGTACCAAGAAGCCAGGCTGGCAGGGAGAGGGGCCCAATCCTGCTAGTCTTGGGGACACGACTGCAGACCCCCAGGCTCTTGCTTCTTCCGAGCTGAGCTGCCATCCTCGCTGCAGCCGGAAGGAAGGAAAGTGCCATCTATCGCTCCTTTTTGTCACCGCTCATCTTTTGGGGTGGCTTGTTCTGGCACGGGAAAAGCAACAAGAGACTGAGGCACTTCTGTGCCCCAAACCAAAGGATAAAATATCCTCAGGAGCCTGAAAAATGCTTGCATTACGCCCCAAACTTTTCAGATAGGATTTTCCTTCCTCAGGAGCCGCTTTGCCTTCTCCAAATGTGTCGCAAGGACTCTTTCCGGGGCTTTTTCTGCCTTAACATGCTCAAGGATCTTTCTATTTTTGCAGGCATCGAAGAATATATTCTCGTCCGGTCTGGCCTTGAATTGGTCATTAAGACCTGGCACCTTGTGCAGGACTGACTCCTGGTGAAGAGGAAAATGGCCCGGACCGGCGTGCAGAGCCGGAGCATCACAGGGCCTGAATTTTGGGGCTGGCTTCATGGTGTGGCTACGGGGCCTGCCGGGAGACGGCCTGGCCTTCAGAATGGGCCACTAGGCTAGCACTTGCACCAGATCAGGCACCTGGTCCACTGCGGGCCACTGGCCTCTGCGATCCAGACACATCCCACCCTGCTCAGGGATGCCAGGAATCCAACCTGCTTCTCTCGCACAGGGTCTCGGTGTAGGTCCTGCCCACGCTTCATATGCCCCGTCCGATTAGCCCGAAACTTGCAATCCTGCCAAGCTTCTCTTTCTTCTTTTTTAAAAAGTTGCTAGTTATATTTATCTCGACTTTTTTTAAAGGTCAGAGCAGAGGCTGCAGCTCAGCGGTAAAGTCTCTGTTTTGCATGCTGAAGCAATCGGGATGGGGAAGAACTCTGCTTGAACCCCTGGGAGAGCCGCAACGAAGCCTGAGAACTTCAGGCCGGGGCAAAGCCTGGCTCGCCCAGGTCACAATCGGGCTCCCTGCATTCCTTGACGGGCCAGGACCCTTGCCCTTTCCCCTGCCCCCTTCCGCCCCCCCCCCCCCCCCCCCAGTTCCTTTGGCGGATTCCTGGCTTTGGCGCAGAAACTTCCCCATTCTCAGGAGTCGAAACGTCCTTCATGCAGCTTGGAGTCAGGCAAGAGGGGCTGCGTGCCTTTTGATACCTTGGCCCCGCCTCTTCTGCCTTGGCCCCTCCCACCGCTGGAGTGCGGCCCCGAGCACCTGCCCCCAGTGCAGGTGGGGACCGTCCCCGGGGGTGACGCGGTCTGCTCAGGTGCAGGTTCAGTGCCGCTATGAGCAGCGGGTATGGCCAGGTGTTCGTTTCGGCCACATCATGATCGTGCAACACAGAGCCAAATAGTTCTCTGAAGTTATTGGGGTGGCGGTCACACGTCTGAAGAGGGAAGTCAGCGCGCCTTCTGTATTTTCAACTTTGGCTTTTAAAGCTAAAAAAAGGCCTGCTTCTAAAGGCGGTGTTCGAAGGAAGTGAAAACTTTCAAAGAAAGTCCCCACCAGCGCACCGGGTTCCGCAGTCTCACTGAAGCATGGCAGGCCCAAGCGTTGGCTCCGCTGACCGCGCGCTCCAGCCCGGGGCCTGGGTCGCCCCTCTCCTGGAGAACAGGTTCTGGAGCGGAGCCCTGGCGATCCCCAGTCCCTTTTAAGCCCTGTGGGCCCTCTTTCCCCAGAACCCCCCCTCCCCGTGTCCTCTCCTGGGAACTCAGCTGTGCGGAAGGAGCGCGCACCCAGCTCCTTCGACCAAAGCACTGCCATAAAGCCTGGCCAACATCGGGCCCACCAGGGGTCCTGGTGTCCACAGCACGGATTCAGCGGCTCCAGCACGGTCCTCACTCCTAGCAGGCTCCACACGGCCACTCGACCCTCTGGAAGGTTCTCCCTCCACCACCAGCCCAGCCACGCAGCCACCCACCCGCTGACCTTCCAGCTGCCTGCGTTCGTAGTCCCGCTCGACGGTGTCTTTGCTGAGCTTGGCCACCTTCGCGGAGAGGAGGTAGAGGTACGCCACATCCCCGTCTCTCTGGATGCCGTGGTAGTGCAGAGTCTCGTGGTCCTGGGGCAGCCTCTGCCCCACCACCCATTTCTGTATGCTGGGAGGGAAACCGTAGTGGAGGAACACCTGGCCCGGGAGGAGAGAGGAAGAGGGTCGACCCAAGGAGCCGGTGCCCATGGCGCTCCACCGGCTGCAGGACCAAGCAAGCTGCACCCAGAGCGGCCTCCTCAGACGCTCAGGTGTTTGCTCAGCCTTCCAGGTCAAGCTGGTGGCCCCGGAAGAGGTGAGATGTCTTACTGATTTGAACCATTTCCCCTTGATGCCACCCAATAGCCAGAACGTTACAGCAGCTGCTCACGAAACCTGCATGACTAAGGATCTTCATTCATTCATTCATTCATTCATTCATTCATTCATTCATTCTATAGCCTTCTTTCCTTCCAAGAAACTCCAGTCCACTTACATCGTTCTCCTCCTCCACGCAATCTTATATGTGGATGGATCACGAAGCAGCTCTTTTCATTGATCCTGGATTTTTGGCAGATGCACATTTTTTTCAAGATTGCATGAATGCAGTACTTATTCAAATGTTGTAGACATCACTTAATAGTAAAGGCTACGCATACTAAATTCCACCCCGAGAATGTTGGTTATTGGGCAAATTAGAAATGTAGTAGATGAGTAAGATTCAGATCTGTCCTTTCCACAAAGCGACCCAAATCATGAACTCCTGGATAAAATCTGTTTGCTCTGAGTGGAGTAAAATTCTGCCTGGATGAGGTTCTGTACAGCCTTTCTTTAAAATCTATGCATAATATAAATTGCAGCTTCCCCTCCTAGATTCATTTTCACTCATTTTCTGAAATGGACTTTACCTAATTAGTTCTGAATTTAAATCTATCCCCCCAAACCATACCATAAATTCAGCTCAAAATTCTATTTGAATGTGTACTTGACAGAAAAAAAATAAAAAATGTCTATATTCTAATAAGGTCCAGATTTTGAAAATAAACCCTCTAGTATAATTTAAATCAGGAAATATTGAACAAGCGCCTGCAATCCATAAATGCCTCAGTCAAGAACTGCATTTGTTCCATTCCTTCCTGGCATCACTGAACATGGCTGAGGTCTGACAGAAGCATGCTTTAGTCCATGAGAGCTAGAAACATGAAAAGAAAGCCATGTTTCATATTCATGCATTTCTGTACATCAGCCTCACACACCTGGCGATTGCTCTTAACCTGCATTTATGGGAAGAGGAAGGAAGGTTGATTTTATACACAGATTGGCCTCTTGCTGCCCTCCAGGTATATGACTCACTGGATCGGTCCTTTCAAAGGCACCTCAGGATCCAGGATTACCCTGCAGCTTGCTTGCATGGTCGGTCTGTCTGTCTGTCTGTCTGTCTGTCTGTCTGTCTGTCTGTCTCTCTCTCTCTCTCTCTCTCTCTCTTTCATTTTAATCTGCCCAATAGCCAGGACTTTCTGGGCGGTTAACAAAAATTAAACAACATTTTAACACACACACGCATACACATATACACACTAATACAAAGCAACACAGCTCTAACGGCAAACTTGCAAAGCCGCAGCTTTGGTTCCACAAGATGCGTGCGACGCCCCTACCATGTCTTTCAGAGATGCCAAAGTCATGCAAGGCTGCACCTTCAGGTAAATGCGGATTGCCTTCATCTGAGCATCTTCTATGCTCACCTGCAGCCTGTGAGGAGACAGGACGCCAGCTTCTGAGGGCCACTGGCCTGTCTGGTTTCCATCTGGCCCGTGCCCGCCCGCCCGCCCGCCCGCCCGCCCGCCGGGGAGGGCTTCTCTTCTCTGGAGAACGGCTGCTGGTGTAGTTACGGGTCTGCCAAGTTCAGGCGTGTTGGCACAACCCAGAGACGGAAGCTGTCCTTGCTGGCTGCTGTCCTGAGCCAGCCACCATTCCCCGTAGCAGTTCACCCACCTGGCCTCTCCTGCCCGCCTCGACCACGGTGGTGCTCACCGAAGGAAGTAACGCAGCTGTTGGGGTGCACAAGATGCGCCCCCCCCTTCGACCTTGTGAACAGTGACACAGGCCATGGGGACCAGGCTGCAGCCCAGTTCAAGGGTTCCCCTCTTGCAGACACAGAAGGGTGGAAGCAAGGGAGACGGTGACCCTCTTCCATGCCAAGGGCTGATTTCCATTCAGAGAAGCTCCATCTGACTGACGGTGGGGCTAATGCCAAACTAGGGCAAAGCCATAGGGCAAAGGGGGTGGGCCGAAACGCCCCCGGGACCACGCGGTTTTCGTTTAAAGCTCCCCCGGCATTAGAAGGGGCATTTCAACCTTTTCAAATAAAGCACACGGCTGAGGGTGCGAAGACGGGGCATGGCCGCCTGGTGAATCCCATGGAGCTGGATCGGGGCCCCTGGCAGGCCATATTTGGCCCGTGGCCCTGATCCTCCGTCTCCCTAGGGCACAGTCCGTCCCTGCAGCTCCAGGGCAAGTACCTGATCTCTTGCATGGGGTGAGATTCCTTTTTCATCTGCACCAGGATGGGGATCCGCTGCCTGGCCAGCCACGCAGCCTGCAGCTGGGCCTCCTTCTCGTCCCCGGCCTGGATGGCCTCCGCCAGCCTCCAGGCCTGCTCCTCCGCTGCGGACAAGAAAGGGGGCAGGTGGCCGGCTAGTTCCCCAAGGCTGCCCGGCAGAGCAGGGGCCATGCATGCAAATTTCAGCTGATTATTTCTAAACAGAGCTACGTAGAAATTAGTGACCAAAGTGGTGTGTGGAGGACAGTTTCCAAAACAAGCATTTGCAGGTGAACAACATCAAGAGAAATGAACAATCAGGATCAACGCCATATGGTAAAAACTACTTAAAAAGTAGGTGGGAGTTGCTGAAATGGCAGGCAAGCAGCAGAAATTCTAAAACCACTAATTTGTGGGCTCTAATTAGCCTTTCAGCAGGTCTGCAAAAAAGGGTCCACAGTGGGGAGGACATGCCATAATCAGGGCACCATCACAAACAAGGCCCTGCTTCATGAGCCTCCTCGCTTCTCCAAATTTTTCATGTTTATATATCGTGCTATCCTACAAATGTCTACTCAGGTTATCTTCATTTGCCTCGCAAATATCTCGTTTTGCTTCTCGCTGCCTGTACAATCATACACACCCAATTGAGCGGACACCCAGCAGGCAGGCGACGGAGACCAATCCCCCACAGCGGCAGCTGTTTAGAGCCCGCGTTCCCAAACGGAGAGACGGCCTCTGGGCTCCCCATGGGGGAAGCGCAACAGCCAAGAGGGCTCCTGGTTGGGTCCCCGGAAAACCTGCCTTCCTGAAGCTCCCCTTGCTCGCCTCAGCAGGCGGCAGCCGTGCCTTTGCCCCTCCAACCCAGCCTTGGTGCGCCAGAGCAAAAGGCGGCCGGAGCCCCTCGGGGCACTTCGCGTGCCTCTGCATGCGCAGACAGCCTCCCCGCCTCGCAGACACCCCCATGCACACCCCACCTTTTCTGATCGTGTCCTCCATAGATGCCGCCCCGCCAGCTGCATCCAGCACCACAGAACTCGGAGGCTGTTTAAAACAGAAAGAACAAATTTGTCTGGGCTCGAGTTTGGCCGGTCCGCACCGCCAGGGCCCGTGGGAACACGTGGGGCTCGCTCTGGGCAATCGTGCGTGGCTCCCGGGCTACACAGATCTACGAAACCTCAGAAGCCGCCTGTCCTGAAGCAGATCCCCGCTTCCCCTGGCACCTCAGCTTCGCCGACACCCGACGCAGCACAGCTCGCGTGGGCCCTTTTCTCCACTCCTGTCCGGAGATGTGCTCTGGGCCTCTTCGCGGGATGCCCCGTTCCCTTCCCCTTTTCCGTGGTGCTGCACCGTGCAAGAGCCCCACTGAGTTTCACAACCCCCCTGAGGCTGGCGAACGCTTTTACAGGCCTACCCTGCTCCTCCTCCGCTTTGAACAGCGACAGCTCGGGAGAGATGGGGCAGATTTTCCCGTGCTTGGAAAAAGCGGCCGCTCTGAGCACCAGAGGCCGACCGAGGGCTGCCCTGCAAAGCTCGCCTCGCCCCACGCACCTCCCAAAGACTGACCCAGGGACAGCAGCGCCGGCTTCCACCGGGTCTGCACAGAGCTCTACGGTGGGTGCCTGCTGCTTGCGAACAGGAAGCCGTGGCTGCCTGCAGGAGGAGGAGGAGGGGGAGGAAGATAACGAGTTGCACAAGGCTCATGTAAGAGTCTGCAAGGACACAGAATAGAATAAAATAAAATAAAACCCAGCGCTAATCACGTCAGGGCAGCCCCAGCAGGCCATCACCTTCCCTGTGAAGAGTTCTGCCGGACTCTCAGGCTGGCAAGCAAATGCCAACGGAAGCAAATGGAATCAAGGTATCACTCGGGAAGTTTTGCATCACTTTTCCTTTTAAAACGATAGAGTCATTCTTGCCACCTCCTCCCCCTAAATCCATTGCCTTCTTTCTTGTTTTTCCTTGTTCTTGTGATTAAAAAAATCCTGTAAATTCATCCAGTGTTTGCATATTGGACAAGCTACTTCTTTTCCTTAAGCATTTTTCAGAGTTTCATTCATTCCTCTTGCCTCTTTACTGAAGGTCACATTATATACGCTCAGAAAAAGCCACTTGTAGGAAATCAAAGCGAAACACATCAGCGTCACTTCCAAATTACTCAGCTGAGAAATATCGGCACTTGGACTTGGCGGGAAAACCCCGAGTGATATTTCTTGCATGTGATGATGGGCAAGGCTTGTGCTCCAAGATGTTCAGGCA